>CM019714.1:13935622-14064135 GCA_009760885.1 Achatina immaculata | reverse complement strand
TTATCGCTTCTAGCTGAACTTTTTACTTTTCTTTCTACTTCTTTGTATGTTGCTTTCACCAGATCTTTTCCAAGATCTGTTTTAACATTCAACATGTCTAATTTGGCTGCTCTTTTTTTCATGTATGGTCTTCCATGTGTTTTCTGATATCCAAGGTTTTCTATCTATTTTTTTTTCAGTCCAGCACTTGCTTTTGCTGCTGTGATTATGGCTGTGCTGTAAGAATTCCATAATTCATCTATACCTATCTCCTCTACGTCATTGCTTGTTGTGGAATGATAGCAAGTTCCTGATTGAAATTACTGTTAGTATTCTCCTCTTGTAGGCTGGGGCTGTTTATCTTTCTGTGTATTGATTTCTTGTGTTGGCTTTTCAGTTTTAGTTTTATTTTCCCTATACACAGGTTGTGATCACTGTTGACATCTGCACCCTTCTAAGCCCTTACGTCTATCAGAAATTTTCTGTATTGCTTTCTAATACAAAAATGATCTGCCTGGTTTCTAGTTCTATTATCTGGAGATATCCACGTTGTTTTATGCATCTATTTGTGTGGAAATATTGTGCCTCCAATGACCATGCCCTCTGTTAGACATATTTCAATTAATCTTTCTCCGTTCTGATTAACCATGTCAATTCCTTCTTTTCCCATTACTTTTTCAACATCGGTATTATCTTTCCCTACCTTAGTGTTGAAGTGCCCCATAGCAATTAGGATGTCGTGTTTAGGGACTTTCTTGATGATTTGTTGTAATTAGTGATAGAAATCGTGTTTCACTTCATCATCTGCATCGTTCGTGTGTGCATAACACTATATTATTGTCATTCTTCCGTGTCTTAGGTTGTATCGTGCTCTTATTATACAACTGTTCTCTGGTTTCCATTCCTCAAGGCTCTGTGCTGCTACATTTGACATAATAGTACCTACCCCATCCTGGTGTTTCCCATCCTCTCTGCCTGAATGTATTATTAACTTACCGTTTTCAGTCGATCTTTTACCTGCTTCTGGCCTTCGCATTTCACTGATGCCCAGTATGTCTAGGTGGTATCTCTTCATTTCTGTGATGACCTGAGTAGTTTCTGTTGGTGCAGCCATCGACCTTACCTTCCAGAATCCAATCTTTGTCACATGTTTGGGGCCGACGAATGAGCTCTTCAGAGTTGGCATCCCTGATGCTCAGTTGGTTTCTCTGCGAGCTTCCATAACGAGTTTTTTACTTTCCCAATCTGGAGTCGCCTCTAGATAGGTCCCAGGATAATGTTGTTAGCCTTATGCCCATCTATGTTATACGTAACAGAAATTCTTTTTCTCTTGCTTATTTAGACAAAAAAAAGTTTATTGTTATACTTACTTTGTTTAGCACCCTGTTCTCTGCTTCTTCAATCTGTTGTTTGACATTTCTAGCCATGTGATTGCTCAGTTCAGTTGTTCTCTTCTTTATTTCATCATCAAAATCCACCAGTTTCTGTTTACATTTATCTAACTCATTCTGGAGCCGTAGTACACTTACGGTTACCTCTTGTAGATTTTTCTGTCAAAATAAGCACAGAAAACTCATATCATGTGACAAAGACTAACCAGTAGAATGTTGCATCTTAAGTGGAATAGCCTATACATTAAATAACACAAAAGTGGGAAATGCAACATCCAAGTTATCAAAGGAATGACATCTGTCACTAGCTAGACAGAGAAGAACAGGTCAAAATCTTTAGAGTCCACACAGGCCGCAACACCCTGAGATAAAATATATGTAACATCAAGATCTTCAGACTCCACACAGGGCACAACAGTCTGAGATAGAACATATGTATTATCAAGATCTTCAGACTCTACACAGGCCACCGTAGACTGAGATAGATCTTGTATAATATAAAGATCTTCAGACACCACACAGGGCACAACAGTCTGAGACAGAACATGTGTAACATCAAGATCTTCATACTACACAAAGGCCACAACAACATGAGATAGCTCATGTGTAACAAGCTAATGAATGCTTCTTAGTCAATGGATCATTTTCATTGCACATTGGACGACTTGTCCATAAGTGTTCCAACCCCATCTTCAGTATTTCCACCAGTGTTTGGCAACTGATGATATCAGTTCTGATGAGTACTTCTGTTGCACTGGAAAAGGTGTTAGCCCAGAATCTGCTGCAGTACTGCCCTACATACGAGGAGCAAACGAGAAACACATGTCCATCATCAGTGTCACTCCAGACCAAACTGTATGACAATGTCTACAACTTAAGGTAGACAACAACGTTGATCAGGGATATCCAGGTAGAGCTCAGATAATGCGTGAAGAAAAATAAGAAGAAGCAGAAGGAGGAGGATATAAACCAAGAAGAAGAAGAAGAAGAAAGAGAAGGAGGAGGAGGAGGAGAACCAAGAAGCAGAAGAAAAATCAGGAGGAACACCAAGGAGGAGGAGGATGAGGAAGAGGAGAACTAAAAAGAAGGAGGAGGAAGAAGAAGAGGAGAACCAAAGAGATGGAGAAGAAGAAGAAGAAGAATAAGGAGAAAGGGAATCGAGAAAAAAGATGGAGAAGGAGGGAAAAACTAAGAAGAAGAAGGAAGAGGAAGAGGACCAAGAAGAAGAAGAAGAAGAAGGAAGAAAAGAAGGAAGAGAACAATGAAGAAGAAGATAACTTGGACAAGAGCATAATAATCACCAAACTTCTCTTGCTATTGCTACAGTTTTATTAGCTGCTACCAAAACTTACTTCCTGAACACTACCAGTGGCCGAGTTCTTCAGTTCTTGGATTCTGGTCTCTATCACACTCATTACTTCGGTTTTGATTTCACTGATAATGTCCTCCATAGAAGACAGCCTTTCGTCCACCTACAGGTATATCAATGAAACATAGCAACACCACACAGGTTATCATAAATCATGGTCAGGTATAGCATACAGGTAAGCAGAGATGGTTGGTGTATTTTAACTCTTCCCCTGCCATCGTCGATATAGCGATGACTTCCGGTTAGTCAAATGCGTGCCGTCGTCGATATAGTGATTGTCGGTTCGTTTCATTAAAAAATCAGGAAGAGGAAAGGCCAAATTAGTAAGTATAAAATCCCTAGGTGAGGTTGATAATCTCACTAAAACAAGAAAACTTGGAGAACTACGATGCGAGGCCTAAGTGGCATTTAATGGAACGAGAAGGATGTAAGATGTAATAGTAATAGCAGTAATTGTTGTTGTAACCTTTCTTTGTAACTTTTCTTGCTTGTAATTAACAATGTCCTCTTCAGAGTTTTACGTGGTTGACCTCTTTTTCTTCGGCCTGTTGTGTTCAACTTGATAGCTTTTTTTATGATTCTCTGACTGTTTCTTCTCATCACGTGATCGACATATGTCAATCTCCTTTTTTCTACTACTTTTACATCTACTAAACGTATACTGTAGTACTAATACAACTACTGCTACTACATTAACTATCACTACTACCAAAACAACAACTACTTCAAAAGCAAACTACAACAACAGCAACGGCTACTACAACAACTGATACTACTGCCACCGTTTTTTCTTCTTCCCCTTATCCTCATTATAATTATCATTATAAATCTTCCAGCCTTATTTTAGTTTTACCACTTAAATCAACTGAAAGTTCATTAATAAAACAACAGCAGTTTCAGAATTTTCCACCTGAGCAAAAAGAACAAGAAAAAAAGTGACGTGAATGACATTATTACTGATAATACCATGACATGTTTTTAGCCTCTGCTTACAACAACTAACATCTGTAAGCTTAAATCTTGACAGTGAAGTGAAACAATCTACACATACTCCCACCACTCCCCCACTTCCCTACTCTAAGTCTGTAATGTTGTGGAGGTCATTGGTTCCAAGCCAGTGGTCCACAGTTGCATTCCTGATTTGGTATAAAGTGCCATCTTCTGAGTAAAAACAGTTAATGGTTTATAGCACTTCAGTTTTGCAAATATAAGCTGGAGGTTCACTGTAAGTGGACAGACAAGGAGAACTATGAGTGATCTACCTTAAACAGGAGAAAAAAAACTGCCCAAAAGAGAGGTTTGTAGTATGTGGTGAGACAGTCAGCCAATGCCATGTGAGTGAGTGAATGAGTGAAGGCTAGCTAAACTAAGCTCAAGATTAAATTGAGTAACCAGCCAAACCAGATAGGTACAGCATAATGCACATTGGCTGGCATGATTAACCTCTAGTTTCAAGGATCACTAAATCATTCTCTGTTGAAACCCACGATGACACACAAGACTGGTGCCGGTGTTGGCCAAGTATGATTGGCTGGATTGTTTAGCTGTGATTAGTAGAAGTCTTGGTTTGTTTACTGCTCCAGAAAACATTCACACAATCTCACTCTGAATGCGGCTGTCACTCTTTCTTCTTCTTCATACGCATTTAGCGATAATGCATGGTGCCTAGATTTTTGCAATGTGCCTTCTGACTGGGTACCTCCGACTTCAGCACCTTTCCATGGTAGGGTAGACTGTCAGGTCCTCCTCAAGAAGGTTCGCCAAAACCTGTCAGGTTCATTTCAAGAAGGCTGGTCTCAAACCTGTCAGGTTCTCCAAAAGAAAGTTCACCACAAACCTGTCAGGTTCTCCTCAGGAAGGCTGGCCTCAAACCTGTCAGGTTCTCCTCAAGAAGGTTCACCACAAACCTGTCAGGTTCTCCTCAAGAAGATTCACCACAAACCTGTCAGGTTCTCCTCAAGAAGGTTCACCAAAAACCTGTCAAGTTCTCCTCAAGAAGGCTGGGATCAAACCTGTCAGATTCTCCTCAAGAAGGTTCACCACAAACCTATCAGGTTCTCCTCAAGAAGGCTGGCCTAAAACCTGTCAGGTTCTCCTCAAGAAGGTTCACCACAAACCTGTCAGGTTCTCTTCAAGAAGGTTCACCACAAACTTGTCAAGTTCTCCTCAAGAAGACTGGGATTAAACCTGTCAGTTTCTCTTCAAGAAGGTTCACCACAAACCTGTCAGATTCTCCTCAAAAAGGTTCACCACAAACCTGTCAGGTTCTCCTCAAGAAGATTCACCACAAACCTGTCAGGTTCTCCTCAAGAAGGTTCACCAAAAACCTGTCAGGTTCTCTTCAAGAAGGTTCACCACAAACTTGTCAAGTTCTCCTCAAGAAGGCTGGCCTAAAACCTGTCAGGTTCTCCTCAAGAAGGTTCACCACAAACCTGTCAGGTTCTCTTCAAGAAGGTTCACCACAAACTTGTCAAGTTCTCCTCAAGAAGACTGGGATTAAACCTGTCAGTTTCTCTTCAAGAAGGTTCACCACAAACCTGTCAGATTCTCCTCAAAAAGGTTCACCACAAACCTGTCAGGTTCTCCTCAAGAAGGTGCACCACAAACCTGTCAAGTTCTCCTCAAGAAGGCTGGGATCAAACCTGTCAGTTTCTCCTCAAGAAGGTTCATCACAAACCTGTCAGGTTCTCCACAAGAAGGCTGGCCTCAAACCTGTCAGATTCTCCTCAAGAAGGTTCACCACAAACCTGTCAGGTTCTCTTCAAGAAGGTTCACCACAAACTTGTCAAGTTCTCCTCAAGAAGGCTGGGATCAAACCTGTCAGTTTCTCCTCAAAAAGGTTCACCATAAACCTGTCAGATTCTCCTCAAGAAGGTTCACCACAAACCTGTCAGGTTCTCCTCAAGAAGGTTAACCATAAAGCTGTCAAGTTCTCCTCAAGAAGGCTGAGATCAAACCTGTCAGTTTCTCCTCAAGAAAGTTCACAACACACTTGTCAGGTTTTCCTCACAAGGTTCACCACAAACATGTCAGGTTGTTCTCAAGAAGGTTCACCACAAACCTGTCAGGTTCTCCTCAAGAAAGTTCACAACACACCTGTTAGGTTCTCCTCAAGAAGGTTTGCCACAAACCTGTCAGGTTCTCCTCAAGAAGGTTCACCACAAACCTGTCAGGTTCTCCTCAAGAAGGTTCACAACAAACCTGTCAAGTTCTCCTCAAGAAGGCTGGCCTCAAACCTATCAGGTTCTTCTCAAGAAGGTTCACCACAAACCTGTCAGATTATCCTCAAGAAGGCTGGCTTCAAACTTGTCAGGTTCTCCTCAAGAAGGCTGGCCTCAAACCTGTCAGGTTATCCTCAAGAAGGTTCACCACAAACCTGTCAAGTTCTCCTCAAGAAGGCTGAGATCAAACCTGTCAGTTTCTCCTCAAGAAGGTTCGCCACAAACCTGTCAGGTTCTCATCAAGAAGGTTCACCACAAACCTGTCAGGTTCTCCTCAAGACCTCCTGACACACAAGCCACATAGAGTTGAAAAAGTAACCCTTGGATGTTAAAAGCTGGGAACCACTGGTGGAGGCTACCGTCAAAAAGACATTGAAAATTACAATACTAGATTTTTGTATTTTGTACACTAAATTCTGTCATGAACCTACCTCTGTCATATATTGGTCATCCACATCCTTCTTCCTTTGTTCATTGTTTGCGAAAATGTGTCTTAGTTGATCTTCATGACTCTTCAGTACCTGTTCGATTCTCACTTCTGATGTCTTCATTTTGTTCACATCAGCTTCCATGTGATTTATTTTCTTTGTGTTCTCACCACACAATTTTCCTTGAGCATCCAATTGGTCAGAAACTTGTTGTAACTAAAAACAGAGATAATTATAAGATAAAAAATATTTTTATCAATATAATAATTTCATTCATTCAAAATTACTTCTTTTTCTTCTTCACACGCACAATGGCAATGATGCGTGGTACCCTGATTTTTGCGATGTGCTTTTTGGCTGGGCACCTCCGATTTAAACACCTTTCATTGGTAGGGCAGACTGTGGTCTTGCTCGGACTGCCATGAAGACAGTGGTGTAGGCAGGCCTGGCCAAAAATTTGTTTTCCAGCCTCTGATGGTTGTACTTAAGCCCCCTCTCCATATCAGGACCAACCGGTTTGAGACAGCTCAGCAGAGACACTCTGACTTTGGAAAGATGAATCTGATGAGTGCTTCAATGATATCCATTCCCCATCACCTGCTGGATTGGTTTTGTTTACGTCATTCTGATAGCCATCATTGTAGAGGCCCATAGGCTTGTCATATCCTGGATTCACTGGTCTCACACCAGACTTTTGTTATCCCTGCCGGCAATCTCCATGTCCCTATCAGTCCACCAACCTGACATTGCATTAAACAAAAAAATAACAATTACAAGTAGTGGTGATTGCTACTGGAGTAGGTTAGAGTTTTTAAGCAATGAAATCTATGTTGTGTTATTAACACAGTTGTTCCCGGGGGGGGGGGGCAGGGGGAGGCAGCTGTCACTAAAAAATTGAATACATTTTTACAGGACAGTGACAACTGGAACAAGACTAGTATGTGAGAACGTAATACAAAAACTTAGATCATCTGGTGTTTCATATTGCCTGATCACCGCAAGATTTTTTGTGAAATAAATTGTGTGCCCGGATCAATGGAACCTGCACTCTGTTTATTCATGTTCATGTGTGTTGACGTACAGTGCCTAATTCACATTGTGCTTACTAAAAACCATTAGCACTAGGTCAGGAGATTGGGGCTGGAGTGGGTGGGTGCCACAATCCTGAATTTAGAACCATCAATATCACTGCAGCTTTTACCATTTGTTGACTCCTGAAGTATGTTCGCAACAAACCTGTCAGGTTTTCCTCAAGGAGGTTTGCCACAAACCTGTCAGGTTCTCCTCAAGAAGGTTCGCCACACGTCTGTCAGGTTCTCCTCAAGAAGGTTTGCCACACGTCTGTCAGGTTCTCCTCAAGAAGGTTCACCAAAAACCTGTCAAGTTCTCCTCAAGAAGGTTCACCACACGCATGTCAGGTTCTCCTCAAGAAGGATAACCACAAACCTGTCAGGTTCTCCTCAAGAAGATTCGCCATAAACCTGTCAGGTTTCCTTCACGAAGGTTAGCCACAAACCTTTCAGGTTCCCCTCAACACCTCCTGACACACAAGCCACATAGAGTTTAAAAAGTGACCCTTGAATGTTAAAAGCTGGGAACCACTGGAGGAGGCTACAGTCAAAAAGACATTGAAAATTATAATACTAGATTTCTGTATATGGTACACCAAGTTCTGTCATGAACTTACCTCTGTCATATATTGGACATCTACATCCTTCTTCCTTTCTTCATTGTCTGAGAAAATTTGTCTTAGTTGATCTTCATGACTCTTCAGTATCTGTACGATTCCGTCTTCTGATGTCTTCATTTTGTTCACATCAGCTTCCATGTGATTTATTTTCTTTGTGTTCTCTTCACACAATTTTCCTTGTGCAGTCAATTGGTCAGAAACTTGTTGTAACTAAAAACAGAGATAATTATAAGAAAAAAAATATTTTAATCAATATAATAATTTCATTCATTAAACATTACTTCTTCTTCTTCGTACGCATTTAGCGATAATGCGTGGTACCCTGATTTTTGGCTGGGTACATCCGATTTAAACACCTTTCATTGGTAGGGCAGACTGTGGTCTTGCTCGGACTGCCATGAAGACAGTGGTGTAGGCTGGCCTGGCCAAAAATTTTTTTTCAGCCTCTGGTGGCTGTACTTAAGCCCCTTCTCCACATCAGTCGCAACCGGTTTGAAACAGCTCAGCAGAGACACTCTGACTTTGGAAAGATGAATCTGATGAGTGCTTCAATGATATACATTCCCCAACACCTGCTGTTCTCGATTTTGTTTACGTCATTCTGATAGCCATCATTGTAGAGGCCCATAGGCTTGTCACGTCCTGTATTCTTTGTTTTTATTTCAGATTTCTGTTATCCCCGCTGGCAATCTCCATGTCCCCATCCGTCCGCCAAGCTGACGTTACATTTTACAGAAATAACAATTACAATTAGTGGTGATTGCTACAGGAGTAGGTTAGAGTTTTTAAGCAATCAGAGGGGGGTCAGCTGTCACTAAGTAATTGAATACATTTTTACAGGACAGTGACAACTGGAACAAGACTAGCATGTGAGAACAAAATACACAAAAATTAGACCACCTGGTGTTTCATATTCCTTGATCACTGCTAGATTTTATGTGAAATAAATTGTGTGCCTGGATCAATGGAACCTGCACTCTGTTTATTCATGTTCATGTGTGTTGATGTACAGTGCCTAATTCACATTGTGCTTACTAAAAACCATTAGCACTAGGTCAGGAGATTGGGGCGGGTGTCACAATCCTGAATTAGAACTATCAATATCGCTGCAGCTTTCACCATTGTTGTCTCCTCAAGTAGGTTTTCCACAAACCTGTCAGGTTCTCCTCAAGAAGGTTCGCCACCCACCTGTCAGGTTCTCCTCAAGAAGATTCGCCACCCACCTGTCAGGTTCTCCTCAAGAAGGTTCACCACAAACCTGTCAGGTTCAACTCAAGGAGGTTCGAATTCAGACAGACTTGGGGTCCACTTTATATATCAAGATTCACAGACAAAGAAAAGGTGAGTCCAAGATGTCTTCATTTGTGATATTCCAAATTGGTTTTCAGAAAATGGAAAAACACTAACATTTGAATGCAGTTTAGTTTTCTTTGTCTTCCTCTCAGATAGTTAATCCAATTTCAGAAATACATTTTACTGTGGTCTGAAGAATTAACTTTTTGTGAAGATTTGTTAGATTACCAAATAACATCTCTTAAAGATTTGTTGGATTACCAAATAACATCATATAAATGGTTGTTAGACTAACAAATAACATCTCATAAAGAGTTGTTAGATTACCAAATAACATCATATAAATGGTTGTTAGACTACCAAATAACATCTCATAAAGAGTTGTTAGATTACCAAATAACTTCTCATAAGGAGCTGTTACATTATCAAATAACATTACATAAAGGGTTGTTAGATTACCAAATAACATCTCATAAAGAGCTGTTAAATTACCAAATAACATCTCATAAAGAGTTGTTAGATTACCAAATAACATCTCATAAAGTAGATTACTAAATAACTTTTCGTGAAAGAGTGTAAGTGTGGTTCACATATAAGACTTGATTGTTTAATGCGTACAGCCGTCTTGTAGCACATATTACACCACCGGGTTTCAAAGATTTTATTCCCAACACATGTAAAAGGGGGGGATATTTTGGTGAGGAGGGGGGGAAGGTGTATGTGTGTGTTTGTGAAAGATCCAGGTGGTCAGTTAGAGGAAGAACGATGACAGATGGTATCAGAATCAACTGAGCAAAAAAAAAAAATGTTTCTAAGGCCGTTGAGATGTGGTCTGGGAATCAAGGTTGGCGCAGCTAAAAGAAATTGTGGGGACCATTGTATGTGATAATCATTACTACATTACCTGATTCTTTTATATTTTAATCAACTATTCATAAACTCACGGCATGTTTTTGTCGCACACATTCTTTGAAAGCATCATCCAGTCTTTGCAGTCTCATTTCCATGTTGTCCATGACCTCTTGTTGATGACTGTTCATGGAAAATAATCTCCCTTCAATCTGCAAATTGTGATCACGATGTCTACAATAAATTCCCACGTAGCTATTACTATGTTTGTATTGTCAGAATTTCTATTTATTGCTACGTTTCCTTAGTTAGTTTTTACAAGCGGTGTTACTGTATTTTCTGTTACAGATGAAAGCTCACCGGCAACAAGTTATGTTGACATATTTACCTTTCCTTGCTTTTTAGTTATAAAGTGTCAGTGATAATTAATAAATATGTCAGTGAAAGGATACTCGTACTTTGTTATCAAATGTGACAAACATGTCACTATAACCGTTTCTTAGCTCCCAGTTAAAATACATACTGGAGTCACTTACATCATTAAGCCTGGCATCCATAGAGACTCCCGTGTCACAACCGTTTCTCTCACCCCCACCACCTCCCCACCCCCACCCATCTCTGTCTGCGTGTCTTAGATGTCCTCATTGTCTTTATTCGTTCTGTCTTCTTTTTCGATACTTTTAAAATTAACTTCCTCATTCTCCTCGTTCAGCCAATGTTCTAGATTTTCATCTCATTTCTTCAGTATCTGCTGCAAGAACGCCTCCATCCTCTCTATCAGTTCCTGTGCCTGACTGTTATAACTTTCTCTCAACATCTTCTTTTCTACATCATCCTGGACTTCGATATTAAAATTTTCTGCCTGACTGTCCGCTCTCTGAACATCTTTGTGAACCTGATCTGCCATTACCGGATCTGTGCTCTTAATTCAGGAAGGCTCGATCAGCGTGTCCTCTGGTAATGTAATGTTGCTCCACTTCTCCTGACCTGAGTTTTCAATCTCTGTCAGTCGGTGTTCCATCACAGGTAGCGTAAAAGTGACCCTTGGATGTTAAAAGCTGGGAACCACTGGTGGAGGATACCGTCGAAAAGAATTTGAAAATTATAATGTTAGATTTCTGTATTTGGTACACCAAGTTCTGTCATGAACCTACCTCTGTCATATATTGGTCATCTACATCCTTCTTCCTTTGTTCATTGTCTGCAAAAATTTGTCTTAGCTGATCTTCCTGAATCTTCCGTGTCAGTTCGATCCTGACCTCTGATGTCTTCATTTTGTTCACATTCTCTTCCATGTGATTTATCTTCTTCTTGTTCTCTTCACTCAGTTTTCCTTGTGCAACCAATTGGTCAGAAACTTCTTGTAACTAAAAACAGAGATAATTATAAGATTAAAATATTTTAATCAATAGATACTTTTCATCAATTAAACATTAGAATATCCTTTTAAATTATAAATTATAGAAGAATATTCTTCTGAATCTTTCTCCATCCACCCCTTCCCATTATGTCCTCTTCCTCTTTTATCATCTGCGCCACCTGGGTGGCTTTGTTTGGGCTATGGGTGTCCGAAGCTGGCAAGCTATGGCTGCTTGTGGCATAACGCCTTGTTGTTTACCGTACGGCACTCTTTGCGATAACCCCTGCACAACATGGTTTATGGCTTACTGGTCATCATTACTGCACTTTGGACATGTCCATAGGTTCTCAGATCCCCCCTTAATATATCCATTAGCGCCTTGCAGCTTTTTATTGTTGTTGTGTATGACTAATATATGAATGTTGTACATTACCTATGTCCCGTAGTTTTTGCATGTCGTAGGGGAGTGAAGTGTTAGTGCCTTCATATTTGTGGGTCACTGCATCACTTGAGGTAGAGATGTCATCAACTCTCCTCGCTGTTTCTATTTTTCTCGGGAAACCCCGGGCACCCATTTTGAGGCGGTGCAGGTCGGTCAGAAAACTTCCGCCCGAGTGTGAAATCGAACCTGGGACCTTCTGATCGGTAGGCTAATGCACTAACCACTATACCACAGCGGCATCAACTGTACGTATATACACCATACGTATTTACCCAGCTACTTTACCTGTTGGGGGTGGGGGAGTAAAGTGGACCAGGTGTGATGCTGACCTGGTCATCCTCTAGTCAAGGAAGTTAAAGACACTAACACAATTTATCCTTGGCGCTTTTCTCAATCTGTTTACATCAAGGGTCACTATTCCAAATACGTGTAAGATACTGACCATTATCTTATATGTAAGATACTGACCATCATCTTATATGTAAGATACTGACCATCATCTTATATGTAAGATACTGACCATCATCTTATATGTAAGATACTGACCATCATCTTATATGGTAGATACTGACCATTATCTTTTATGTAAGATACTGACTATCATCTTATATCTAAGACACTGCACTACCATAAACCCTGCATTATGTTTATTCAAGGCATGGTACTTTATATAAAACTGATAGTGTAACCCTGGACCACTTGATAATGCCCTGCTAGCCAGAGTTTTGGAACCACTGCTTCCAGACATAATAGGACTACTACCAGCTTTTTAAATGTATATACACGTGTGTATTTATAAAGGAACTAATGTTTTGTTTGATTTACTGGACCTCGTTTAGCTGTGTGTTCAGGTGGTCAACTTGTTCTGCTTTGTCCTCTAACTCATGTATTCGTCTGTTCAGGTGGTCAACTTGTGCTGCTTTGTCCTCTAATTTATGTATTCGTCGCTTCAAACTTTCAACTGTTTTACCTGCTGATAAAACACAAGACAATAATTTTTATCTTAGTTTAAAAAAAACTGTATATTTCTTGAACAAAGTTCTAACAGAATAAACGCTTGATCGGAACGAACAAACTTTTATTTTTAAAGTGAAGGACTGCCCGCAGGCCTGTCAGACATTGTGCCCTCCCCTTATTTTTCTTTCTGATGCGACGTAGAAAGAGCAGCAGCAAGTTGGTAGAGTTGGGAACATTAGAGGATTATCCTTTAACCTGGGCAGGATTAAACCTAGGGGCCCGGCATGGCAGTGGGGCCCTGTGACAATATGAAAAAGCCTGCAAATAATAGGTGTTTGTTTTTAGGTTTGCGTGGCAATTTCTAAGATTATAGGAGCCCCAGTGATCACTGGCTGGAAGACCCACTTAAATATTACATCTCTTAAACTAAGAAAGCACACAGGAGACTATGAACATAGTATAAAATATGGCATTCAGTTGCTGAACTAACAAACCTATGAATTTCACTTTCATGATGTATATAATCATTTGTGGACATTCTGTACAGTATCTTTCAGATTTTCACATGAATAAATGACATCTACATGTCACCAGACATTTATCACAAAGCTATGGAAAATGTGGGCACTAACACAATATCCCTATGTGCCTCTAGGGCATGACAGGATTACCTTTATCTTTTTTTACTATATTCTAATGTATTTAACTCATAAATACTAAGTTACCTGCTGCTTTGGCTTGTGAGAGAGATTTTTCACATTTCTCAAGACGCTGGATGATCTGAATGGAAAGTAAAACAACAAATCCCAGCCTACAAGATGACGATTCGTCGAAATACATGTTTAGAACCGAAGTAAATAGCAACTAATAAGTTTAAAATTAAAGTAGCTAGCCACTGATAAGTATAAAACTGAAGTGGCTAGCAACTAATAAGTATAAAACTGAAGTGGCTAGCAACTAATAAGTATAAAACTGAAGTGGCTAGCAACTAATAAGTATAAAACTGAAGTGGCTAGCAACTGATAAGTATACAACTGAAATAGCTAACAAGTGATAAGAATAAAACTAGTCAGCAATTGATAAGTACAGGTTTCTTCAGTCAGTTATGGTCAGTAGTCAGTGGTCATCGTCAGACATCTGCATTTTTTCAAGCACAGAGTGATATCATAAAATGGCCCCACAACCAAAAGGACTGAGCTGAAAACTCGAATTGTGGAATGGTTTCTGTAAATATTCAGTGATCATTATCCAGCTCAGGGTAAAAAGCCAGTACAAGTGCAAGGAAGTGCCAGCAAGGAATATGACGAAGATGTTGGTAAAGCAGTTTCGCGAAAGTGAGAATGTAACAGGCAAGAAAAGAGGTGGGAACAAGCCACGTGTTCGCACGCTCGAAACTGATGAGAACATTCTTGCCAGTGTGGTCTCATCTCCTACACGGAAGTCTGTGCGATAGTTAGCACTAGAAAGTTGGGTATCGACTTCAGCAGCGTGGCCCATACTTCCAATCCTTCTACACGCGCATCCGTACAAGATCCATATCTTCCAGTCTCTGACAACTGTGTGCAGAGAAAACCGGACAAGATCCACCATGTCTTCCAGTCTCTGACAACTGTGTGCAGAGAAAACCGGACAAGATCCACCATGTCTTCCAGTCTCTGACAACTGTATTCTGAGAAAAGCGGACAAGATCCACCATGTCTTCCAGTCTCTGACAAATGTGTACTGAGAAAAGCGGACAAGATCCACCATGTCTTCCAGTCTCTGACAACTGTGTGCTGAGAAAAGCGGACAAGATCCATATCTTCCAGTCTCCGACAACTGCGTGCTTATAAAAGGTATGGTAAATATTTAAGAAAGAAACGGACTGAAGGACAATTATATGAATCCTAAAATGAATCGTTCAAAGATCGCGTCCATTATTAAACTGGCATGTGAGCCCTAGGTGATGTTTAACAGCACGGGAAGGATCTAGCACTGGGACTACAGCTGTTCTACCTCATCTTAGTGTTGTGTTGTTCGTGTACATCAGAGCAAGGCAAAGGGGGGCAACTGTTAGTCTTTCGTAGCTGTTAGGCGTATCTGTCTTTCAGTTTCTTTACATTACATTGTCAGTATGATGATTCTGTACAACATGGCAATGCATACAATAAAGAGGGAAGTGGAGTGTTAAAAACTGTGTGTGTCTGTGTGTGTTTGTGTGTGTGTGTGTGTGTGGGGGGGTGATCATAGTTGCATCCCCGGGGCCCATGCTGTTGAAGGGCCCGGCAGCCCTGTCCTACGACTATTTTCTTATTAGAGATAAAACTCAGGGGAAAAATATTATTCCGTATTCCCATGGGAGCCAAGTAGTAACTTTGGGCCCGGCCTGTCTACACATGTTTCCTAAAACATGGTGAGGCAATAATATTACAAGACATGATATATATGTCTAGAAACTAGAAAACAGACATATTACAAGACAAGATATATATGTCTAGAAACTAATAAGTATAAAACTGAAGTGGCTAGCAACTAATAAGTATAAACTGAAGTGGCTAGCAACTGATAAGTATACAACTGAAATAGCTAACAAGTGATAAGAATAAAACTAGTCAGCAATTGATAAGTACAGGTTTCTTCAGTCAGTTATGGTCAGTAGTCAGTGGTCATCGTCAGACATCTGCATTTTTTCAAGCACAGAGTGATATCATAAAATGGCCCCACAACCAAAAGGACTGAGCTGAAAACTCGAATTGTGGAATGGTTTCTGTAAATATTCAGTGATCATTATCCAGCTCAGGGTAAAAAGCCAGTACAAGTGCAAGGAAGTGCCAGCAAGGAATATGACGAAGATGTTGGTAAAGCAGTTTCGCGAAAGTGAGAATGTAACAAGCAAGAAAAGAGGTGGGAGCAAGCCACGTGTTCGCACGCTCGAAACTGATGAGAACATTCTTGCTAGTGTGGTCTCATCTCCTACACGGAAGTCTGTGCGATAGTTAGCACTAGAAAGTTGGGTATCGACTTCAGCAGCGTGGCCCATACTTCCAATACTTCTACACGCGCATCCGTACAAGATCAGTCTTCCAGTCTCTGACAACTGTGTGCAGAGAAAAGCGGACAAGATCCATCATGTCTTCCAGTCTCTGACAACTGTGTGTAGAGAAAACCGGACAAGATCCATCATGTCTTCCAGTCCCTGACAAGTGTATTTTGAGAAAAGCGGACAATAGCCACCATGTCTTCCAGTCTCTGACAAATGTGTACTGAGAAAAGCGGACAAGATCCATCATGTATTCCAGTACTTGACAACTGTGTGCTGAGAAAAGCGGACAAGATCCATATCTTCCAGTCTCCGACAACTGCGTGCTTATAAAAGGTATGGTAAATATTTAAGAAAGAAACGGACTGAAGGACAATTATATGAATCCTAAAATGAATCGTTCAAAGATCGCGTCCATTATTAAACTGGCATGTGAGCCCTAGGTGATGTTTAACAGCACGGGAAGGATCTAGCACTGGGACTACAGCTGTTCTACCTCATCTTAGTGTTGTGTTGTTCGTGTACATCAGAGCAAGGCAAAGGGGGGCAACTGTTAGTCTTTCGTAGCTGTTAGGCGTATCTGTCTTTCAGTTTCTTTACATTACATTGTCAGTATGATGATTCTGTACAACATGGCAATGCATACAATAAAGAGGGAAGTGGAGTGTTAAAAACTGTGTGTGTCTGTGTGTGTTTGTGTGTGTGTGTGTGTGTGGGGGGGTGATCATAGTTGCATCCCCGGGGCCCATGCTGTTGAAGGGCCCGGCAGCCCTGTCCTACGACTATTTTCTTATTAGAGATAAAACTCAGGGGAAAAATATTATTCCGTATTCCCATGGGAGCCAAGTAGTAACTTTGGGCCCGGCCTGTCTACACATGTTTCCTAAAACATGGTGAGGCAATAATATTACAAGACATGATATATATGTCTAGAAACTAGAAAACAGACATATTACAAGACAAGATATATATGTCTAGAAACTAGAAAACAAACATATTACAAGACAATATATATATATGTCTAGAAACTAGAAAACAGACATATTACAAGACAAGATATATATGTCTAGAAACTAGAAAACAGAAATATTACAAGACAAGATATACATGTCTAGAAACTAGAAAACAGAAATATTACAAGACAAGATATATATGTCTAGAAACTAGAAAACAAACATATTACAAGACAAGATATATATGTCTAGAAACTAGAAAACAAACATATTACAAGACAAGATAAATATGTCTAGAAACTAGAAAACAGACATATTACAAGACAAGATATATATGTCTAGAAACTAGAAAACAGACATATTACAAGACAAGATATACATGTCTAGAAACTAGAAAACAGAAATATTACAAGACAAGATATATATGTCTAGAAACTAGAAAACAAACATATTACAAGACAAGATATATATGTCTAGAAACTAGAAAACAGAAATATTACAAGACAAGATATATATGTCTAGAAACTAGAAAACAGAAATATTACAAGACAAGATATATATGTCTAGAAACATGAAAACAGAAATATTACAAGACAAGATACAGAGGAGATTTCAGTTCGATGGGAGGATTATTGGATTATATTTTGAGGAAAAGCATAACAGCTTTCATAATCTTCACCTATAGCCAACATCATCATCATCATCATCATCATTATCTGCAAGGAGAATTACTCGACAGAATAGCAGAAACAAATGTTTACAACTTTCGACTACAATATTTCAATTAGAAATAACGCGCGCGCGTGCGTGCGTGCGTGCGTGCGTGTGTGTGTGTGTGTGTGTGTGTGTGTGTGTGTGTGTGTGTGTGTGTGTGTGTGTGTGTGTGTGTGTGTGTGTGTGTGTGTGTGTGTGTGTGTGTGTGTGTGTGTGTGTGTGTGTGTGTGAAAAATATTTTTTGGAAGTTTAAAATTACAAACTCTCAACTAAAGAACAAAATTATTTGACTTCTTACATACAGTCATTTGTAAAAGTTTAAGACCATCTGTCATTTTCTTGAGATTTCATTTGTACAGAAAAAACAAATTCTGTTCTGAAGATATGTGAAAAAAATGACACTGTGCATGAATATTTACACACTGTTCTACAAAAACACCGCTGGTACGAGTACGTTGTACGGCCACCTTTGTTTTCTTTCTTACAGACAAAATATTATGTGGCATTCTCTCAGTTAGGGATTTGCAGTAGTGACATGAAGTGTAGATATAGATGTATGGTGCAGTTTTACAAGGCGGCAGAGGGAGTGAGTCAAGTGAGAAAAAACAAATGGAAAGTATGAGAGTGAGATGAGAATGTGTAAATGAAAAACATACAACATCCGATATTTCGAGGATTACATACACAAACGAGACAAATAACTAAACAAAAAACTTATATTAATGTGACATCCTCCAAAAGTAGGGAACCACAGAAATGTGTGTCCACTAGACGAGGCATAGAGACCACGCAGGGCCACATAAAGGATACGCCGACAGAGCCAATCGCTAAAGATGACGCGGAGGGAGGGAGGGATAGGGGAAGGGTAATAGAAACAGCCGCTAGAGGAAAAGGTGTCGGATGGGGAGGAGGGGGAAGGGGGAAGCGGAGAGATAATGAATGAAGAACATAAATATCTGCGGTGAGAAAATGTGAAACTGATGAATAGGACAAGACCCTATCAAAAAAGAAGGGAGTGGAAAACTAAACAAGTTACAGAAAGCTGAAGACATTGTTAATTCCACCTGGGTGGAGACAGCCAGCCTGGAAAATAAGGCGCTTTTCTAGGACCCTCCGAGATCGTACATCAGCAAAACAAGAGTGGATCGCACTAACAGAAATGTCCTGTTTTCCCCTGTGGTTGCTAAGGCCAGAATGTTTAGCCACAGGTGTCCAGGCCCTCTTAGAAATATCGTTAAGATGTTGGCGAAAACGATATCATACGCATAAACCGATCTCACCTATATACTTCATACCACAACGTTTCCACATAATAGCATAAATAACATTGCGTGAAGTGCAGTTGAAACCCTCCTGAACTGATAACGTGGACTTAAGAAAGGAGATCTGGCTAGCCTCGACAACAAACGGATAATATTGCATCTACGGCGTCCGCAACGTCTGGTACCATAAAAAATGTCATATGTCTTAAGGATACTAGGAACTAAAAGGTCCCTGAGGTTCTTGTCCCGTCTGTAGGCCACGTTCCCCAAAAATGTCAAGTGTAACAGGCTCGGTCTGGAGGAGATGGAGATGGTGAAACAGTATGTTTTTAATTGCCAAGCTATGAGGGTGGTGCGTGAGTACCAGTTTAACTCTGTCTGAGCTACAGTGCGGTTTAGGAGTGAGGGCTTGTTGCCGCGATATAAGGCTGATGTTCTCTCATGTTGTCACATTAAGATAAGTTTTTTCGTTTAGTTTTTTTTTGTCTCGTTTGTGTATGTAATCCTCTAAAAAGTCTCACTCCGAAATATCGGATGTTGTATGTTTTTCATTTATACATTCTCATCTCACTCTCATACTTTATATTTATTTTCTCTCGCTTACTCACCCCTCTGCCACCTTATAAAACTGCACCATTCACCTCTATCTACTTTTATTATTTGAACCAGTTTTATTGTAGTCGCCATCCATTTTATCTGTCACATGAAGTGTCATTACATCAACCTACTTTATTACTTCAATCAACGTTTGGGGATTTGATGGCTGCTCTTCTGTAACCTTATCCTTTAAATGGGTCCACATTCTCTATGGGGTTGAGGTCGGAACTGTTACCCGGCCAGTCTAGGACAGTTTTGCTCCACGTCAGATAGTCCTTCACAGCCTTGGGTCTATGGCATGGGGCGCCATCATGCATGAAAACTGAGCATTTGTTCACTGTCATACGAGTTACGAGATTGTCCTTTAGCATTTCTACATAACAAGGATCAGTCATTCGACAAAAAGTCTAATGAACTAGTACCCGATTTGGACATTGCACCCCACATCATCTGACTCTGAGGATGTGTTTGTCATGAAATCTTTTACTTTTTGGTCGTCGAACATGTGATACATGGTAGGCAAATTGCCGGAAAGTTGATTTATGAGAAAAAAAAAGAACTTGACCCCAGTTCTCAGCAGTCCATGATTGATGACTCTTAGCTAAGTCAAGTCTTTTCTTTCATGTGCCTTCTTCTTCTTCTTCTTCTTCGTTCACTTCTACCACCAAAAACCGCACTGTGAACCTACTGAATTCACGCATGTGGTCCTCGTTAGGTCCCGTGGTCCCCTGTGTGGTCCAAAATAGACCACGTGAGTTCCACGAAAGGACCACAAGGGGTTCAGAGTATCACAGTGCTTTAGCCTGTATTCTTGGTGGGTCTCGGAAGCGGGATTGCGTGACACCGTGGTTTTCATTGCACCAGTTTGGTCTAGGGTTGGACTTTCTCACCGGAAGACCTCGACGTGTTTGGAATATCAGTGCATCCCCGCTGGGTGAGAGGCGTAAGCCCACCCAGGCCAGAGTTGGACTTTCTCACCGGAAAACCTCGACGTGTTTTGAGATACCCGTGTATCACCGCCGGGTGAGAGGTGGTTGTCCATCCAGTCCAGGGTTGGACTTTCTCACCGGAAAACCTCAGCGTGATTAGGATACGCAGACATCCCCGCCGGGTGAGAGGTGGTTGCCTATCTAGACTTCCCTGGTCCAGTGTCTCCGACTTCAGCATTTTGCGGTCGTGGCCGCTACCCTTCCTAGTTGTGACCAGGATGGAGCTTTTGTCCAGGAGGACGAATCCTCGCCACTAGTGACTTCTACCCCTGGGTTGTGCCGGTTTAGGCATTTCCCAGTATGGGCGTGTTTGGGACGGGACCGACCTCTGGGGCAGAGGTACTGTGACATTCATAGCCTTCAAGATTCACCCCTGGTATGAGCCGGTTTAGGCAAAATTCACCAGTATGGGTGTTTATCAGGCGTTACCGACCTCTAGAACGGAGGTGGCATGACATGTCTAGCCATCGAGTTCCACCCCTGGTGTGTGCCGGTTTAGGCATATTTCACCAGTGTAGGTGTATTTCGGACGTAGGCAGCCTCTAGAGCAGAGGCGCCGTGGTATAGCTCTCGTAGCGATACTACTGGACATACCAGGTTAAACTTCACTTTCCACCACCTTTTCCCATCGGCGCCGCACAGCAACCTTTATTTCCGCATTTACTTCCTTAACCGGGAGGAGCTTCACTCCACGCGCGGCATTTGAAGAGTCAAGCCAGCAGTGTCTTAACCTCTGGGACAAGCCGGTTCATGCATTTCACCCGATATGACTGCACTCAGGACGTGGCCGACCTCCAGACCAGAGGTGCCGTGATTTGACTGTTTGCTTCGATTTATCCTTTCAACCACCTTTTCCGCAGTGATGCTGCGCGGCAACCTCATTTGCAAATTTCTTCATTGGCCGGGAAGAGCACCGCTCCACGCACGGCAGCTGAAGATCTCGCCAACAGCGTTTCATGTGCCGAAAGTCATGGAAAATACGGGCCTAACACCGTATTCCCAAATATGCCTTAATGGCGTCGAAACGGGAATTTTAACTTTTACCTCAGCATTGAACACTAGAGGTGGACTGACGCCCGAACACTTGCTCCTTGCTCTAGAAGTAGTTGCTAATGTAATTATGATGCAACATCGACATTCAGTTGCGTGATATGGGGAAGATGTGACGCATTCGTCTGAAATCTTATAAAAGCAACAGGTGATCTTAAACGTTTGCAGATACATGCATATAATCCGTTCTGGTGGCTAGTTACTGCAAGCAAATTAAAGCAAAAAAAAAAGCAGGACTTTGCTAGAGCTTACCTGTTCAACGTCCCACGATGACGAATTAGAGCCATTACCTTCCCTGTGACCTTTATCAGATGAGGTCTCTCCTTCTTTGACTTTATCAAAAGACATCTCTTCTCCTTTATCTCTGCCAAAAGAGGCTTCTCCTTGACTTCTACCAGAATCCAAACGGGTCTCTTCTCTGTCAGTAGGGGATTGTTCTTCTTTGCCGCTATCAGACGGGGGGTCTCCTTTGCTTCTTTCAAAATGTGTCTCTAGTCTAACAGAAGGGAGTTGTTCGTCTTTGCCTCTATCAGAAGGGGGCTCTCCTTTGCTTCTTTCAGAAGGGGTCTCTCGTCTACCAGAAGGGAGTTGTTCGTCTTTACCTCTATCAGAAAGGGACTCTCCACTACCAGAAGGGGTCTGTCTTTCTTTGCTTCTATCAGAAGGTATCTGTCCTTCTCTGCTTCTATCAGAAGGCGCTGTCCTTCTCTTCTTCTATCAGAAGGTGGCTGCCCTTCTCTGCTTCTATCAGAAGGGGACTGTCCTTCTCTGTTTCTATCAGAAGGGGTCTGTCCTTCTTTGCTTCTATCAGAAGGGGGATGTCCTTCTATGCTTCTATCAGAAGGGTGCTGTCCTTCTTTGCTTCTATCAGAACTTGGCTGTCCTTCTTTGCTTCTATCAGAAGGAGTCTGTCCTTCTTTGCTTCTATCAGAAGGTGGCTGTCCTTCTTTGCTTCCATCAGGAGGGGGCTGTCCTTCTTTGCTTCTATCAGACCTTGGCTGTCCTTTTTTACTTTTATCAGAAGGTGTCTGTCCTTCT
This sequence comes from Achatina immaculata, assembly GCA_009760885.1. Taxonomy (NCBI): domain Eukaryota; kingdom Metazoa; phylum Mollusca; class Gastropoda; order Stylommatophora; family Achatinidae; genus Lissachatina; species Lissachatina immaculata. The sequence continues at coordinate 14,041,534 of CM019714.1, read as the reverse complement.
TTGCTTGTATCAGAAGGGGGCTGTCCTTCTTTGTTTCTATCAGAAGGGTGCTGTCCTTCTTTGATTCTATCAGAAGGGGGCTGTCCTTCATTGCTTTTATCAGAAGGCGGCTGTCCTTCTTTACTTCTATCTGAAGGGGGCTGTCCTTCTATGCTTCCATCGGAAGGGGGCTGTCCTTCTTTGCTTTTATCAGAAGGGGGCTGGCTTTCTTTGCTTCTGTCAGAAGGAGGCTGTCCTTCTTTGCTTCTGTCAGGAGGAGACTGTCCTTCTTTGCTTCCATCAGGAGGGGGCTGTCCTTTGCTTCCATCAGAAGGGGGCTGTCCTTCTTTGCTTCCATCAGAAGGGGGCTGTCCTTCTTTGCTTCTATCAGAAGACGGCTTTTCTTCTTTGCTTCTATCAGAAGGCAGCTGTCCTTCTTTGCTTATATCAGGAGGGGACTGTCCTTCTTTGCTTATATCAGAAGGGGGCTGTCCTTCTTTGCTTATATCAGCAGGGGGCTGTCCTTCTTTGCTTCCATCAGAAGGGGGCTGTACTTCTTTGCTTCCATCAGGAGGGGGCTCTCCTCCTTTGCTTGCATCGGGAGGGGGCTGTCCGTCTTTTCTTCCATCAGGAAGGGGCTGTCCTTCTTTGCTTCCATCAGGAGGGGGCTCTCCTCCTTTGCTTCCACCAGGAGGGGGCTGTCCGTCTTTGCTTCCATTAGGAGGGGGCTGTTCTTCTTTGCTTCCATCAGGACGTGGCTCTCCTCCTTTGCTTGCATCGGGAGGGGGCTGTCCGTCTTTGCTTCCATCAGGAAGGGGCTGTCCTTCTTTGCTTCCATCAGGAGGGGGCTCTCCTCCTTTGCTTCCACCAGGAGGGGGCTGTCCGTCTTTGCTTCCATCAGAAGGGGGCTGTACTTCTTTGCTTCCATCAGGAGGGGGCTCTCCTCCTTTGCTTGCATCGGGAGGGGGCTGTCCGTCTTTGCTTCCATCAGGAAGGGGCTGTCCTTCTTTGCTTCCATCAGGAGGGGGCTCTCCTCCTTTGCTTCCACCAGGAGGGGGCTGTCCGTCTTTGCTTCCATTAGGAGGGGGCTGTTCTTCTTTGCTTCCATCAGGACGTGGCTGTCCTTCTTTGCTTCCATCAGGAGGGTGCTGTCCTTCTTTGCTTCTATCTGACGGGGTCTCACCTTTGCTTCTTTCAGAAAGGGTCTCTCGTCTACCAGAAAGGAGTTGTTCGTCTTTACCTCTATCAGAAGGGGACTCTCCACTATCAGAAGGGGTCTGTCCTTCTTTGCTTCTATCAGAAGGGGGCTGTCCTTCTTTGCTTCTATCAGAAGGGGGTTGTCCTTCTTTGCTTCTATCAGAAGGTGGCTGTCCTTCTCTGCTTCTATCAGAAGGGGGCTGTCCTTCTCTACTTCTATCAGAAGGTGGCTGTCCTTCTCCGCTTCTATCAGAAGGGGGCTGTCCTTCTCTACTTCTATCAGAAGGTGGCTGTCCTTCTCTGCTTCTGTCAGAACTCGGCTGTCCTTCTTTGCTTCTATCAGAAGGGGGCCGTCCTTTTTTGCTTATGTCAGAAGGCGGGTGTCCTTCTTTGTTTCTATCAGAAGGGTGCTGTCCGTCTTTGCTTCTATCTGAAAGTGGCTGTCCTTCTCTGCTTCTTTCAGGAGGGGTCTGTCCTTCTCTACTTCTATCAAAAGGGGTCTGTCCTTCTCTACTTCTATCAGAAGGGGGCTGTCCTTCTCTACTTCTATCAGAAGGGGGCTGTCCTTCTCTACTTCTATCAGAAGGGGGCTGTCCTTCTCTACTTCTATCATAAGGGGGCTGTCCTTCTTTGCTTCTATCAGAAGGTGGCTGTCTTTCTCTACTTCTATCAGAAGGGAGCTGTCCTTCTCTACTTCTATCAGAAGGGAGCTGTCCTTCTTTGCTTCTATCAGAAGGGGGCCGTCCTTTTTTGCTTCTGTCAGAAGGCGGCTGTCCTTCTTTGTTTCTATCAGAAGGATACTGTCCTTCTTTGCTTCTATCAGAATGGATCTCTCCGCCTCTTTCTTTACCAGGATATTTCCCTACTCCTGTTTCTCCAGCAACAGGGTTTCCTCCTCTTCTTCCTCTACCATGAAGGTTACCTCCTCCTGGTCCACCTCCAGAATTGTTTTTTCTTCTTCTTTCTCCACTAAAACGTTTCCAACCTTGACCTTCATCCATTGCAACTGTTATCCTCAAACTGGAGAAAGAAAAGAAGTCATTAAAAAAGCACACAAATCCCTCAACTATAAATCTAGTGGTTGTGTTCTACTCTGACCTGCTACTTCCCCTTTTAAATAAATTAAGGAGTAACCGTAGAATTAAAACTCTTAGTGAGGTGATATTAATGAGATGATATTAATGAGATGATATTAATGAGGCGATATTCTTGTCATGTCCTTTGCTTGTGAATCCCCAACTAAAAGCCCAGCACAGAACCATTCTCGTCTCAGTGCACCAGTTTCTGTGGGAAAATTGCCAGAGAATTGGTGGAAACATTGAAGCGGTCATTGCAGGAGAAAAGATTACGTGCATGCTTGTGGGCCCGGGCCCGAGATTCAAGAGATCAGGCTTTGAACATATTCCTAATCTATCACACGTGAACAATCATTGATTAACCGTGATAGATGAAAACAGATTTACAACCATAGGCGAAGGCAGTTGCAAGTCCACAGTGCTATTTCCGCTAAGTCACGGCGTGCTCTGACTTTTTAAAATGTCCCACACGTTTAATGTGACTTGTTTGTTTTTTTCCATGCTAATGACTGGTATATTTTTGAAACACTTTATTGCGTGCAATCATAGAACTACTGTGCTAGATACAATCTCAGTACTGATGTACGAGATAACAACATGCCTACAGTCATAGACTACCATACGAGATAACAACATGCCTACAGTCATAGGACTACTATACGAGATAACAACATGTTTACAATCTTGAAAGGTAAGACAAATGACAGCAGTGGTAAAACTAGTTCTAGTAGTAAAGGAAGACAGAAGTGTGCCGTTCAGTTTTATGAAAATGTGGAAAGAGCAGAGGAAATGAGCAGAAACAAAAGCAATACATAATAAATTTATATCATATCATCATCATCATCATCAGGTGCCGTGCCGAATGGCGTTGGCTATTATGCTTCTCCAGAGTACACAATCCTTTATGCAGGCCATCAGTTCAGTTGGTGATCTCCTCTCACACCATCCCGTCAGACTGTCCAGTATCATTTCTCTTGGTCTTCCTCTTGATCTTTTTCCTTCTATTTTTCCTGTTGTTATAATATTTTCAATGCCCCCTCTTCTCATTGCATGTCCTATGAAAGTACATTGTCTCTCTCTTATCTTTCTGACAAGACTTTTTGTCTCTCCAGCTCTTCTCATACATTCTTCATTAGTTATTTTTGCTGTCCAGGGGATTCGCAACATTCTTCTAATAAACCACATTTCTGCTGCTTCCAATGATTTTTGTGCAGACTTGCCTATTGTCCATGATTCACTTCCATATAACAAGATAGGTTCAATATAGCATTTTAGGACTCGTTTTCTAACATTCAATGATAAAGATGTGTTAGCTAATATGTTTCTCATTCTCTGAAATGCAGTCTTTGCTAGACCTATTCTGTTCCTAATTTTTCTTCTGCATTTCCCATATGAAGTTATTACTGCTCCAAGGTATTTGAATTTCTGCACCTGCTTTACAATAATTCCATTTAATTTAATACTGCATGCTGGTGGATTCTGTTTCTTAGATATAACCATAGTCTCTGTCTTTTTGATGTTCAAAGTAAGACCCTTCTGTTCACTTTCTTTGGCAACTTTATCCAAGAGATTTTGCAGGTCTTGTTGGTTCTCAGCTATCAGTACTGTGTCATCAGCATACCGAAGGTTGTTAATATTGTATCCTCCAATTTTTATGCCTGGTTCTGTGATGATTGTTCTTAGAATATTCTCGCTGTACAGAGAAAAAAGGTCTGGAGATAGTACACATCCTTGTCGCACCCCTTGTTTTATAGGCTGATATTTTCCAATTCTATTTTCAACTCTAACTGCTGCTTCTTGCTGCCAGTATAGATGTTTTACAATCCTCAGGTCTTTGCCGTCTATATTGATGTCTTCAAGCATTTTAATAATTTCATTATGTTTCACCTTGTCAAATGCCTTGGTGTAACCATATATAAATGAAAAAAAATGCAACAATCCAATATTTCGGCAAATGCCTTTTTCAAGGACCACATACAAAAAGAACGCAGTAGATAAAAACAAGAAAAGTTCAATGTTAGAAATTCATACTCAGGCGTCATTGCCATTCAGGACAGCCCCATGTATGCTCCGCTGCATGCCGCAACATTCAGCCAAGAGTTTGGGCTCGCAAGGTAGTTCGCCAATTGTTCCTATTTTCGGCGAGCTTTTCAACCTCATCAAGTGATTTTATGCCTATTAATTTGGCCTCTCTTAACAATGTCCTCTTCAGAGTTTCACGTGGTCTGCCTCTTTTTCTTCAGTCTGTTGTGTTCCACTTAATAGTTTGTTTTGGGATTCTCTGATCATTTCTTCTCATCAAGTGACCAATATATGTCCATCTCCTTTTCCTGATCACACATGAGACTGGTTGTTGTTCAGTCATCTGTCTTATTTCTGCAGTAGTCTTGAATTCGTTCCACTTGATGCCGAGTATTTTCCTTAGGCATTTGTTTTCAAAAGAGTCTAATTTATTGTCTATTTCTTTAGTTCTTTTTCAGCTTTCATATGCATAAATGAGAGTGGATATTAAATTTGAATTGAATAGTCTTAACTTGGTTTTTGCGCTTATAACTTTTGAATGCCATATATTCTCAAGATTCTTGAAGATTGATGCTGCTTGTGCAATTCTAATTCTAACTTCCTTTCTAGTGTCACTATCCTGGTATATGCAGCTACCAAAGTATGTAAATTGATTGACTTCTTCAACATCTATTCCTTATATGTGCATTTGTCCATTTCAATAATGGGAATTTTCATTATTTTTGTTTTGTCCTTGCTAATTTTTAGTCCTAGTTTGCTAGCCAGTGAGTACAGGATATCTATTTTTTCTTGTATGGAATTCACATTGTTACTGATAAGAGTTATGTCATAGACGAGCAGCCAAATTAGACATGTTAAATGTTAAGACAGATCTTGGAAAAGATCTAGCGAAAACAACATACAAAGAAACAGACAAGAAAGTAAAAAGTTCAGCTAGAACGGATAAAAGACAATACATAGACAATATGGCGAAAGAGGCAGAGAAAGCAGCAAAAACAAGAGACAGCAGAACTTTGTATAACATACAAAAGAGGCTAACAGGTACTATTAATCTAAAGAAAGACCATTCATTCATAAATTTGCATGTCCCTTGCGGAACTTTGCCACCCAAACAGCACTCTACATATGTGTAGAATGTCTGGAATAGAGTGAAAGATGCATGATAAAGGGCAGGATGTCAGACGGGCCTGCGTGCCCAATTCTTAACCCTTTTGAAATAAAGATCAATCAATCAATCAATCATTCACTCTTGTAGGCCTCTCTGGTGTGAGCAAGATGGCCTGCTGCTGATGCATCCATTTACAAATCCTCAACGATGTCTTGCAGCCATCTTCGCCTTGGTCTTCCTCTCTTTCTTTTTCCCATTATGTACCCTTCCAACACGGTCTTCTCTAGATTATCATGACGTTTAATGTGTCCAAAATATTTAAGTTTTCTCTCTTTAATCCTCTTTACTAGCCAGCCTTCTTCAGTATTAAGATCCTGTAGTATGGATATATTTGTTCTTTTTGTGCCATGATATTTGAAGAACTCTTCTGTAGCATTTAAAGGCATTTATGAGTTTCTCAGCTGTTTTGTTAAGTGTCCAGGTCTCGCAGGCACATGTTGCGATGGGAAAGATGCATGCCCTTAAAAATCTTATTTTTTTGGTTCTGTCTGTTCCTCTCCACATTTTCTTTAGATGTTTTACTTTCTGAAGAGCAATAGATGTCCTTCTTTTAATTTCCCTAATTGTATCTCCATTATTAGTTAGTAGTGATCCAAGATATTCAAAACTCTCAAATTCTTCCAGTTTTTCCTCATTGATACATATTTAGCTGCCTTGTTTGTTTTGTCAGTTGTCATCAATTTAGTTTTTTATTTGCATTAAAATAGAGGTTTTGCTCTTCGCTGTTCTTACGGACTGACATAATTAGTTTTTCCACTCCTTTTTGTGTTGTAGACAGTAATACTGTGTCATCAGCGTATCTAATCTCTGGTATTTCATAACCTCCAATTGTTATGGTATTGTAATATACTTTGTCTACATCTTCTCTAACATTCCTCATTATATTTTCATTATACAAGCTAAATAAGTAAGGTGACAATATGCAGCCCTGAAGGACTCCTTGTTTTATTTTAAACAAAGGTGTTGTTTCACAATTTATTCTTTACTGCTGCTTGTTGGTCTAGATACAGCAGTGATGTTAATTGTATCAAATGTGTTGAAAATCCCATTTTTTCCATTATTTCTCAAAGTTTCTGGTGTTGTACACAATCAAATGCCTACAACGTCTAAATATAGATTCACATTAAACTCTCTGCATTTCTCTATTATTAATCTTATATTGAATATATGATCTCTTGATCCTCTTCCTTGCCTGAAAACTGCTTGGACAATATTGACTTCTTCTTTTATTTTCTTTCGAAGTCTACCCATTATGATTTTTAACAGAATTTTACTGGCATAACTAAACATATGCCTGTGAGACCTGGACACTTAACAAAACAGCTGAGAAACACATAAATGCCTTTAAATGTAAATGCTACAGAAGAGTACTCCAAATATCGAGGACACAAAAAAGAACAAATATATCTATACTACAAGAGCTTAATATTGAAGAAGGCTGGCTAGTAAAGAGGATTAAAGAGAGAAAACTTAAATATTTTGGACACATTAAACGTCATGACAATTTAGAGAAGACAATAATGGGAAAAAGAAAAAGAGAAAGACCAAAACGAAGATGGCTGCAAGACATCGTTGACGATTTGGAAATGGATGGAACAGTAGCAGGCCATCTTGCTCACAACCGAGAGGCCTACAGGATTGCTGTTTGGGAGGCAAAGTTCCGCAAGGGACATGCAAATGAATAAATGAATGAACTAATCAGGGAAACATTTCTGTAGTGTGTGCATAATTTCAGGTTACCCTTTTTTGCCAGTGGTATGAATACAGCTCTTTTATATTCTTTTGGCCAAATAACTGAATGCCATATCTTTTTACATAAGAAAGACCAATCCTTAGCAAAACTGGAGCACTATTAACCTCAAGTAAAGACCAAAAGCAAAGATGGGCTGAACACTTCCAAGAAATACTTAATCGACCACACCAAAAAGAACTGATAAACCGACTTACCAACCCCACAACTAAATGTCAACCTAGATAAAATTACATTGCATGAAATTGAAACAGCAGTGAATTTAATGGCTAACAACAAAGCTGCAGGTGAAGATGAAATAACACCCGAAATGTTAAAAGCTATCATTAGTGACAACATGAGACAACTATAGAGAGTGTTTAATACGATTTGGAAAGACAACTACAGAGAGTGTTTAATACGATTTGGAAAGAAGAAAAGGTCCCTTCTAAAGGCAACTTTCGTGACTGTAACAGTTGGAGAGGAGTAACCTTAGTATCAGTTGTATCAAAAGTATTTTGCAAGGTCATTTTGAATATACTTAAAGATATAGTTGATACCGCAATGAGAGAAGAACAAGCAAGATTTCGAAAAGGGAGAAGCTGTCTCGACCAGATCTTTACACTAAGAATAATACTTGAAGAACATATTGAAAAGCAGAAACCATTAATACTGAACTTCATAGACTTTAAAAAGGCATTTGATACCATACACAGAGATTCACCGTGGAGAATTTTATGTATATATGGAATACCATCTAAAATTTTCAACATCATTAAGGACTTCTACAATGGATATGTTTGTGCAGTCAACAAAGAAAAAGGAATGAGTGAAATGTTCTAGATTGAAACAGGCGTGAAACAGGGATGTTTACTGTCTCCTTTGCTTTTTGGAATTACAATAAGCTTCATAATGAAAAAATGCTGCACAGGAGTAGTGTAGGAGGGCGTGTATCCCCCGTATTTGAGGAGCCTCCTCAAAAAAGATGTCGGCTATAGCGTATAGGGGAAAATATAATCAATACGACAACGCCGCCGTTGCTAGGGGCATGACGTCACATGACGAGTAGATCAATTATATCTGGCGGCACGGTTCGGTAATTTTCCAATTATTTCCCTTGGAGCGGGACGCTCAGGAGAAAATGTTCAATATCGCTGTGAAAAGGTTTTCAAGTAAAGCCTACTTTTGTCTCGTGTTTCATTGACCTATGGTCATTTTACAATAGTAATTATTAGATTTTACTTGGTGCGGTGTTTATTTTCGTGGGTTCCGTCAGAGGTCTCAACTTTGCCCTCGTTATCATGTGCCGTTTTTATATATGAGACATTATGATCATAAGTTTTCATCCTATCGGATATTCGTTCAAATGGTAGACGTAGAAAATAGTGGCTGGAACTATCTCGCAGAATATTTTGTATTGGGCCTAGATTTAAGAGCTGTCTTTAGTATATCGTGTTCGGTCAAGTCTCTTACAAAACTGTCAAAGTCCCGTCTTTTATTTATTAACTGTGGCGTGTCTAGTACAGTGGCATTGTTATTTGAAGCGTGGTAGAACCGTAACTCGTTTGTTTCTTTGTATCTAAGGATGGTGTGGTGTGAATAATTTATTTTGAAACGTTTTGTCTGACTGTTAAAAAGATCGTGTAGTTTGGAGGCCCAGTTAATAGGGTGTGTTGTAGTGGGAGGGTGGAAAAATGTATATGTAGATAAATAGTTGTTTATGTTTTGGTGCGTCCTAAGGGCCCCCCAATTATCACAATATATAGCTTTAACAACGTCCATCAGCTCATGTAAACTGTCTTTTTCGTCACTGAAGTCTCTATGCTATGGTGTTTTTATTTTCCTTGACGCTGGGATCGTCCGTGAGCCAAACTCCAGTTCTTCGTCGACTAAAAACTCGGCTGCTACAACAGGTGGGGACGTCCCAAGAGCGCGCCTATGAAACCACCTCGTTGTAAGATCTTTTTACGTCGTTTGTTGGACGTCTTCTTTAGGACAAGCTCTCTCAGGTTGTGTTTGTACCGTCGTAACTGTCTCTTCTGAGCCAGCGTGACCGGGACATTGCCTTTTAATATATTATGGCAGCATTCGCAAAGCGTGGTTACTAGTTCTGGCGACGCCGTTTTCATTATAGCTTTGACCGCCGCCGGGTTAGCCCTGCTTAGGAATTGTAACATTTCGCCGTGACGTTTCACCTTGGTTGCCATGTTATTTGGGAACGTAGACCACTTGTTTCCCTTCGCTAAAAATGTTCGTGCGTATTCTCAAGTGGTCTGGTGTTTCCTGACGGAGGTCGAGTAGCAAATAACCGTGTGGGGCGGCAGTAGCATCTTTAAAAGCTTCCTGTACGTACGACACCTTCCCTGGATACATCTGTTTGGCCAAATTGGTAATCTGCGAACCGTCTCGCGGGTATTTGAAAAGTACTATGTAATGCGAATTGAGACTTATGGTCCTGAGCTCCTTATTTCTGTGGAAAATATTTGGTACTATATATAGTACGCTGACGTTGCGGTGGTGGCTGCCTTTAGTAAATAGTTTTGTGACTCTGGCGTCCGTCTCGGACATTAGGTCATCGAGGACAAGCAAACGCCGTTTCTCACCTCGCCATTGCTCTATGTCGGGAAGGCCTTCGTTAAAAATCACCCCTCTCATTTTTTCGTAGATTGGCTGCCATTCGCCGTATGACCATATCATTTCTTCTGGGACGGGATCTACCATGTTATGCATATTGTCCAAAAACTTTCGCACGAACACGGTCTTACCACTTCCTGTGGGACCAGCGACAAGAGCCGTAAAGGGATGGTGCCACCGTGGATCCATTGTTGATAATGACGTAATGCACGCCAGAGCTCTTCTTATATATTTTTCAGTTAAATAATTTTAGTCAACATAAAGTATAAAATACCAACCCTGATTTCATCTAACAATACCTTGTTATACGGATACTAAACCCTACGAAATATACAGACCTATAAAATGCTACCCCCAACTACTTTAGAACCCCTGATTTCGTCCAACAGTATCCCTACGGAGTACATAACGCCTCCTGACTTTACACGGCTTGATTAAACAAAATAACAGTAAGTCGATTCAGTTTTATTATCTTTTTAATGCGTTCTTAACAGACTGGGCTCTAGAAAACCCCATCAGCCTTGCGTTTCCATCCAAGGTCGTAGTTTGTGTCCAATGTACTGCCCTACATTTCGAGCAAATTTTTCTTGAAGTAAGTGTACATCGTAGTCTACGTTACATAACTTTTCTTCAATGTTTTTGCCAAGAATGTATCCGAGCGAAACAACGGCTACGATTCGCCCCCAGTTTATAGTACCATCTTCAAAAACTTGGTCGGCAATGCTCACGAACGATTGATAGCTATAATGTGGATTTATTAAATTACACACGGTGGTGAAAAACTCAGCGTGCTTGTTCGAAAAGTCAATAACCAACCTTCTTAGAGTATTACACACAGGTGATTCGTTAGTATGTACTATACACATTGCTATTTCCACTGCCTCGTCCATTGTAGTGCCCTGTCGAGTGGATCCTGCTGCCTTCAAGCACACTTATATATGTTCACAATGCGGTCGAGGTTTTACCGAACATCGGAACCTCGTTCGTCACGAAACTACAGTGCACGAACAAAATAATATCACATGTCCAATCTGCGGGAAACTCTCGTCTCGGAGAGACCTCCTGAAGAGGCATATGAAAATTGTCCACTCCAGTGACCCCTCTCGCAAGCGAAAGGCGTCATATGATGATGATGATGCGGCACCAGCAGTGCGTAGGCAGGGCGCCTCGCCCACCAAGCTCCCGGCTCTTTCAGATGTCGCCGAACACGGGGAGTCCCCACCTGTTGTAGCAGCCGAGTTTTTAGACGACGAAGAACTGGAGTTTGGCTCACGGACGATCCCAGCGTCAAGGAAAATAAAAACACCACAGCATAGAGACTTCAGTGACGAAAAAGACAGTTTACATGAGCTGATGGACGTTGTTAAAGCTATATATTGTGATAATTGGGGGGCCCTTAGGACGCACCAAAACATAAACAACCATTTATCTACATATACATTTTTCCACCCTCCCACACCCTATTAACTGGGCCTCCAAACTACACGATCTTTTTAACAGTCAGACAAAACGTTTCAAAATAAATTATTCACACCACACCATCCTTAGACACAAAGAAACAAACGAGTTACTGTTCTACCACGCTTCAAATAACAATGCCACTGTACTAGACATGCCACAGTTAATAAATAAAAGACGGGACTTTGACAGTTTTGTAAGAGACTTGACCGAACACGATATACTAAAGACAGCTCTTAAATCTAGGCCCAATACAAAATATTTCTGCGAGATAGTTCCAGCCACTAGTTTCTAGGTCTACCATTTGAACGAATATCCGATAGGATGAAAACGTATGATCATAATGTCTCATATATAATAACGGCACATGATAACGAGGGCAAAGTTGAGACCTCTGATGGAACCCACGAAAATATACACCGCACCAACTAAAATCTAATAATTACTATTGTAAAATGACCATAGGTCAATGAAACACGAGACAAAAGTAGGCTTTACTTGAAAACCTTTTCACAACGATATTGAACATTTTCTCCTGAGCGTCGCGCGCCAAGGGAAATAATTGGAAAATTACCGAACCGTGCCGCCAGATATAATTGATCTACTCGTCATGTGACGTCATGCCCCTAGCAACGGCGGCGGCGTCGTATTGATTATATTTTCCTCTATACGCTATAGCCGACATCTTGTTTGAGGAGGCTCCTCAAATACGGGGGATACACGCCCTCCTACACTACTCACAGGTAACACAGGTATTGATTGGGTACATGGGACCCAACTAGAAGATCTTGATTTTTCTGATGACATAACTCTTATCAGTGACAATGTGTTTGTTAATAGTTCCCATCAAATGCTGGTTTTTACTAAAGTAGAACACAGTTTTGTAGGATTAGACCTCGAAAAAATCGTAGACATAGTACTTTAGTGAGACATGAGAGAAAGAAAATGCACAGTAGAATTACCTTGGATTCGAACACGGACTCTGGTAGGACGAGCAGCCATATAGCCTTGAGAGAACAGCATACTAACGAACTGCGCTAACTAGCACCTTTTTACTAAGCCTGTTTTGCACCCTTAACTTGTCCCAGCTCTAGCAATCTTGTTATCACTACATTGTCCTTCACTTTCTCGCAGACTGTCCAATACAGCTTTAGCATTGTCCCTCTTGTACTTCCTCAGCCTGCCATTTATTTTAGCCTGTCAAGCAAGTCTATCCGCAATTTCTTTTCCACGTACTCCCACGTCAATCAATTTGCATACCTTAGCAGCTACATAGACCAGGATAGTGACACTAGAAAGGAAGTTAGGATCAGAATTGCAAAAGCAGCATCAATCTTCAAGAATCTTGAGAACATATGTAATTCAAAAGTTATAAGCACAAAAACCAAGTTAAGACTATTCAATTCAAATTTAATATCCACTCTCATTTATGCATGCGAAAGCTGGAAAACAACTAAAGAAATAGAAAAGAAATTAGACTCTTTTGAAAACAAATGCCTAAGGAAAATACTCGGCATCAAGTGGAACGAATTCATGAACAATGCAGAGATAAGACAGATGACTGAACAACAACCAGTCTCATGGGTGATCAGAAAAAGGAGATGGACATATGTTGGTCACTTGATGAGAAGAAATGATCAGAGAATCCCAAAACAAGCTATCAAGTGGAACACAACAGGCCGAAGAAAAAGAGGCAGACCACGTGAAACTCTGAAGAGGACATTATTAAGAGAGGCCAAATTAACAGGCATAAAATCCTTTGATGAGGTTGAAAGACTCGCCGAAGACGGAAAAAAATTGGCGAACTACCTTGCGAGCACTATGTGACGTTTAACGGCACGGGAAAGATATAAGATATAAGAAAGATAAGATACTCCCACGTGACTTGGAAATAAATCCACGTTAGACTCTTTACATTTGAAGGCGTTATGTTTTCGAAGCAATTTCTTCTCAGTTTTACGAAGCATACAATGTGAATCCATCACAATGGCACCATTAACCACATCACGGGCTACTAGCCAGTCAACTGCCGCAGACACAGCATCGATTTCCATTCGCATACTTGATCTAGCGACTTCAAAGGCTCCCTAACTCTTGCCACATCTCTTCCATTTCGGTAAGCAACAAAACCTCAGTCATTTTGCTACTCCGAATCACTGAGCCATCTGTATATATTACCGTACCTGAAGAACTACAGTGACACTTGATGCGATCTTGAACCCAAAGTTCAACTGCCCCATGTCCCCCATTCCCGACATTCGGGGCCCTTCTATAACTTAGTTACCTGGGGTCTGACCTGTACACGTGTGCAATCCTCGCCTTTGGGTACCTCGTCGAGATCACAAATTGACGTTATTGTATCCTCAGCCTCAGCCATCCATGATCAGCCTCGTTTGGTGCGTTTGTACTTTATCATCACCAGCTTATTATGGAGAGGATGATCTTTAATACTTTGACACAGTGCTGGAGGACCTTGACTTTGCGGACGATATTTGTCTATTATCAAGCAGTCACAAAGATATGCAAGATAAAATAAACAAGTTAACCCAGAATGCAAACAACATAGGACTAAAGATCAACATAGGAAAGACAAAGTTAATGAAGCAAAATGTGAACAACAAAAATGTACTCAGAGTAGATAACAAGTTAGTGGAGGAGGTCAACGAATTTGTATACCTTGGCAGTAGAGTAGTAGAAAATGGAGACAGCACAGAGGACATCAACAGCAGACTTACTAGAGCAAACCAGGCTTTTGCAATGCTGCAGAATATATGGAAATCCAAAAAACTAAGCATAAGTATGAAAATCAGGATATTTAAGAGTAATGTTCTAAGTGTACTACTCTATGGAAGCGAATGCTGGAAAATCACCAAAACCATAGAAAACAAGTTGAATTCTTTCCAGACTAAATGTTTACGAAGAATTAGAAAAATATTTTGGCCAAACACCATAAGAAATAACATCTTATTAGCAGAAATGCAGATAAAACCACTGACAACAATTATTGAGGAAAGATGCTGGCGATGGTTGGGACATATGCTCCGAATGACTGACAACTCACTACCAAAAATAGCACTAAGATGGACACCACAGGGGAGCAGAAGTAAGGGTAGACCAAAAGAGACATGGAGAAGAACAACAGAAAGGATGTTGAGCAATAGAGGGCTCACCTGGGCAAGAGCAGAAAAAAAGGCGAAGGACAGGCATTTGTGGAAAACCCTTGCGGAAGCCCCATGTGCCCTGGGCACTTAAGGTTCAGAGAGAGAGAGAGAGAGATCTTTAATACTAGCAACCTTAATGTATGCTTAAACTTGAGCATGTTTGTGTTTAGACCTCACACTCAGCATATCGAGCATAAAGAGCACGACCATCACTGGAGCATCCCTGGTGCAACCCAAGACCACTCTCATTGCCTCGTTCTGTACACGCTCTGGTCTGTTCAGCTGTGCATTTGACAAACTGAGCAGGCTAAGACCATATTTCATTGGTAAAATCACCAGCGCCAGCATCAGCAAGAACAAAGTGCACTGTGAAAAGTTTGCTGCAGCCATTAACCTAACTGCTCTTAACGCTTTCCTGACTTTTTTGTATTACACTGTCCACGTGGTGACTGAAGGACAAGGATCTATCAAATGCTATTCCCAGATACCTCATGAAATGTATTCTCTTAATATCTTGGCCCTCGCATTTCACAACTGGAACATTATCTCCTACAATTCTGTTATTTAACGAACAGCACAGGATGATGGTTTTCTCAGGATTTATCACAGCATTGTTATCCCTACCCAAGTTGTTATCTGATCCACCCTCTTCTGTACCTCGTGGCTTGTTCCTCTCTACATTTCCCATGCTCGTATGTCAATATATCGTCAGCGTAGGTCAGCGTTCGCCCCAGACTATTCCAGAGTAACAGTGTAATGCCATTAGATTATACATTGAATAGCACAGGAGACAAAGGATTCCCATGAGGTAGCCCCGTAGCAGTGGTTCTGGGCTCTGAGATCCATCTTCTGTATCTTAAGGCAACTGATCGTCTCAACAGCATTTAAGCTATCCATCGAAGCAGTCCCGCGTCTATCCCAAACTTCATCAGAAGTGTCAACAACTTGGTACAATCCACTCTTATATAGACATCTTCAAGATCAATTGAGACAATTATAGCAATAACAAAAAGAACAACAAAAAGAAAACAATAACAATAAAACACTACCAATAATAACAAAAACAACAAAAACAGTACCAGCGATAACAAAAACAACAATAACAAAAACAATAACAAATACGACAACAACAAAAGCAGCAGCAGTAACACACAGAAAAACAACTAAAACAATAACAATAACAAAAACAATAACAACATCAACAAAACAACTTGCATGTAAGAGATTGTTTGGATGTCTAATTGCTCGATGTACATGTCCTACACACAGCTTCCAGAACATTCATGTCTAAAACTGCTCTTTATTTCAACAGACCTACATTCAAGTTCTAAACAGCACTTAGAGAAAAATAAAGTTCTCTATCCCTGTTTATTTTCTTCCATTTAATTCTAAACAGAGCATTCGTTTATTTTGTCTAAAGCCTTATTTTCTTTCAAAGAAATCACAAACTGAAGTTGCTTCTATGTGCCGAGTTTTCGGTAAAAAAAAAAATATATATATATATATATCCTTATGACAGAAAAAGCTATAGTCTAAGGGACTTAATAATGACAAATTAGGAATGTAGGAGTACTGTCCCTTTAGCGGCAGTTTATCAACTCGCATGAATCTTGAATGAAAGTTCCAGGGCTCAAAGTCAAGTACAGGAGAAGAAAAGTTTAGTATCCCACTAGAATTATACGGGAACAGTGATTAAGATTAAAATTCGTAGTGAAATTCGTGATTCAAGAGCTGAGCAGAGGTTATAAAACTGATTTTTTGAGAGGATAAAAGAGGATAAACAGAGATAGATAGAGAGATGATTAGATCAGAGGATTTAGAAACGTAGAGCCAGCCAGAGTGTTGTCATGGTGTGATAGGAGAGGCACTACTTGAGTTTCATGGAAAAGTAGTCAGCTTAGAGATTTACTCAGTTCTTTTCATGGCTTGTTCTTGTGAAGATGTAGTTTGTGAGAAATGTGTCCTTATTAGGACAGTCTAGCTAGTTCATTCAGGAATTTAGCCAAAATGTAGTAGCAGTTTCTAGACTGTTATTTCCATTTCGTGGAAATCATTATTTGGGGGGGGGGGGGGGGAACGGTCGTCCAGTGTTGACGTCAAATGTTACATTCATTGTGAGGTTACTAAATTGTAAATATGTAGTTTGGTATTTTTCTGTCTAAGATGCTTCGGTTTCCAATGGTGGAACCAGTTCTCGCCGGGAAGTTATAGTTTTGTATTGTCATTTCCGGCATTGTGGCAGTGGTTTTGCTCATCCTCACATACTTAACCCTCATTCTCCTCATTAATAAACTTGTTTTGTCATTTGTAACTACACCAATGGGTTGTTGGAGTCTTCATTCTTCATCAAGTTAGTGGATTGTCGAAGTCTGCCAAGTTATAGTCAAATTGTTTCCACGCTGTTCTAGTGGCTTGAGTTGAATGCCTGGGTTGTGTTTGTACGTTTCTATGCATCTAGTATAGAAAGGGAGTGCTTCCAAAAGATCCCTAAATCAGAGCTATTATAATTCCATTTAATGGAGGTAGTTTCTTATAACTAAGAGTAAACACCACTAGACAAACTAACCTACTTATGGCTGCCGAAATCTTGCCTCATTAGGCACCATACAACTTTACCCTGGATTAACTCGTCAAGCAGGTCAAAGTACGCGAGAAAAAAATGACGGCCCATCGTGTTCGAGCGCAGGAGTGGCGGAATGGTTAGTGCACTTACATCGAGAAAGATGGAGAAGGATGGGAATAGAAGCCAGCTGGAGGCGTCCTAGTCATCCAGCCATAGAAATGAGTACATGGTTTTCTCTGGAGTTGAGGATGGGAGGAGGAAAGGCAGCCGGGTTGGACGATGGTCACATCATCCTCCAGCGATCCAACAGATCAAGTAAAAGACGGACGCTATCACCATATCCTCTAGGTGTCTCCATGGCATATCTGAGCTAGCTTTGCTATCGTACATAATGAAGCCATGCTAAGGGGAAACAACCAGTATATGATTACTAAAACACAATATCGTGAATTATGTCTCTTTACCACTTTAACATGTACAAGAATTTTTTTAATTCAAAACTAAGAAAGTCTTGACCACAAAACCAAAAGGAGTTTTTTAAAGTTTACCTTTCACTTACTCTAAACCTCGAAATGTTCAAGTTATCGTTGTTACTATTCTTATTGTTGTTGTTAGTGTTGTCAGTTTCTTTTTTGTTAGGTGGCAGTGATTTGGACGTGTTATAGCGATTCAAACATCAAATACGTTACTTAATCACGGGAGGTAACTCACTGAGATAAAGAGGTGAGAACAGAGAAAGAGAGGGAGGACCGTAGTAAACAATGAAAGAGAGAGACAAATTCAGGAGGCAAAGAAGGGTGTGTTGGAACACCAGACGCGAATCTGTAATGGACGACCAGAGCGTCAACAGAAGGAGTCTACGTCATTCAAATAATTGTGGAGGGTAGAAGAGTCAAACGAGGAAGTCTGCGTCATTCAGATGACTGTGTACGGCCGGACGGTCAATAGAAGGAGTCTACGTTAGTGAGATTGTGGACGGCCGGACGGTCAATAGAAGGAGTCTACGTTAGTGAGATTGTGGACGGCTGGACGGTCAATAGAAGGAGTCTACGTTAGTGAGATTGTGGACGGCCAATAGAAGGAGTCTACGTTAGTGAGATTGTGGACGGCCGGACGGTCAATAGAAGGAGTCTACGTTAGTGAGATGATTGTGGACGGCCGGGAAGTCAACAGATGATTGGTACAGCCACGGAAAGAGAACATTAAATCTCGGTATGAGGAAAGCCAAGAGGCTGTAGAGAAGTTATGAGAAGACTGACAGCTAGTAAGCTGTGGGGTCAGTGAGATAATATACGCGTCGTGCGAGTTCTTGGTTATAAAGCTTGGTTTACTGAGTCTTGGTAGAGCAACTAACCAGGAGCCAGCGGACTCTCGAAATGGCGAGCAAGTTGAGTGTGTCTATTCTGCGCTTATCTGGAGATTCTGGACAGCAGCTGTTGCCTGTCTTGTGAATTTAACAACTAGTGAACTGTCAGCTATGCTTTATGTGGACGTTTGTATGGTCAGACCAAGGAGACGTCACGAACTGCAACTCATTATGTGTCATGTTTATTTGTTCGTTGAATTTGTTGTATCGCAGAAAATGTTTGTTATCAGACTTTATGACTGAAGAAGCTGACTGAGGCTGATTGTGTCACTACCAGATGGTGGAGCCTGACTACCAGGTGGTGGAGCCTGACTACCAGTTGGTGGCGCCTGACTACCAGGTGGTGGAACCTGACTACCAGTTGATGGAACCTGACTACCAGTTGGTGGAGCCTGACTACCAGTTGGTGGAGCCTGACTACAAGGTGGTAGAGACTGACTACCAGGTGGTAGAGACTGATTACCAGGTGGTAGAGACTGACTACCAGTTGGTAGAGACTGACTACCATGTGGTAGAGACTGACTACCAGTGGTAGAGCCTGACTACCAGGTGGTAGAGACTGACTACCAGGTGGTGGAGACTGACTACCAGGCGGTGGAGACTGACTACCAGGTGGTGGAGACTGACTACCAGGTGGTAGAGACTGACTACCAGTTGGTAGAGCCTGACTACCAGTTGGTAGAGCCTGACTACAAGGTGGTAGAGACTGACTACCAGGTGGTAGAGACTGAATACAATGTGGTATAGACTGACTACCAGTTGGTTGAGCCTGACTACAAGTTGGTAGAGCCTGACTACAAGTTGGTAGAGACTGATTACAAGGTAGTAGAGACTGACTACCAGGTGGTAGAGCCTGACTACAAGGTGGTAGAGACTGACTACAAGGTGGTAGAGACTGACTACAAGTTTGTAGAGACTGACTACAAGTTGGTAGAGCCTGACTACAAGTTGGTAGAGACTGACTACCAGGTGGTAGAGCCTGACTACCAGGTGGTAGAGACTGACTACAAGGTGGTAGAGACTGACTACAAGGTGGTAGAGACTGACTACAAGTTGGTAGAGACTGACTACAAGGTGGTAGAGACTGACTACCAGGTGGTAGAGACTGACTACAAGTTGGTAGAGCCTGAATACAAGTTGGTAGAGCCTGACTACCAGTTGGTGGAGCCTGACTACCAGTTGGTGGAGCCTGACTACAAGGTAGTAGAGACTGACTACCAGGTGGTAGAGACTGACTACCAGTTGGTAGAGACTGACTACCAGGTGGTAGAGCCTGACTACCATGTGGTGGAGACTGACTACCAGGTGGTGGTGCCTGACTACAATTTGGTAGAGCCTGAATACAAGTTGGTAGAGCCTGACTACCAGTTGGTGGAGCCTGACTACCAGTTGGTGGAGCCTGACTACCAGTTGGTGGAGCCTGACTACAAGGTGGTAGAGACTGACTACCAGGTGGTAGAGACTGACTACCAGGTGGTAGAGACTGACTACCAGTTGGTAGAGACTGAGTACCATGTGGTAGAGACTGACTACCAGGTGGTAGAGCCTGACTACCAGGTGGTAGAGACTGACTACCAGGTGGTGGAGACTGACTACCAGGCGGTGGAGACTGACTACCAGGTGGTGGAGACTGACTACCAGGTGGTAGAGACTGACTACCAGTTGGTAGAGCCTGACTACCAGTTGGTAGAGCCTGACTACAAGGTGGTAGAGACTGACTACCAGGTGGTAGAGACTGAATACCATGTGGTATAGACTGACTACCAGTTGGTAGAGCCTGACTACAAGTTGGTAGAGCCTGAATACAAGTTTGTAGAGCCTGACTACCAGTTGGTGGAGCCTGACTACCAGTTGGTGGAGCCTGACTACAAGGTGGTAGAGACTGACTACCAGGTGGTAGAGACTGACTACCAGGTGGTAGAGACTGACTACCAGTTGGTAGAGACTGACTACCATGTGGTAGAGACTGACTACCAGGTGGTAGAGCCTGACTACCAGGTGGTGGAGACTGACTACCAGGTGGCGGTGCCTGACTACAAGTTGGTAGAGCCTGAATACAAGTTGGTAGAGCCTGACTACCAGTTGGTGGAGCCTGACTACCAGTTGCTGGAGTCTACGTTAGTGAGATTGTGGACGGCCGGACGGTCAATAGAAGGAGTCTACGTTAGTGAGATTGTGGACGGCCGGACGGTCAATAGAAGGAGTCTACGTTAGTGAGATTGTGGACGGCCGGACGGTCAATAGAAGGAGTCTACGTTAGTGAGATTGTGGACGGCCGGACGGTCAATAGAAGGAGTCTACGTTAGTGAGATTGTGGACGGCCGGACGGTCAATAGAAGGAGTCTACGTTAGTGAGATTGTGGACGGCCGGACGGTCAATAGAAGGAGTCTACGTTAGTGAGATTGTGGACGGCCGGACGGTCAATAGAAGGAGTCTACGTTAGTGAGATTGTGGACGGCCGGACGGTCAATAGAAGGAGTCTACGTTAGTGAGATTGTGGACGGCCGGACGGTCAATAGAAGGAGTCTACGTTAGTGAGATTGTGGACGGCCGGACGGTCAATAGAAGGAGTCTACGTTAGTGAGATTGTGGACGGCCGGACGGTCAATAGAAGGAGTCTACGTTAGTGAGATTGTGGACGGCCGGACGGTCAATAGAAGGAGTCTACGTTAGTGAGATTGTGGACGGCCGGACGGTCAATAGAAGGAGTCTACGTTAGTGAGATTGTGGACGGCCGGACGGTCAATAGAAGGAGTCTACGTTAGTGAGATTGTGGACGGCCGGACGGTCAATAGAAGGAGTCTACGTTAGTGAGATTGTGGACGGCCGGACGGTCAATAGAAGGAGTCTACGTTAGTGAGATTGTGGACGGCCGGACGGTCAATAGAAGGAGTCTACGTTAGTGAGATTGTGGACGGCCGGACGGTCAATAGAAGGAGTCTACGTTAGTGAGATTGTGGACGGCCGGACGGTCAATAGAAGGAGTCTACGTTAGTGAGATTGTGGACGGCCGGACGGTCAATAGAAGGAGTCTACGTTAGTGAGATTGTGGACGGCCGGACGGTCAATAGAAGGAGTCTACGTTAGTGAGATTGTGGACGGCCGGACGGTCAATAGAAGGAGTCTACGTTAGTGAGATTGTGGACGGCCGGACGGTCAATAGAAGGAGTCTACGTTAGTGAGATTGTGGACGGCCGGACGGTCAATAGAAGGAGTCTACGTTAGTGAGATTGTGGACGGCCGGACGGTCAATAGAAGGAGTCTACGTTAGTGAGATTGTGGACGGCCGGACGGTCAATAGAAGGAGTCTACGTTAGTGAGATTGTGGACGGCCGGACGGTCAATAGAAGGAGTCTACGTTAGTGAGATTGTGGACGGCCGGACGGTCAATAGAAGGAGTCTACGTTAGTGAGATTGTGGACGGCCGGACGGTCAATAGAAGGAGTCTACGTTAGTGAGATTGTGGACGGCCGGACGGTCAATAGAAGGAGTCTACGTTAGTGAGATTGTGGACGGCCGGACGGTCAATAGAAGGAGTCTACGTTAGTGAGATTGTGGACGGCCGGACGGTCAATAGAAGGAGTCTACGTTAGTGAGATTGTGGACGGCCGGACGGTCAATAGAAGGAGTCTACGTTAGTGAGATTGTGGACGGCCGGACGGTCAATAGAAGGAGTCTACGTTAGTGAGATTGTGGACGGCCGGACGGTCAATAGAAGGAGTCTACGTTAGTGAGATTGTGGACGGCCGGACGGTCAATAGAAGGAGTCTACGTTAGTGAGATTGTGGACGGCCGGACGGTCAATAGAAGGAGTCTACGTTAGTGAGATTGTGGACGGCCGGACGGTCAATAGAAGGAGTCTACGTTGGTAGAGCCTGACTACCAGGTGGTAGAGACTGACTACCAGGTGGTAGAGCCTGACTACCAGGTGGTAGAGACTGACTACAAGTTGGTAGAGACTGACTACCAGGTGGTAGAGCCTGACTACCAAGTGGTAGAGCCTGACTACAAGTAGGTAGAGACTGACTACCAGGTGGTAGAGCCTGACTACAAGTTGGTAGAGCCTGACTACCAGGTGGTAGAGCCTGACTACAAGTTGGTAGAGACTGACTACCAGGTGGTAGAGCCTGACTACAAGTTGGTAGAGACTGACTACCAGGTGGTAGAGCCTGACTACCAGTTGGTAGAGCCTGACTACCAGGTGGTAGAGCCTGACTACAAGTTGGTAGAGACTGACTACCAGGTGGTAGAGCCTGACTACAAGTTGGTAGAGACTGACTACCAGGTGGTAGAGCCTGACTACCAGGTGGTAGAGACTGACTACCAGGTGGTAGAGCCTGACTACAAGTTGGTAGAGACTGACTACCAGGTGGTAGAGCCTGACTACAAGTTGGTAGAGCCTGACTACCAGTTGGTAGAGCCTGACTACCAAGTGGTAGAGCCTGACTACCAGGTGGTAGAGCCTGACTACAAGTTGGTAGAGCCTGACTACCAGGTGGTAGAGCCTGACTACAATTTGGTAGAGACTGACTACCAGGTGGTAGAGCCTGTCTACAAGTTGGTAGAGACTGACTACCAGGTGGTAGAGCCTGACTACAAGTTGGTAGAGACTGACTACCAGGTGGTGGAGCCTGACTACCAGGTGGTAGAGCCTGACTACCAGGTGGTAGAGCCTGACTACAAGTTGGTAGAGACTGACTACCAGGTGGTGGAGACTGACTACCAGGTGGTAGAGCCTGACTACCAGGTGGTAGAGACTGACTACCAGGTGGTAGAGACTGACTACCAGGTGGTAGAGCCTGACTACAAGTTGGTAGAGACTGACTACCAGGTGGTGGAACCTGACTACCAGGTGGTAGAGACTGACTACCAGGTGGTAGAGCCTGACTACAAGTTGGTAGAGACTGACTACCAGTTGGTAGAGACTGACTACCATGTGGTAGAGACTGACTACAAGTTGGTAGAGACTGACTACCAGGTGGTAGAGCCTGACTACCAGGTGATAGAGCCTGACTACAAGTTGGTAGAGCCTGACTACCAGGTGGTAGAGCCTGACTACAAGTTGGTAGAGACTGACTACCAGGTGGTGGAGACTGACTACCAGGTGGTAGAGCCTGACTACCAGGTGATAGAGACTGACTACAAGATGGTAGAGACTGACTACAATTTGGTAGAGACTGACTACCAGGTGGTAGAGACTGACTACAAGGTGGTAGAGCCTGACTACAAGTTGGTAGAGACTGACTACAAGTTGGTAGAGACTGACTACCAGGTGGTAGAGACTGACTACAAGTTGGTAGAGACTGACTACCAGTTTGTAGAGCCTGAGTACCAGGTGGTAGAGACTGACTACAAGGTGGTAGAGCCTGACTACAAGTTGGTAGAGACTGACTACAAGTTGGTAGAGACTGACTACCAGGTGGTAGAGACTGACTACAAGTTGGTAGAGACTGACTACAAGTTGGTAGAGACTGACTACAAGTTGGTAGAGACTGACTACAAGTTGGTAAAGCCTGACTACAAGTTGGTAGAGCCTGACTACCAGGTGGTAGAGCCTGACTACCAGGTGGTAGATACTGACTACCAGGTGGTAGAGCCTGACTACCAGGTGGTAGAGACTGACTTCAAGGTGGTAGAGCCTGACTACAAGTTGGTAGAGATTGACTACAAGTTGGTAGAGACTGACTATCAGGTGGTAGAGACTGACTACCAGGTGGTAGAGACTGACTACAAGGTGGTAGAGACTGACTACAAGTTGGTAGAGCCTGACTACCAGTTGGTAGAGACTGACTACCAGTTGGTAGAGACTGACTACCAGGTGGTAGAGACTGACTACCAGGTGGTAGAGACTGACTACCAGGTGGTAGAGACTGACTACAAGTTGGTAGAGACTGACTACCAGGTGGTAGAGCCTGACTACCAGGTGGTAGAGACTGACTACAAGTTGGTAGAGACTGACTACCAGGTGGTAGAGACTGACTACCAGGTGGTAGAGACTGACTACCAGGTGGTAGAGACTGACTACCAGGTGGTAGAGACTGACTACCAGGTAGTAGAGACTGACTACAAGTTGGTAGAGACTGACTACAAGTTTTTAGAGACTGACTACAAGTTGGTAGAGACTGACTACAAGTTGGTAGAGACTGACTACCAGGTGATAGAGACTGACTACCAGGTGGTGGGGCCTGACTACCAGTTGGTGGAGCCTGACTACCAGGTGGTGGAAACTGATTACTCAAGTTATGGAGCCTGGGTAAGAGATGGAGTTTGTTGCCCATGCTCTAATATGGAACAAGCACTATACAGATCCATCCTACAATTTTGTTAATATCTTTATTATTGTTGTTATTTGTTGGTGTTATGGTTGCTGTTATTCTTGCTTTTATTATTGTTCTCGCATTTGTTATTATTGTTATGTTATAGTCTTTGTTTTATCCTCCTGTATGTGAGAACAGATGAGACAGATGAGTAAACAACAAGTCTCATGGATGATCAGAAAAGGAAGATGGACATATGTCGGTCACGTGATGAGAAGGAGCAGTCAGAGTATCCCAAAACAAGCTGTCAAGTGGAACACAACAGGCCGAAGAAAAAGGTCAACCACATGAAAATCTAAAGAGGACATTGTTGAGAGGCCAGTTTATTGGGCATAAAATCCCTTAATAAGTTTTAAAAGTTCGCCGAAAACAGGAAAACTTGGCGAACTACCATGGGAGCCCTATGTGATGTTTAACTTCACGGGAAGGATGTAAGATGTAAGAGCAACAAGTCGTCAACGGCCGACGTTGTGAAGGAACACGATTATCATGTCAGACTCGAAGAACAGTTTACAGTGGCAGACACGAAGACATGAAGTGGGTCGTCCTAAAAGAAAAACAACTTCTCGGCTGAGTCCACCACCAAGGGAACCACAACCAACCTTTACCACCAAAGTCAGTCAGGCTCAGCTGGATGTTAGGACCACCAGGAAGAAGTGGTATAGGTTCTAGGTCAGTTCCATTTCGCCAACCCTGCAGTCACACCAACCAGCACAAGTCAGTCTTTCCTGGCATTTATTAAAACTATGAACATATTACAATCCAAATACGCTTTAAGCGGATACATTACAAATTAATACACTACACTCTAATCAATGATAAGTTAAACAAGAAAAAGTAATGAACTGTAAAATAACACATTATAAACTAAAACATTTTTTAAAAAATAAACGCGTTTAATAAACTAATATTTACATCTATATTATTATAGTACATGTACATAATAAACAAACCTAAAACAAAGTCCGAACCTCGCTCTAACTGTATCCTTATGTCTACAGATTTATCCAGGCAAGGACGGTCCTATTGAAGTGGTATGCCTAAATGGTGTTAGCTTGTACGTCTGACTTCGTCGTTACCCAAAATGAGGCCTGATTGTTATGATTTTAGCAGTTTAGTTTCATTTCCGAAACTGTGTGTTTCATTTTCGAAACTGTGTAATCTATATGTTCTTTCCTGGACTATGCTCTGGAGACAGTTAGTTTCATTTTCAGATTGAACCAAAGTGTCCCAGTTTTATGTCAGGTCAGTTTTGTTGTTTGTACCTGCCAGAAAATGGGTAATAATCTTCCTGCAAGTTACAGGTTACATTTTCGTTCTAACAGTTTGCTTTGTGCTCGATACAACTGCAAGATAGGTCAGGCATTCTGTGCATCTACCAGAAGGGGTCTCTCCTCTATCAGAAGGACTCTCTTCTCTACCAGAAGGGGTCTCTCCTCTATCAGAAGGACTCTCTTCTCTACCCGAAGGGGTCTCTCCTCTACCAGAAGGGGTCTCTTCTCTACCAGAAGGGACCTCTCCTCTAACAGAAGGGGCCTCTCTTCTACCAGATGGGGTCTCTTCTCTACCAGAAGGGCTTTCTTCTCTACCAGAAAGGCTCTCTTCTCTACCAGAAGGGCTCTCTTCTCTACCAGAAGGGGTCTATCCTGTATCAGAATGGCTCTCTTCTCTACCAGAAGGGCTCTCTTCTCTACCAGAAGGGGGTCTCTTCTCTACCAGAAGGAGCCTCTCCTCTACCAGAAGGGGTCTATCCTGTATCAGAATAGGGCTCTCCTCTACCAGAATGGGTCTATCCTCTATCAGAATGGCTCTCTGCTTCTCTACTAGGAGGGTTCCCCCTCCTCTGTCTCTTCTAGGAGGATTCTCTCTCTTCTGTCTCCTCTAGGAGGGTTTCCTTTTCCTCTGTCTCTGCCGGGGGTGTTCCCTTTTCCTCTGCCTCTGTCAGGAGGGTTCCATTCTCCTCTGTCTCTGTCAGGAGGGTTCCATTCTCCTCTGTCTCTGTCAGGAGGGTTCCATTCTCCTCTGTCTCTGTCAGGAGAGTTCCCTCCTCCTCTGTCTCTACCCGGAGGGTTCTCTCCTCCTTTGTTTCTACCAGGAGAGTTCCCTCCCGCTCTCAGGTTCTCCAGAGGTTGTGGGATAAATACGTGAAATCAGATGGGAAGTGAGCTGTGACGTCTCTCGCAGGCCTGCAAGTGTCAGGTTCTTAACCTGCAGAAATGAGCACTCGGGGTCAGATAACAATATCTACCCAAACAGTCACTCTGTGGTAGTGTTACCTTGGTGTTTAGTCAAACTGTGGTTGTATTACCTTGGGCCTGAGTAAAACTGTGGTTGTATTACCTTGGGCCTGAGTAAAACTATGGTTGTGTTGCCGCGGGCCTGAGTAAAACTGTGATTGTGTTGCCGCGGGCCTGAGTAAAACTGTGGTTGTATTACCTTGGGCCTGAGTAAAACTGTGATTGTATTACCTTGGACCTGAGTAAAACTATGGTTGTGTTGCCGCGGGCCTGAGTAAAACTGGTTGTGTTACTTTGGTCCTGAGTAAAACTGTGGTTGTATTACCTTGGGCCTGAGTAAAACTGTGGTTGTGTTGCCGCGGGCCTGAGTAAAACTGTGGTTGTTTTACCGCGGGCCTGAGTAAAACTGTGGTTGTTTTACCGCGGGCCTGAGTAAAACTGTGGTTGTGTTACCTTGGGCCTGAGTAAAACTGGTTGTGTTACCTTGGTCCTGAGTAAAACTGGTTGTGTTACCTTGGTCCTCAGTAAAACTGGTTGTATTACCTTGGGCCTGAGTAAAACTATGGTTGTGTTGCCGCGAGCCTGAGTAAAACTGTGGTTGTGTTGCCGTGGGCCTGAGTAAAACTGTGGTTGTATTACCTTGGGCCTGAGTAAAACTGTGGTTATATTACCTTGGGCCTGAGTAAAACTGTGCTTGTATTACCTTGGGCCTGAGTAAAACTGTGGTTGTATTACCTTGGGCCTAAGTAAAACTGTGGTTGTATTACCTTGGGTCTGAGTAAAACTGTGATTGTATTACCTTGGGCCTGAGTAAAACTGTGGTTGTATTACCTTGGGCCTGAGTAAAACTGTGGTTGTATTACCTTGGGCCTGAGTAAAACTGTGGTTGTATTACCTTGGGCCTGAGTAAAACTATGGTTGTGTTGCCGCGGGCCTGAGTAAAACTGGTTGTGTTACCTTGGCCCTGAGTAAAACTGTGGTTGTGTTACCTTGGGCCTGAGTAAAACTGGTTGTGTTACCTTGGTCCTGAGTAAAACTGTGGTTGTGTTACCTTGGGCCTGAGTAAAACTGGTTGTGTTGCCGCGGGCTGCCGGCTGAAGTAGGAGGGTGAAACTGCGAACCACGAGTTCAAGCAGGACAGAATCTCATTCAAACCTGGGTCCCTGGCTCTGTTAAACATGTTGCCTGTATGAGTCAGTGGTTTTGATCTGACTCACTGACTCTGATAAGACTGTGTGACTCTGAAGAAAAGACAGATATTTAGATTTTTTTAAGGATTATGATGATTTCATCTTTAAAAGTCAGCTCCATTCTGCAGAAGGCCAACACTCCAGCAGTAATCGAACTCTAACAGTACAGCAGTAACTGAACTCTGAACTCTACAGTAGTGACTGAACTCCGAACTCTACAGCAGTAACTGAACTCTGACAGTATAGAATTAACTGAACTCTGACATTACAGGTGTAATTAAACTCTGAAATCTACAAAGTAACTGAAATCTGACAGTACAGTTTAACTGGACTCTAACAGTACAGTAGTAACTGAACTCTATAGAACTAACTTAACTCTCCCAGTATAGAAGTAAGTGAACTCTGACAGTATAGAAGTAACTGAAATATTACAGTATAGAAGTAACTGAACTCTTACAGTATAGAAGTGACTGAACTATGACAGTATAGAAGAAACTGAACTATGATAGCACAGAAGTAACTGAACTCGGACAGTATAGAAGTAACTAAACTGACAATATACAAGTAACTGAATTCGGACAGTATAGAAGTAACTGAACTATGACACTATAGAAGTAACTGAACTCTGACAGCACAGTAGTAACTGAACTCTGACAGTATATTCCTGAATGTAGCGGTTCTCAAGCGCTAGGCGGCTTCTGTCATTTACCTGACACTGTTTGATGGCTGTTACCAGAAAATCAGAACTGCTTCTGTGATTGGGGCCATTGAAATGATTCGGCGCTGGTTTCGAAGCATTCTGGGTGATATCGTACAGATGTTTCTGCATGCAATCCCCTAATCTGAGGCCAATTTCAGAAATATGAGTTATCCTGCATGTTTTGCATACAATGACATACACTGTATCACGTTGCAGGACTCGCATGTGAATCCTTAGTGGAGGGTGAGGATAGTTTTGGGAAAGGTGATTGTTTTTTGTTTCTCAGACTACAGGGCAGGTAATACAGCGAGAAAGATGGGGGGGGGGGGGGGGGGGGGTTATATTTTCTAGTGCCAACATATGCAAGGTTCCGCTTCATGTGGCTATGGACGAGGATATCCTTAAGATGTGGTTCACGTGTGTATGGTAACAGAGATGGATCTGAGAAAATGTCGCCGTGTCGAGGTCGATTTGGATTAGTAGCAGATGGCGATAAAAAAGTTTTTAAATCATCTGACCATGCCTGTGAAAAGGAAGTACTAATATAACTTTGTCAGATGGGGTTTTTTTTCTGAATGCTTTTTTGCGGCTTACTAGTTAAATACGGTTCAGTGCTTTCCGAAGGACATTTTCTGGGTAGTGGCAATGACAGAAAAATTCTAATAATTTGTTGGACTGATCTATAAAGTTCAAGTTATCCTGACATAGGTGGCGAAGACGGAGGAGTTGGGAGTATGGGATGGAGTTCTTACAAGCTTCAGGATGAGAGGAAGTGTAAAATAAATAGGTGGGGCTGTCGGTGGTCTTGTAAAATATACAGGCGACAAGCTTGTTTGTGCCAATAGATATTTTGATGTCCAAAACGTTGACAGGCTTGTCAGAAATTTCATAAGTGAGTTTGATGTTCTTATTAGGCGAGTTGGTGACTTCAGTATTTTTTTGCTTTCGTCCTGTGGCATACTGGTGACTCCAATGATATATCCATCGATATACCTTTTATAGAGTTCTGAAAGTCTGCCAGCGTAGGTTTCCCATTATTTGACTTCCAGAAAGCCCATAAATAAGCATGCGTAACTGGGACCTATTTACGTTCCAATAGCGACACCACTGATTTGACCAAAGTATTCACAGTTGAACTCAAAGGAATTTAGGTTGAATACTAGTCTAATTCGAAGATGGCTGCAAGAAATCGTTGATGATCTGGAAATGGATGAATCAGCGGCAGGCCATCTTGCTCACAACCGAGAGGCCAACAGGAGTGCGGTTAGGGAGGTAAAGTTCGGCAAGGGACATGCAAATGAATGAATGAATGACTAGTCTAATTATGGTGTTAGAGTTAATGGTGGGGTGAGGATCTTTATCAAGAAAATAACGGAGTGCTAAGAGTCCATCCTCATGGGGGTTAGAGGTATAAAGGGAGCAGACATCGTGGTGAAAGATGTGGTAGGTGAGGTGCTGAAAGAGTTTGATCGGACTAAAACTTGTTAAGAAATGGTTGGTATCTTTCAAATAAGAGGACAGTTTGTGTATCAGCGGCTTGAAAATGCTGTCCAAAAAGTCAGAAATATGCTAGTGGGGTATGAACACTTTGATACAATGGGACGTCAATGATGACCAGGTTTATGGATTTTAGGAAGGAGGTAGAAGGGGGGGGGGGTGTTTAAATGGCTGTCCTTGATGTGAAGAGAAAGAGCTTGGGGTGGGAGGCCACCTTCGGCAATCAAGTCTTTGATGGTTGCTTACATTTTGTCATTTTTGGAACGGGTAGCATCGTTTTTACGTGGGGCATTCCGTCATCGCCACTACCCAGAAAATGTGATGCTGTGAGGAAGCTCTGAACTGTGTGTAACAAGTGAGAAGGAAATGGAACTTAGTGGAGGAGGGATTATGGTTATGGAAGAGGAGAATGTTAGGGTTAGCTGAATAACATGTTCAAACCATGTGGTTCCAGCGTCCCATATTCCTGAATTTCACCTTATCACTCTCTCTCCCCTCCACGCCTTCCCCACCCACCACCCTCAGTTACGATACACCTATCACACATCACAAGTCTCCACGTAAATATTCTCTACACTCCACCATGCTCATTTCTGAACACAGCATCGGGCAAGTTACAACTAAATGTTCTCTTCATCTTATTTCATTTTTTTCTTTGCATTCATATGTATTTACACTTTATCTCCTGTCTCTATTTCTTCGTCCTGTGTGTTTTTCTACGATTAAGGTTAACGCCGAAACGTCATAACTGTGTACTTGTTAAGTAATAAAGCTGTTCCTATTACTTTTCTTACTTTATACATTACAATAATTGCACGTCAAATCTTTGTTCAAATGTCAAGGGCAATCACCCCATAAGTCCCAGTATATAAAATAAACAAACAACAAGAGACGTTAACTCTACACGACACTTGCAAAGTAGCACACTCTGACAAACATGTTCTTTTTCACATAGCAGCGAAAGGGTTAACAACAGTGTAGCCCCTGGGCAAAGCAGTGCACTGTGGCCCCTTACCATCCTTTCATGGGAATCAAAATGTTACACTGACAGTATATGAATCTAGGGCCCCGGACAACCTACCCGTGTGTCAGTGAGTTAAGACGGTACAGATCTGACATATTCTTGACAACACAAAATAATTTAAACAGAGTTCAGCTCGCAAAGACGCAGTGACGAATTCAACATCCTTTCGTTCAGGGCGGGAGTGCAGTGGTTTGAATGACGTTCACCCTACTCTTACTTTACGCTCACTGTAGGACCTGAGATATCGTGCTAGTATTGTGATTCCCAAATCGAGCAGCACCATCAACTTCTAGGGCTGGTGAGAGGATCGGGAAAGGGGTAGGAGCAGAAGGAGAGGAGAATGTACTGGCAAGGGGGCCAGAGCATGAAAATATTCGAGAACCACTGGGCAGGTACAAACATATACACCATATTCTGCATAGATCTTGGAAACAGATGAGAGAGAAAATTGCACAGTTTGGGGCACATGATAGAGTAAAACTGTGGTTGTGTTACCTGGTGTTAGAGTAAAACTGTGGTTGTGTTACCTGGTGTTAGAGTAAAACTGTGATTGTGTTACCTTGTGTTAGAGTAAAACTGTGGTTGTGTTACCTGGTGTTAAAGTAAAACTGTGGTTGTGTTATCTGGTGTTAGAGTAAAACTGTGGTTGTGTTACCTTGTGTTAGAGTAAAACTGTGGTTGTGTTACCTTGTGTTAGAGTAAAACTGTGGTTGTGTTACCTTGTGTTAGAGTAAAACTGTGGTTGTGTTACCTGGTGTTAAAGTAAAACTGTGGTTGTGTTATCTGGTGTTAGAGTAAAACTGTGGTTGTGTTACCTTGTGTTAGAGTAAAACTGTGGTTGTGTTACCTTGTGTTAGAGTAAAACTGTGGTTGTGTTACCTTGTGTTAGAGTAAAACTGTGGTTGTGTTACCTGGTGTTAAAGTAAAACTGTGGTTGTGTTACCTGGTGTTAAAGTAAAACTGTGGTTGTGTTACCTTGTGTTAAAGTAAAACTGTGGTTGTGTTATCTGGTGTTAGAGTAAAACTGTGGTTGTGTTACCTGGTGTTAAAGTAAAAATGTGGTTGTGTTACCTGGTGTTAGAGTAAAACTGTGGTTGTGTTACCTGGTGTTAGAGTAAAACTGTGGTTGTGTTACCTTGTGTTAGAGTAAAACTGTGGTTGTGTTACCTGGTGTTAAAGTAAAACTGTGGTTGTGTTATCTGGTGTTAGAGTAAAACTGTGGTTGTGTTACCTTGTGTTAGAGTAAAACTGTGGTTGTGTTACCTGGTGTTAGAGTAAAACTGTGGTTGTGTTACCTTGTGTTAGAGTAAAACTGTGGTTGTGTTACCTGGTGTTAAAGTAAAACTGTGGTTGTGTTATCTGGTGTTAGAGTAAAACTGTGGTTGTGTTACCTTGTGTTAGAGTAAAACTGTGGTTGTGTTACCTGGTGTTAGAGTAAAACTGTGGTTGTGTTACCTTGGGCCTGAGTAATTTCAAATGATAGAAATATTAGTAGATATTTTCTGTAACAATTTCGAGTAGGCTAAATTAGCAGTTTCACTGAAAAATAGATAGTAGCCGATGACGTTCAACTGATAAACAGATAATGGCTAAAAATATCATTAAAGTTAATTTTTTTTAATCTTTCAAAACTTTGATGTTTGTACTTCTGTTGATGTTTGAAAATAAGTGTCCTTGACACCGCTAATCCTGATATTATCTGTACTTCCAGGTTAATCATTTATCGTTGATAACTAAGCAATTCATTACATGTTTACTTGTTTATCTTTTTCTCTATCTGCACCCTATCTCTATCCTTCCCTCTCTCCCCTTCCCTCTTTCTCTTCCTTCTTTCCTCTTTATCCTTCTCTCTCTCCCTCTCTTTCTCCCTCCTCTCCCTCCCCTCTCTTTTCTCTCTTTCTCTCTCTCTCTCTCTCTTTTTCGCTTGCTCATTCCCTTTCAAAATGCTCCATCCTATTTGTGATCACTGTTCAGATCCAACCAAAAACACAGTCAACGCTTAAGAAACTGTATTCTCCCAGAACTTATGCTAGACCTGTTAAAAAACAGCTTTTCTTACTCAGCTGCCCACCTATGGAATACCATCCAAAACATGTAAAACTCGTATGTTATGACTTATTATTGTCAGTATCTGTTTGTGATCGACTATGCGCCTCTTTAATATGTACGAGTATATGTTTTTTTGTACGGGTACATATGTATGATTATATGCACATGTCTGTATGTTTATGTGTATACATGTGAATGTGTAAATGAGTGTCTGTATATGTATGCATATATTTATGTATGTATGTGTGTATGTATGTATGTATATATGTGTGTATGTATGTATGTATGTATGTATGTATTTTGGTGTGTATGTATGTATGTATGTGTGTATATGTATGTGTG
Organism: Achatina immaculata; assembly: GCA_009760885.1. Classification (NCBI taxonomy): domain Eukaryota; kingdom Metazoa; phylum Mollusca; class Gastropoda; order Stylommatophora; family Achatinidae; genus Lissachatina; species Lissachatina immaculata. The sequence continues at coordinate 14,007,824 of CM019714.1, read as the reverse complement.
TATGTATGTATGTATGCATGCATGTATGTATGTATGTATGTATGTATGTATGTATGTATGTATGTATGTATGTATGTGTTTGTGCATATGTAGTATGTATATGTATACGTATGTATATGTATTTATGTGTGAATATATGTATCTGCATGAATTTGTTTATATGAAAATTGTAGGCATATGTAATGGCAAAGTGTAAATAATTTAAAGAATGTCTTGACCGTTCTATTTCTTATACTGCTTTGATATTTCTAAGACTTTTATGGGAGATACAATGACACTTGTAAGACTTCTATGAGACATACAGTGACATTTGTAAGACTTCTATGAGACATACATCGATAATGTAAGACTTCAATAAGACATGCTATGACATGTGCAAGACGTTAATGATTAATACATAGATAATTATGACATATTTAATCAGAAATACTGGATAAATGTAAACAAACAAATTACAAATATATGTGTAAACATCAGTGAGACCAAAAAAATCTATATCGCTTAGTATTATTCCTGCCGTAGGGGTTAATGTTAGTGTCTTCCACTTGAGGCAAGGATGTCAGCACATGTCCTAGCTGTCTTTGTCTTTCTAGGGAAACCCCGGGTACACATTTTTTAAAGGCTGGTTGACCCTTGTATTAAACGGACCGAAAATGTTCCTGTCGAATGAGAAATCGAACCAGAATCTTCTGATCAGCAAGAGAATACACTAATTACTACATCACAGCAGCACTCGAAGATATTTGTAAATTAATGTTACATGGAAAGATGTTTGTAAGATATCAATGCGACATACGTGGATATTTGTAATATATTAACGAGAGATTCAAAGATATTTGTAATGTATTAATGAGAGATTCAATGATATTCGTAAAACATCAATGAGAACTTTTCCAATGACACGCGAGTACCGGGAAGAAAGGGCAAAAGACCGTGCTACACGAAATGCCACTCAACGCACGACAACTAAGTCGCATGAAGAGGCAATAAGGTCCACACTAGTAAAAAAGAGGCGCAGAAGGAAAGGAGAATGGATTGTCTAACACGAATATTGTAGTTGAAGCGGTAGATACCAGTTAAATAATGCACAGAAACTACACAGCTAAACAACGCCCATGTTCCAGGAACTGCCAGTGTCATCTTACATCCTTCCCGTGCCGTTAAACGTCACACAGGGCTCTCATGGTAGTTCGCCAAGTTTTTCTGTTTTCTGCCAGCTTTTCAACCTCATCAAGGGATTTTATGCCTACTAATTTGACATCTTTTAACAATGTCCTCTTTATTGTTTCACGTGATTGACCTCCTGTTGTGTTCCACTTGATAATTTATTTTAGGATTCTCTGACTGTTTCGTCTCAACATGTGACCAGTTATGTCTATCTTCTTCTTCTTCTGATCACACATGAGACAAGCCGTTGTTAACTTATCTGCCTTATCTCTGCGTTGTTCTTGAATTCGTTCCACTTTATACCGAGTATTTTCCTGAGGCATTTTTTTTTTCAAAAGAGTCTAATTTCTTGTCTGTTTATTTAGTTGTTTTCCAGCTTTCACAGACATAAAAGAGGGTGGGTATTACATTTGAATTGAATAATCTTAACTTGGTTTTTGTGCTTATAACTGCCAGTGTAGGCCTGCCTCAAAAACCGTCTTGCATGACCCAAATAACTTTTAATGTCGTTAACAGAAGAGGAAAGTAAATATTCGATGCACGCGGTTAGGTAGAAATATGTGCAGAAAGATAACACTAGGAAGAGATATCAGCCTTCAACATGTAGCATATCTACACCTCGTATATTGCAGATGACATACATTTATACATTACTGCTACTGATAACAAGGTAGCTTTCGTATAACATAAAATAAAGAAATAGTAGCTGTCGTAGTGGTGGTAGTAGTGGTATTGGTGTTAGTGGTGGTAGTAGTGGTATTGGTGTTAGTGGTGGTAGTAGTGGTATTAGTGTTAGTGGTGGTAGTAGTGGTATTGGTGTTAGTGGTGGTAGTAGTGATATTGGTGTTAGTGGTGGTAGTAGTGGTATTGGTGTTAGTGGTGGTAGTAGTGGTATTGGTGTTAGTGGTGGTAGTAGTGGTATTGGTGTTAGTGGTGGTAGTAGTGGTATTAGTGTTAGTGGTGGTAGTAGTGGTATTAGTGTTAGTGGTGGTAGTAGTGGTATTAGTGTTAGTGGTGGTAAGACGTTAATGATTAATACATAGATAATTATGACATATTTAATCAGAAATACTGGATAAATGTAAACAAAAAAATTACAAATATATGTGTAAACATCAGTGAGACCGACAAAATCTATATCGATTAGTATTTTGCCTGCCGTAGGGGTTAATGTTAGTGTCTTCACATTTCTAGGCCACTACAACACTTGAGGCAGGGATGTCAGCACATGTCCTAGCTGTCTTTGTCTTTCTAGGGAAACCCCGGGTACACATTTTTTTAAAGGCTGGTTGACCCTTGTATTAAACGGACCGAAAATGTTCCTGTCGAATGAGAAATCGAACCAGAATCTTCTGATCAGCAAGAGAATACACTAATTACTACATCACAGCAGCACTCGAAGGATATTTGTAAATTAATGTTACATGGAAAGATGTTTGTAAGATATCAATGCGACATACGTGGATATTTGTAATATATTAATGAGAGATTCAAAGATATTTGTAATGTATTAATGAGAGATTCAATGATATTTGTAAAATATTAATGAAAGATTCAAGGATATTCGTAAGGCATCAATGAGAACTTTTCCAATGACACGCGAGTACCGGGAAGAAAGGGCAAAAGACCGTTCTACGCGAAATGCCACTCAACGCACGACAACTAAGTCGTATGAAGAGGCAATAAGGTCCACACTAGTAAAAAAGAGGCGCAGAAGGAAAGGAGGATGGATTGTCTAACACGAATATTGTGGTTGAAGCGGTAGATACCAGTTAATTAATGCACAGAAACTACACAGCTAAACAACGCCCATGTTCCAGTAATTGCCAGTGTCATCTTACATCCTTCCCGTGCCGTTAAACGTCACACAGGGCTCTCATGGTAGTTCGCCAAGTTTTTCTGTTTTCTGCCAGCTTTTCAACCTCATCAAGGGATTTTATGCCTACTAATTTGACATCTTTTAACAATGTCCTCTTTATTGTTTCACGTGATTGACCTCCTGTTGTGTTCCACTTGATAATTTATTTTAGGATTCTCTGACTGTTTCGTCTCAACATGTGACCAGTTATGTCTATCTTCTTCTTCTTCTGATCACACATGAGACAAGCCGTTGTTAACTTATCTGCCTTATCTCTGCGTTGTTCTTGAATTCGTTCCACTTTATACCGAGTATTTTCCTGAGGCATTTGTTTTCAAAAGAGTCTAATTTCTTGTCTGTTTATTTAGTTGTTTTCCAGCTTTCACAGACATAAAAGAGGGTGCATATTACATTTGAATTGAATAATCTTAACTTGGTTTTTGTGCTTATAACTGCCAGTGTATGCCTGCCTCAAAAACCGTCTTGCATGACCCAAATAACTTTTAATGTCGTTAACAGAAGAGGAAAGTAAATATTCGACGCACGCGGTTAGGTAGAAATATGTGCAGAAAGATAACCCTAGGAAGAGATATCAGCCTTCAACATGTAGCATATCTACACCTCGTATATTGCAGATGACATACATTTATACATTACTGCTACTGATAACAAGGTAGCTTTCGTATAACATAAAATAAAGAAATAGTAGCTGTCGTAGTGGTGGTAGTAGTGATATTGGTGTTAGTGGTGGTAGTAGTGGTATTGGTGTTAGTGGTGGTAGTAGTGGTATTGGTGTTAGTGGTGGTAGTAGTAATAGTAGTGGTAGTAGTTAAAGTAGTAGCAGCAGTCGTGGTAGTAGTAGCAGTAACAGCATTTACAGTAGTATTAAACGTAGTAGTAATAGCAGTAGTAGTAGCAGTAGTAGTAGTAGTAGTAGTAGTAGTATTAACAGTAATAGTAGAAGGAACAGTAGAGGTGCAGTAGTAGTAATAGTGGTAGTAGCAGACGAGTTCATGCAGTAGTAGTAGTAGTAGTAGTAGTAGTAGTAGTAGTAGTAGTAGTAATAGTAATAGTAGAAGGGACAGTGGAGGTGCAGTAGTAGTAATAGTGGTAGTAGCAGACGAGTTCATGCAGTAGTAGTAGTAGTAGTAGTAGTAGTAGTAGTAGTAGTAGTAATAGTAGTAGTAGTAGAGGTACAATAGTATTAATGATAGTAGTATTAGTCGCAGTAGTAGTAGAAGTACAGTAGTAGAGGTACAGTAGTAACAATAGTAGTAGTAATAATAGTAGTAATAATAAGAGTAGTAGAGATAATGTTGCAATATTAGTAGTAGTAGTAGCAGCAGCAGTAGTAAGGAGTAGTATTACCAAGTAGTAGTAGCAGCAGCAGTAGTAGTAGGAATGAGTAGTAGTAGTAGCAGCAGCAGTAGTAAGGAGTAGTATTACCAAGTAGTAGTAGCAGCAGCAGTAGTAGTAGGAATGAGTAGTAGTAGTAGCAGCAGCAGCAGTGGTAGGAAGAGTAGTGGTAGCAAGGAGTAGTGGTAGCAAGGAGTAGTATTAGCAAGGAGTAGTAGTAGCAAGGAGTAATGGTAGCAAGGATTAGTAATAGCAGCAGCGGCTTTAGCAAGGAGTAGTATTAGCAAGGAGTAGTAGTAGCAAGGAGTAGTAGTAGCAAAGAGTAGATTTCTAAAATAAACTTTAAACCAAAACTGCTAGTTTCAATGGTTTCAGTTCATTTAAACCACACGTTCTTTTATTCTCGCTCTGCTGAATTTGTTTATTATTTTGGTTGGTAACCCTGCCAGTAACAGGTCAGAAGGCGAGGCATGTTTTTGGGTTCCTGGAATCCTTGTTTCATTTTCAGTTTTGTTTTGTGTTGTACAAATTCTGCCTACACTTCAACAATTTCTTTCTTATTTTTATTGCCGTATTTTAGCTTCAAATACAAAAGTTTTAAATTCCTGGTAATGTCATGTTTATAGCTCCGAATAGTGTCATGACTTTGTTTTCAGATAGTTCATGCTTTTAACTACAAAAATATGTTTTAACCTCATTCCCAGATACACTTGATGAATTTTTCGTTTTAAACCGCAGTAATGTTTATATGAAAAACTTACTCCGTCGAGATGGCTGTATCTCAAAACCTTACCCTCATTTCTATGGGCCTAACTAGCAGCGAAGATGAAATGCTTGCTTGGGGAAGGTACTTTCATTGTTCAAAACTGGAATACTCCACTTCTTTATATAAGATGGTTTATTTTTCACATTGAACATTTTTCTTCAAGGTGGCCATTATTTTGATGTGGCATTGACATCCTGGCGGTTGGAAATTATTTTCAGTGAAACCACAGGACAAAGAGTTGGTATAACGACAGAAACATCAATATCCAGAAGAAACAGGTCAAACATTTGGGCCACGTTATGCGACCACCAAGGGACAGTATACCACAGAAAACATGAATGGTAATATAAGAGAGAGAGAGAGAGAGAGAGAGAGAGAGAGAAAGTAATGAAGGAAGGGGGGTGTGAGGTCAGATAGTTAGAGAAAGAAATGAAGGAAGGGGCGTGGGAGGTCAGATAGTTAGAGAAAGAAATGAAGGAAGGGGGGTGTGAGGTCAGATAGTTAGAGAAAGAAATGAAGGAAGGGGCGTGGGTGGTCAGATAGTTAGAGAAAGAAATGAGGGAAGGGGCGTGTGCGGTCAGATAGTTAAAGATGGAATTAAAGGAAGGGGCGTGGGCAGTCAGGTAGTTAGATAACGAATTAAAGGAAGGGGCGTGGGTGGTCAGATAGTTAGAGAAAGAATTAAAGGAAGGGGCGTGGGTGGTCAGATAGTTAGAGAAAAAAATGAAGGAAGGGGCTTGGGTGGTCAGATAGTTAGAGAAAGAATTAAAGGAAGGGGCGTGGGTGGTCAGATAGTTAGAGAAAGAAATGAAGGAAGGGGCGTGGGTGGTCAGATAGTTAGAGAAAGAAATGAAGGAAGGGGCGTGTGAGGTCAGATAGTTAGTTTTCTTGCATGTGGAGCAGTGTTAACTTTTGTATATGCTTTTCAAGAGGTTTAGATAGTGATGACAGAATATATATGGGTCTATAGTTTGAGAGGTCACTAGTCTGTCCAGATTTAAAAAGAGGAAAAACTGTGGCGAGTTTAAAAGCGTCAGGGAAATATTGTTTGTCAATGCACAAATTGTATAAGTATGTTAGTAGGAAGATAAATAAGAGGAGAGAGATTGACGAAAGAGAGGGAGAGAGAGAGGAGAGATATAGTATAACCCTCTGATGAACTGAATCATTCTGTTATTGCTTCATTCTCCAAGATGATTCTCCATATTTCTCTGTAATAAACCGAATGATTAGTTCACATGATATCCGCCGAGCTGGGCAATTTCTTTTTTTTTTCTTGAAATTATTATCTTGAACACAACGGGTGATAAAACTAGTCTACATAACTACACATTACATTTGTATAGATTACACTGATCCACATTTAGGTGAAAGTGACTGGCTTTTCGTAGTGAACCAACAACATGTTCTCATAAGGTGTCCAAAGCTTCACTTGGGCAGCTGATTTTTAGACAATGACTTTACTCGTCATCTCCGCTCTCTTGGTAAGTTCGCGAGAGAAAGACGAGGTTCTCACACTCTGAAAATCTGGCAACGTCGAAGAGGATGCTAGAAGAAAACGTGAATTTCCTCCCTGCCTTTAGATCTTCAGTCACGGCGGACTTTCTTAGCTGCTGACTATCCCGACCACGCTCATAAAACCAGGCAAGTTGTCAGCGAAAAGCTATTATCTCCTTGATGGCGGATGTAACCTGAGTTGGCACAGGCATCCCACACTTAAATGCAATGTCGCTACAAAACAAATATGGCGTGAAGTAGAACACAAATATAAATGGTTTGTTGGCTAAACAATCACCTTCCAGTACCCCTGTGGCGTCTTGCAGGGCAGCAACAAGTTCTCTCCATCTCTCACGGTCTGCAGTCAGCCTTTCTATTATGCCCCATTCATATCCGCTTCTATATTTCTCCCCCAGGTAACCATGGGTCGCCCTCTCTTTCTTTTTTCCTCGGTTGTCCACCTATGGCTGTTTTAGCGATGTTGTTGGAGTCTCTTCAGAACACGTGACCAAACCATTCCCAGCGTTTTTCTCCTATCATGACATGCATATCTTCTAGTTCACATTATAGTAGGTCTCTATTATTTACTGTCTGTGGCCAGTGAAAGATAACGGTAAAAGGTAAAATTCCCGTTTTACATGCCATTAAGGCTTATTGGGGAATACGGTGTTAGGCCTGTATTTTCCACGACCTTCGCACATGAAAGTGTGATGTGGTCAGTATCACGCCTGGCCGCTTTACCGTCCCAGATTTCTCTGGTACCCATTTTTAGAGGCTGGGTGAACCCTGGGGCCGGTAAATATCTAAATCTTTCTGAGCAGGTTGCGTGGGATGAGGATAATTTGATCATTTCCCTTTCAGCTGTTCTCTAGAACTCTGCTCCATAGAGGAGGATGGATAACACACAACTCTGGTACAGTTTCATTCTGGTTCTAGCTGTGTACTTGGAGGACTTCCAGAAGTTTCTAATATTAATGAAAGCTGTTCTTGCTTTATTTATTCTACTCTTTATGTCTTTATTTGTTCCTTCATCTGGAGTTAATATGCTGCCAAGGTATGCGATTGTATCTGTTTCTGTTGGGTTTTGAACATTAATTTTAATTGCTGCTTGGTTTATATATATTTACTTTCATTATTTCTGACTTCTTTATAATGATGTTCGGCCATATTTGGATGGTGATTGTATTTATAGTGTTTATTTTTCTTCTATAAATGGTGATAAATATTTAGAGATATCACGTTTACTTTGATCAGAAGCATGAAAACTATCTGATAATCAAAATTCATAAATACGTATAAATATTTTCCACGCGAGAACTGCCTATTACTCTTACTGTTTTACATATTCCTCAAATATTTCGTTCATTCTTTCAAACACATACTAATAGACAACAATAACAACTTGTAAAACACAAATGACGTCTAATAGAGTCATAAACTTTATTCATCACTCATAGTCGACAGGCGTCCATAGATTGTTCGTATACAATGAAAAAAAAAAGACAACCCTTTCTTCCACACATAATAATTAGTGTATAAGTATACAACTATACACGAAGCACTGCAGTAAAGTTGCGATACCAAAATGTATAGACTAGGAAAAAAGTAGGAGCAGCTTTATTACTTTACGATTACAAAGTTGTGATGTTTCGACGTGAGCCTTAATCATACAAAAACATACAGGACGAAGAAATAGAGATAAGAGATAAAGTATAGATTTACATGAATGCTATTAAAAATTAATAATGAATAGAGCACTTAGCTGTAAATGTAAGAAGATGTGGCTTGTCCGACGCTGTGTGTCAAAAATGAGCATGGTAGGGCATAAAGACTGTTTAAATGGAGACCTATGATGTGTGGACGGTGGGTCGTAACTGGGGGTGATGGGTGGGGAAAACATGGAGGGGAGAGAGATACAGTGGTAACCTAGCCAGGAGAAGGTGAAATAGGTGATTATATTTAGGGTAGAGGGGTTGTAATGTGATGCTGTGAGGAGGTTCTGAACTATGTGTAACAAGTGAGAAGGGAGTGGAGCTTAGTGGAGAGGGATTATAATTGTTGAAGAGGAGAATGTTAGGTGTAGCTGAATAGCGAGTTTAAAGGGTGTGGTTCCAGGGTCCCACAATCCTGAATGTAGCGGTTCTCATGCGCTGGGCGGCGTGTGTCATCTGCGTGACATTGTTTGATGGCTGTTACCAGAAAATCAGATTTGTCTCTGTGGTTGGGGCCATTGAAATGATTCAGGACTGGTTTTGAAGCATGCTGGGTGATATCATACAGATGTTTCTGCGTGCGGTCCCCTATTTCGAGGCCAGTCTCACCAATATACGTTAGCCTGCATCTTTTGCATACGATGACATATATCACTTTACGGGACTCGCATGTGAATCCCTCATGAAGAGTGAGGATAGTTTTGGGAAAGGTGATCGTTTTCCTTTCCCAGACTACAGGGCAGGTAACACAGCGGGGGCGGTTACATTTTCTGGTACCAATATATGTAAGGCTCCGCTTCAAGTGGCTGTGGACAAGGATGTTCTTAAGGTTCGGCCCACGTTTGTATGCCAACAGGGGTGGATCAGAGAAAATGTCGCGAGTGTCGGGGTCGAGCTGGGTTACTGGCAGATGACGATAACGAATTTTCTTAACCATCTGATCATGCGGGTAGAAAGGCAGTACTAACTTAACTCTGTCAGATGGAGTAACAGGCTTTTTCCTGAATATTTTTTTGCGGCTCACTAGTTGGATATGGTTGAAGGCTTCACGAAGGACGTTTTCTGTAATAACTTGTTGGACTGATCTATAAAGTCCAAATTATCATGATATATGCAGCGAAGACGGAGGAGTTGGAAGTATCGGATGAAGTTCTTACAGGCTTCAGCGTCGGGACAAGCCACACTTCTTACAGTTACAGCTAAGTGCTCTATTCATTAGTGATCTTTTTAAATAGCATTCATGTGAATTTATACTTTATCTCCTCTCTCCATTTCTTCGTCTTGTATGTTTTTGTATGATTAAGGCTCACGCCGAAACGTCACAACGTTGTAATCGTTAAGTAATAAAGCTGCTCCTACTTTTTTTCCTGGTTTATACTTCTTCCATGTAGTGATCGTAATCCAAACATGCAACAAACTGAATTCGACTACGTGATAGTCAGGCTGAGAGAGATTTGTCTCATGTCCTAAAATCTTATTTCCTTGCCTCGTGGCCTGTAAAACTGCCATCGTCGAATGACCTGCTTCCGCTATTATCTCCACCCAATGTTTGATGCGTAGCTTAGAGTGGCTTTTCCTTCAAGTTTCTGGCTGACAAATCAAAACAGTGTGTTTAAAGCCTTTCTCGTGCCATTTAAGACAATACTAGGGAATCTTACCCTACACTACCTGTAGGTGTCCAGGTCTTATCTATGACTAGGCGGTTCTGACTTGTAGGATGCGTCTTACATTGCGTCTTGCCCGTCCTAACTCTGGAACCAGGAAAACGTTACATGCAGGTCACATAAAACATTGTGAACTAAATTTAGAAAAAAATAAATGGACAGCCCTTGTTGGTGGTCTATACCCCAGATATGTGTAAAGAAAGCGAGACTTTAGATACAGGTAAAAAAAATTAATACATAAGAAGTTGTCGAAAGTCATATAGCACAGAGACTTATGTGCAGGTTAATAATATATACAGTACTATACAAACAATGGTTCAAAATATTATGGTTAAATACCGATCAGCAATGACAGGGTAACATGCTAAACATAAAATAATGAACTAAATATTATATTACGTTTGTCTTAAGTTTGAATGGTCTAAATCATTATTTCTCAACTGCCCATCGGCTGAAAAAATTTAAAAGGGCCACAGTTACACCCTTGATAAAAGAAGGTTTTTGTAAAAGAGAGGGTGGGGGTGTAACTTATTGAGGAAGCCGCAGAGATCAAAGTGTATTATACTGTAAATAACACACATGCTACTATTAACTGAAATAATTTTTCTTCAATTTCAAAATATATTTTTTTTTAAAATATGGATCATGTACCATTGTTGGTGTAGGGTCACAGAATAAAAGATTGGGAACCATTGTACCATTTAGTAATTTCATCAGAAAAATTCTATGACTAAAACATTATCTGTTGTTCACATGTTCACTGGTTATAAACAATCCAAATGAAATCACATAACTTCATATAAAATCAGTGTATTATTTCTGAAACAAATGCACATATTATGGAGTATTTGTACGTCTGTTAAAATTAAACATAGGCAGTTTATTTGCTCTAAATGATCTGAGCAATTTTCTAGATATTCCTTTGCTGCATGCAGACAACAGGGGCTCTTGACATCAAGGCTTGTAGATGTCGGTGGCCATGTTTTCTCTGAGGTAGAGAATCAAGTCTGCCCGGCTTTTCTTGTCTAAATCCAAAGAGAACCCAGACACCCATATCAGATTTTGGGTTGACACTGGGGTGCCTCATGCCAGAGTTGAACCCCCTGCCATCTATAAGAAAAACTAATTCATTGATGACATGAATATACAGTCTCTCTCTCTCTCTTTCTCTATCTATCTGTCTGTCTGTCTGTCTATCTATCTATCTATCTATCTATCTATCTATCTATCTATCTATCTATCTATCTATCTATCTATCTATCTATCTGTCTGTCTGTCTATCTGTCTGTCTGTCTGTTTGTCTGTCTGTCTGTCTGTCTGTCCGTCCGTCCGTCCGTCCGTCCGTCCGTCTATCTATCTATCTATCTATCTATCTATCTATCTATCTATCTATCTATCTATCTATCTATCTATCTGTTGTAAAAACAGGTATAAAATGAAGGAAATATTGTACCGAAACTCCAGGTTGTATACATCTAGACTAAAAAGATTATTTTGAAATGAAACATTTTTTTAAATTCAGAGTAAAAATTGACGTGTCATAAAAAAAAAATTAACAAAGAATCCTGCAAAGATCTTGGTGTAACAGAAAACTTGAGAATAATTTATACAGAAAATAAATGTATTATAGATAGTTGTGGGTTATCCATTAGGCTAAACAGGCTGAAGTCTGGGGGTCTGGCAACAGGTAAGGAATGTGCAATTGAAGTGAACAGAAATCTTAGCATGTGGCTTATTCACATTGCATCTCACATCACTCTCCTGTGAGATAACAGATGCACTGAAATAGTAGATCTGAAGGAATTTTTGTTGCCCAGAAGAAATGTGACATCACTGATTAAAAACAAAAATTGGTTATATATGATGAAAATAATTAACAAGGGGTAACAGTAAAGTATAATATTAAGAAACATTCTAGGCGTACATAGTGGTGGTATATCTGGCCACTTTGGAAAACATTGGAAAGGTGAGAGTATGCTAGAAGATCCATAGCCTGTCTTCCATGTGAAACTACATGTGATCCAACAAATTTGTGAGAGAAAACCTTTCATGATTATTCCTTCTAGCAGAAACTAAAAGACATTTGGAAGTGATATTTTTCATGGAATCTTCATGGCTTGTACAGGCAGAAAGTACTAGAAATTAGTCAAGGGAACCTACATGATGGATGGTTCTTGCTGAAACTAAGAGAAATTAGCCAAGGAGGAAACAAGAAAAACTTGAGGAGCTCCAGATTCTTGAGGTGTCAGGGCACTGATGTAGCTGAATATAAATCTTGTCCCCGGCTTCCATCCTGACAATAGCGCTGTCACATCCAGTACTGTTTTTGACTTTGGTCAGCGTGGATGTCAGAACACGTTTGGTACCAGCCTTCGCTTGAACAACAGCCATGTAAATTTCACCTTCATCACACTGGGTGTGACTCACAATGATCACATACATTCCCTCTCTTGGAGCTGTAAAAACTCCAGATGCCACATCAAAATGGTTTCCCTCATTACACAGAATGTGCTCAAAATCTCGCATTACTTCGGCGTTAGGCAAATAGCCCATATTCCGAGCACTGAATCCAACCCTTGGTTGATTGTGCAAAACATCTGAAAAAAAAGTATGCAGCTTTTAAAACATGCATTTATATAATCATTCATCATCCTCATCTTGCTTCTTCTATAAGTGTAAATTTGCCAAGTTGTTCTTTAAAAGGAGCTATCCTAATTTCTTGTGGCTTTTAGAAAGTGCCAGAGAATTTTGAATCCCAGGTGGGCCACTGGGCCAGATTGTACAACCAGAGATATAATACTAAGAGTTATTGAGGATTATGTGGATATCATAAAACTAAGAGTTATTAAGGATTATTGGGGTATCATAACACTAAGAGTTATTGAGCATTAAGGGAGATTTCATAACAAGAAGAGTCATTGGAAATTATGGTAGATATCATAACAAGAAGAATTATTAAGGTTTGTGGGAAATAACATAATACTAAGAGAAATATGTTGAGGATTATGTTGAGGATTATTATATCATAAGAAGCAGAGTTAATGAGGATTATGAGAGATAAATAACACAAAAAGTCACTGAGGAGTATGAAAAAAATTGTTCTTTTGTGATGTGAGTGGGAATGTCTGAATCATTGACAGGATAGTTTCCTGTATTGAAGGTAGCAGATTTTGTTTCCCCAATCTCACAGCCATCCTTGCTGTTAAATAATGTTCTTGGTAAACTTATGAGTTTATGAGGCATAAAATCCCTTGATGAGGTTGAAAGACTCGCTGAAGACAGGAAAAATTGGTGAACTACTGTGCGAGCCCTATGTGATGTTTAACAGCATGGGAAGGATATAAGATATAAGAAACTGATGAGAAAATCTAAGACTATTTTGGTTTACACCTTAATCATTCAATAAAGGACAAAGAGACAGGGAAAGAAGAGAAAGTATAAATTTGTGATATACAACAAATGAGAGTGGAGAATATAACAGAGGAAAAATAATAGAGCTGTGACTTGCAAGAAGCTGGATCTGGGAGTGCGTGTGGTGAAGTGTTATGAATGTTTAAATGTAGATCTGTGAGGTATGATGCTGATCTTACTGGTTGGTGACAGAGGGGTTGGGGAAACTGGAAAGGAGGGAAAGGGATATAATGGTTGTCAAGCTGAGAAGAGAGTGGATTAGAGGAATGTGGTTGGCGTAGAGGGTGTGTAATATAGTGTAGCAAAGGTCCTGAAATATTAGTTATGGGTAGATTTCAGTAGATGAGAACTTAGTGGGGAGAGAACATGACTGTAGAGATTAGAAACGTTAAGTGTAGCTGAATTTCAGGTTTAAACCATGTAGTTCCAATGTCCCATAATTTTGTACATAGCAGTTCTCAAGCACCAGGCTAACTTCTGTCATGAGAATAACATTGTTTAATGGCTGTCACTAGAAAATCAAATTTGTCCTGTGGTTGGGTCTGTTGAAATGATTAGAGACTGGCTTACAAAGTATGCAGGGAGATGTCATAAAAATGTTTCTGCGTGAAGTCACCTAATCTGAGACCGTCAATGTAACTGTGTATATTTATATATTTAGTTCTGTATGTATGTGTAACCAATAACTATTTGAGTGTCATTGTGATGAGAAAAGCTAAGTTGCTTTAGAAGATGGATAAATCTGCCTGCACTGTGAGACACAATGGATCAAACAGCATGCAAATCTATCAGTGGATGGAAGAAAAATAATATATATCATTTGAGTATGTTTCCATGGAGATACAACTTCACTCAAAGTCTAAGGTGGGTAGAGAAGTGAATGTGTTATAAATTCTATTATTTTATAACGAATGTTCTTTAAATTCTATTATTTTATAATGAATGTTCTTTAAATTCTATTATTTTATAATGAATGTTCTTTAAATTCTATTCTTTTATAATGAATATTCTTTAAATTCTATTATCTATAATGAATGTTACTGTAATTGTAAAAGTGAAGCTTTTTACTGCTATATAAATGATATATTTGTTGATGTGGGGTTAACGGTCATGTTGTTGATGTAGTGATTCTTATGGTAGCTGGGATGACAGTCGTACAGTACTTACCAGCTGTGTTCAGTTTTGTTTCCAGCTCAGTAAGATTTATGTTGCAAAAATTTATCTGTAGATAAATATAAAAGTCTAAGCCAGTCATTAAAACAGGTTTTGTTTATAAAAGATAATTATTGCAAATGTATAATATTATCTTTTGCTCTTAATTTATCTCCCTTGAACTGTGTGTATGATGTTCTTTGCTGCCCGTGGAGGGAAAAGACGTTTAAGCACAAAAGTCATTGGGTGGGAGGTGGATTATGGCAGCTTTTTTGGCAGACATGGAATGATGGCATTAAGCAGGAAAAGCTGCAATATTTGTTTAAAGAGGGGGTGGGGGGATGAAAACTGGGAAGAGAGTGAGTGGAACAGATGAATGTGGTTGGGGCAGAGGGTTTGTAAAATATGAAGACATATGAGGACTTCAGTGATCTTCACCTGAGTTTCTTACTAGAATTTAGTGATCTTTGCCTGGGCATCTTACTGGACTTTAGTGATCTTTGCCTGAGTTTCTTACTGGACTTTAGTGATCTTTGAGCTTCTTACTTGACATTAGTGATCTTTACCTGAATTTCTTACTAGACTTTAGAGATCTTTGCCTGAGTTTATTACTGGACCTTAGTGATGTTTATCTGAGCTTCTTACTTGACTTTAATGATCCTCACCTGAGTTTCTTACTGGATTTTAGTGATCTTTGCCTGAGTTTCTTACTGGACGTTAGTGATTTTTGCCTGAGGTTCTTACTGTACTTTAATGATCTTTGCCTAGGCATCTTACTGGACTTTAATGATCTATTACTGAGCTTCTTACTGGACTTTAGTGATCTTTGCCTGAGCTTCTTATTGGATTTTAGTGATGTGATTCTTGACTGAGCTTCTTACTGGACTTTAGTGATCTTTGTGTGAGCTTCTTACTGGACTTTAATGATCTTTGTGTGAGCTTCTTACTGGACCTTAATGATCTTTGTGTGAGCTTCTTACTTGACTTTACTGATCCTTGACTGACTTCTTACTGGATTTTAGTGATCCTTGAATGAGCTTCTTACTGGACTTTAATGATCTTTGCCTGAGCTTCTTACTGGACTTTAGTGATCTTTGCCTGAGCTTCTTGCTTGAGTTTCTTACTGGGAGCATCAATTTAGAGATGTGACATGTTCTTGGTCAGCTACAGTTTGTCAATCCTGACATAAGCTGTCAGTCATGATCATAGTTTCATGCTGCATCTTCATCCCCATCATACTGTATATATGAGCTTATGCAGGTTCTGATCATCTTGATTGTCATTGCATGATGTAAGATCTGGCATATTATCATGCATTTCATGGGAGCTACTCACTGTTTTCGAGGTAGTGCCAATTTCACATATTTAGGCAGCATAGTTGATAAATACAGGGGAACGGAAAAGGATGTTAAAGCTAGAATAAACAAGGCCAGGACAGCATTTTTCCCAAAATTATGGTCATCAAAGAACATCAAAACAAGAACCAAACTTTGGCTTTTCAGTACAAGCATAAAGACTGTCCTGCCATATAGTTTGGAGACATTAGTTATGACCAAAAAAATACAACAGGGGATACAAACATTCATGAAATACTGCTTGATGAGGATTTTAAACATTAAATGCTAGGACAAGATCAGGAATGACGAGGTCTGGGAAAGGGCAGGGCAAGAACCTATGAACCTACAAATCATGCCTAGGAAATGGAGGTGGATTGGCTACACATTGAGGAAACCTGACCTCAGCATATCAAGACAGGTACTGACATGGAATCCTCAAGGAAATAGAAAATGAGGAAGACCTAGACTTACTCGAAGAAGAGAAATTATGACAGTGCTCAGTGACAAAGGATACACATGGAAGGAAGCAGAGTAATTCCAGGAAGACTGGAGAGCCTTTATCTGTGGCCTATGCTCTCAACCTGTCTTATGGGTGATCAGAAAAAGAAGATGGACATATGAAGGCCATGTGATGAGTAGAAACGATCAGAGAATACCAAAACAAACTATCAAGTGGAGCACAACAGGCTGAAGAAAAAGAGGTCGACCACGTGAAACTCTAAAGAGGACACTGTTATGAGAGCCCAGTTTAGTGGGCATAACATCCCTTGATGAAGTTGAAAACTTGCTGAAAACAGGAAAACTTGGCAAACAACTATGTAAGCCCTATGTGGTGTTTAACGATACGGGAAGGATGTAAGAAGATGTTCTCAAGGGAGTGAAAGGCGATCATGATGATGATGATGATGAATCACTGCTTGTTAACCCTCTCACTACAATTGGTCCTTATTTTTGTTTACTTCATTTTCACGTTCTAATTCTTCTTTAGAATATCTTGTCTCAAAGCTTCTATTCCAGTTTTGTAACCAGACTAGTACATTAATTGTCGCTGTCTTTCTTTGCTTCACCACAATCTCTCTTGAAAGCCATTTCACTGAAGAACCACTCTGATTCCACTCATGGATGTGCTGTAAAAATGAGATCAGACACATTGGACAAAAATAAAATTCCTTCAAAAGTAGAAAGTATCTGCCTACAAATGGTTACTTATGGATCATACACATCTATGCTTGGAGTGAGAATGCATTAGATTGTCTACACAAAAAAGGAAGATATGAAACATTGTAAAATATAGTCATATAAATGCACATAATGTTCATGTTGTGTGGCTTGCAGGATCTTTAAACTACAGTTATGTGGAATCTATAGATGACAGGAAGAAGAAAGGTTCATGGTTAATGATCTATGCACTTATTGCCTTGTAGCAATATATTAGAATAAGTACAGAGTGATCAGAAAAACTGAATCCTCTAGTTGTCACTTGTTTAGAAAAATCATAGTGTGGCATTTGAACTAGCAGAAGAAAAAAAAAGAAGAGACGACAAGATAGGAAAAAAGGAAAATGATGGTTAGGACTTAGGATCTAGAAAAAGTTGAAGTTCTATCTTGGTTAGGATGTTGTAGTTTAGTCAGTCTGTGAAATGTGTAGCTAATATGTAATAGATTATTAGGATAGAATGTAGCAGCAGAATCTCATGGTGTTGAAGTCTTAGGGCATTAGTAGACGCTGGGAACTTATTCTATATCGATACCTTGAAGTTACATCCTGACATGTGTTCTTGGAATTGTTCATACCATTGTCACATTCATCACATTGTCTCATCATCATCCAGTGTATCATTAAATTCAGTATAACTTTATAATACTGTTCTGTGCTGGTATTTTGTCACTGAGAGAATGACCGAGCCTGGGGAAAAGTTAGTCTGTAGGCGTTTAGTATGCAGACACCAACAGAAGTACCAATACCATCATTAAGATCAGTAAGGTCTATATAACATGATAAGTCGCAACCTGCCTTAGTGGAGCCCCATCATATGTGAACATCATGCAATAATTAAGCAACCTGCTTTAGCCTGTTGCAGCTGCAACTTTTCAACTTATTCCTTATTCACACAAAAACACAAAAGGTGAAGAAATAGGAAAAGAAAAGAAAGTCTAAACTTAGATGTATGATAAGGATGGAAGTAAAACATTTAACTGTTTCACCCCTGGATTTACTTCCTTGCTTTGCCAGAATAAATTTTAATGATAAATGTTGGTAGAAAGAAACTGGAAGGAATTTGTTCTATAGTTTAGGAACTGGGTCAGAAATGTGCTACTTTTCATTTTTATTTAGACTTTGTCTGAATATTGGTCTGAGCATAGATGTGCATGATCTACAAATGCTGTCCTAGTGTTGTTTTGGAGTGAATGAATTAAAGTCTTTAGTATAATACAACTGTCTCTTAACTTACCAGATCCAGACTTTGCTTGTTTGTAGATCTCACGAGCTCCATCAATTCAGTTCTGAGCTTGTAGATTTTCTTGTTCACTTTTATGTTTGCTTCCCTGTCTTCCTTCTTCCTGAGACTTTCTGCCTCCTTCATCCTGGTCTCCAGCTCCTGTCTCTCCTCTCCTCCCATTCTGGCCAGCTGCAGCTCTAGCATTTCCTTCACTTCAGCCTTGAACTTTTTTTTTATAGAAAAGAAATAATGATAATAATAATGATAAGAATACAGGGAAACTCTCTGCTATAAAGAGTGAAACAACATACAAGTCAGTCATCAGAGGAATTCCCCCTCCCATTTCCCTTCAGACACTTTGAGGGGTTGTAACCTTTCAAGTCATGACTATTAATTATAATAATAATAATATTAATAATAATATTTAAATAAATATGCAAAGATAGTGTATTTTAACACAATAATATCTAATAATAATACTGATAATAATCTGACTGGTATAAATTATACTAAATCTAAACTACGACCAACAACGGAACAAAAACAAAACTTATTAAATAGGAATAATTATATTCTTCCTGCTTGTCTTCTCTGCAGTAAATAATTCTGGAATAAGCCACAGAGAAGGATATGGAATCTAACATTATAATCTGCTTCTTGACGACCTGGATTAAGTTATTATATAATGAGCATGTAGTTTCTATCTAACAGTTTAATCTTGTGTTAAAGTTTGTGGCTTTTAGTTAGAACAAGTTTATCAGTTCTTTGTGTTTGTTTTCAAATTTCAGGACAGGTCTTACAGTGACAGTCTTTCTGTGTCCTTAGATAAGTTTATGGTGCTTTAAGATGTTCTTTGAAAAACCTGCATGTTGAGATATTGACATATATTATATTTAGGAATTTTTTTTACTGAAACATGGACTTCTAAGAATGTTGGCTGGTGTTCATGTTGTTTTAATCTGATACTTTGACTAACTCAATTCAGCAAAATATTCGACAAGTTAAAAATATGTGGCACATGAAATAAACCTAAAATTCTAAATATTTATTGTTTTCATTTTTGTAATGAAGAGAGGTTGAAGTCTAGAATTCACTCTAGGCCCAATGTTTAGACAGACACACAGATAGCATAACTAGTCTCAAGTGCTACAAGTCAGTTGTGTGACATCAGTAAACAAAATGACTGAGATCAATTAGTTTCTTCACAGATTATTATTCTTAATTCATTTATTTCTTTGGCTGCACTTCCAAAAGAGAAAGAGAGAGGAGAGAAAGAGAGAGAGAGAGAGAGAGAGAGAAAGAGAGGATAATTATATTAAAGTCAAAACTGGGTAGATAAGTCAGACGAAAAGAGCAACTGAACAAGGGTCATGGATGAGTGAACAAATCAAAACCAAGTTTCAGAGTGCGCTGAGGGATGCTCTACAACCAGTCTCATAAATTGAATTACTAAGCATTTAGATCTTCTGAAAAAACAAAATCTATCTCAACAATTCTTAACCTGGGGTATCCTTAACCTAAGAGCGTATGCAAGCCAAATGATGGGGCTACTGGAACCAGATGATTAGGGTATTTGAACCAAATTATGGGGGTATAGGAACCAAATGATGGGAGTATAAGGGTCAAATGATATTGGTATGGAAGTCAAATATAGGGGTATTGTAGCCAAATCATGGGGGTATTAGAGTCAAATGAATGGGGGGGGGGGGTAGTGGAGCCAAATTATGGGAAATTTGAGCCAAATGATGAGGGTATTGGAGCCAAATGATGTGGGTATTGGAGCCAAATGATGGGGGTATTGGACCCAAATGATGGGGATATTGGGGCCAAATTATGGGGGTATAGGAACCAGATGATGGGAGTATAAAAGCCAAATGATATTGGTATGGGAGTCAAATATGGGAGAACTGAAACCAAATGATGGGGGTACATGAACCAGATGATGGAAGTATGGGAACCAGATGATATCTATCCAGTGCCATGCCAACAGGAGTTGGCAATCTTGCTTTCCCACAATTCTCTATTCCAAGCATTAATTATGAGCCAGACTGGTGTTCTTTCTTAATACCACTTCATCAGTCAACTTTCTCCATGCCACTTCATCAGTCAGTCTATCATCTTCTCTCTTTGTCTGCCTCTTTGTTTGCAAGTTCAGGCTTTTTTGTCATCTATCATCCCTGTTGTTATCAAATATTCCAATCCACTGGTGCTCATGATGTGTCCTATGAGTTTGGATTGTCTCTTCCTGGCTTTCATTATTGCTTGTCTCTCTTTCAGGTTCTCTTTGTTTAATCTCTTCACTACCCCCTCCCCCTTCCCCCCTTTATTCATTCATTGAAAGAAATTATAATAACCATAGCCCTGTGTGATGGTGAAGAACTTGTGATATGTTGCATCTGTCACTACCTTCACATCTGATTACTGTACATACCTTCCATACACTTCTCTCCACAGCAGTGAATCTGTCACTTATTTCTCTCTCTTGCTCCAGCATTCTCTCCAATTTCTCATCAAACTCCGCAAGCTTTGTCACTTGTTCTCTCTCAACTCTGTCCAGAGATCTAGTTAAAACTGCATACAGCTCATTTTGATTATCTTTGTTCTGCAAGATAGAAAATATCGCATGTATAATATAAATGTATAAATGTATAATATAATAAATTAGACTCTTTTGAAAACAAATGCCTCAGGAAAATGTTTGGTATAAAGTGGAATGAATTTAGGAACACCACAGAGATAAGACAGATGAGCACACCTGTCTCATGAGTGATCAGAAAAAAGAACATGGACATATGTAGGCTATGTGATGAGAAGAAACAATCAGGGAATACCAAAACAAGCCATCAAGTAGAACACAACAAGCCGAAGAAAAAGAGGTCTACTACGTGAAACTCTAAAGAGGACATTGTTAAGAGAAGCCAGCTTAGTGGGCAACACATCCCTCGATGAAGTTGAAAAACTCACAGAAAACAGGAAAACTTGGCAAACAAATATGCGACCCCTGTGTGATGTTTAACGGCATGGGAAGGATGTAAAAAGATGTAAGAATGTAAGAGACTTTTTCAGTGTAATCACAAATTTGAGCTAGATCAGTAAGTACAATCATAGTTTTTGGAGCCATGTTAGCGTAGTGGATTAAACACTCCCTGGCCAACCAGGCAACATGGTTTTGGCCATGGCTCACAAAAACTCCCCAGGTTCACCCAGCCTCAAGAAAAAATGGCTACCAGGGTTAGCGCTCTAGGAAAGAAGAGGAACTATGCTGCTAGCTACAGAGTTTGTGCTGATGGCGATACTAGTCAGCAGTTATGTTTTGATTGTGTGCAATGATGCTGGTTCACAACTCATTTACCTTTACCTTATGGCCAGTAGGCACAGCTTCAGATTAATGAGGTGTAAATCATTTTATTTTCCAAATTATATGCTTCTAGAGCCAGCAAGAGCAGAAAAAAAGGTGAAGGACAGGCATTTGTGGAAAACCCTTGTGGAAGCCCCATGTGCCCTGGGCACTTAAGGTTCAGAGAGAGAGAGAGAGAGAGAGAGAGAGAGAGCCAGTAAGAGGGGAGTCCATCTGGTGGATTACTCTAAGCCCCAGAAGGTTTTCCCCATTTTAAGGGTCAGCCAGGCATGCATGAAAATATAAGTGGAGGGGGAGTAGAGTTTTGCATTGGATTGCAAAATTTCTTTTGGAGTTCCTATTCAAGTGAATCCACAAAGTACAATAAACACAGCCATCTCTGCAACTACCTACATCACTGATCATGGGTGGGGGGGGGGGGGGGTGGGGAAATGACCTTTCAGTTTGGTAACAAGCTTTGTGTGTAGTGCAGCACTAGTGCAAAATGTATTAGTCTAAAAAAATATTGGAGACAAAATACTTTAGGCAGAAAGAGAAAGGAAAACCTACCCTCAATCTCTAGTAGGGGGAACAAAGGCATAGCCATAAGACATGTGGTCCCTGACATATCTAGTCAAAGTAATTATCTATTACCTGCAATTACCTTTTTGTATAACACACGAATAATTAGTGTATAAGTATATAAAACTAAGCATATAATGCAGTAACGGTGTGATAACAAAATGTATAATCTAGGAAAAAATAGGAACAGCTTTATTACTTAATAAGCATGCAGCTGTGACATTTTAGTGTGAACCTGAATTATACAAAAATAGACAGGATAAAGAAATAGAGAAAGAAAAAAAAAATTCACATGAATGCTATGTAAAAAATAAGAATTGAACAAAATAGAGTAAAATAAAATGAATGGAGCATTTAGCTGTGCTTTGTAAGAAGCTGTGACTTGTAAGAGGCTGTGTTTAGAACTATGCAAGGTGGAAGGAATGTTTAAGTGGAGAATTATGATGTGTGATAAGTGGGTTGTAAATGGGAAGGAGGGGAACTGTGGAAAGGGGAGAGGGTGATATATTGGTAATCTAGCTGGAGAAGGTGGAATAGGTGATTATAGTTGGGGTAGAGGGGTTGTAATCTAATGCTGTGAGGGGGTTCTGAATTATGTATTACAAGTAAGAAAGCAATGGAACTTAGCGTGGAACTTAGTGCAGAGGGAATATGATTGTAGAAGAGGAGAATATTTAGGTGTAGTTGAATTACAGTTTCAAACCATGTGGTTCAAGCATCCCATATTCCTCAATGAAGTGGTTCTCAACCACTAGGTGGTTTCTGTCATCAGTGTAACATTGTTTGATGGCTGTTACCAGAAAATCAGGTTTGTCTTTGAGGTTTGGGCCATTGAAATGATTAATGATTAGGGACTGGTTTTGAAGCATGTTGGATGATATCATACAGATGTTTCTGCATGTAGTCAACTAATCTGAGATCAGTTTCTCCAATATAAATTATCCCACATCTTTTGCATACAGTGGCGTGTATAACATTATGGGACCCACATGTGAATCCCTCATGGAGAGTAAGGATAATTTTGGGAAAGGTAATCATTTTCATTTTCCAGACTACAGGGCATGTAATACAGTGAGGGCCATTACATTTTCTGGTGCCAACATATGCAAAGTTCTACTTCAGGTGACTATGAATGAAGATTTGGTTCCCATTTTCATGCTAATAGGGGTAGATCAGAGAAGATGTCACAAGTATCGGGGTCAAGTTGGATTGGTGGCAGATAGCGATAAAGAATTTTCTTAACCATCTGACCATGTAGGTGAAAAGGAAGTGCTAATATAACTCTGACAGAGAGGTAACAGGTTTTTTTCAGGATGCTTCTTTGTGGTTCACTTTTTGGATATGGTTAAATGGTTTTCGAAAGACATTTTCTGGATAGTTGTGATTACAGATAAATTCTAATAATTTGTTGGACTGATCCATAAAGTCCAAGTTATCCTGATATAGGCAGTGAAGATGAGGGCGTTGGGAGTATAGGATGGAGTTCTTACAAGCTTCCGGACAAGAGGAGATGTAAAGTAAATATGCATGGCTGTCGGTGGGCTTGTAAAATACAGAGATGACAAGACTGTCTGTGCCAATAGATGAGGGTGACAGACTTGTCAGAAATTTCATAAGTGAATTTGATGTTCTCATTAAGGGAGTTAGCAAATTCAGTAACATTTTCTAGCTCATCCTTTGACATACTGGTGACTCCAATGGCATCATCAATGTACCTTTTATAGAATTCCTGGAGTATGCCAGTGTAGACTTCCCATAATTTGACTTCTAGCTAGCTGTTTTTTTTGTGTGGTCTTTGATATTTCTAGTCAAAGTGATTACTTGTGCATACCTTTGTGTTTTCCATGACACAGTTATTGACCATGGCCTTCATTTCTTGTAGTTTGGCTTCCATTGCACTCATTGTCTCAGTTTTGTTGCTGTGGATCCCTTGTCTGATTTGGGTCAACTTTCCTTCCACCTGTGGAGACAAGGGGAGATAAATCAAAATATGATGAGTCTTAGTTGTTATATGTGGCATTACACTTAGTTACTCTTTTGACTATCAGGTATTGAAAACCTTTGGCTGTCAGAGGAACTCCATGTATAAAATAACTTTATTGCTCTATGTCTTTCTGTCTAAATATCTGTTTTCTTGTGTAGTTTTTTATCTGTTGTGTGTCTGTCTGGAATCTGCTACCTGTCTGTCAGCATGTGTAGCTTCTTATCTGTGTGTCTATCTGAAGTTGAACTTATATATCTATCTGTTGATCTGTTTATCTGCCTGTGTTTTGTCTGTCTGTTTCACATCATAATTTGAGACTTGAACTCATTTTAAATAAATATTTTTTTGCATCAACTGAATGCACTTTTAACAGGTGCTCAATCTCCACTTGTACTTTTAATAGGTGCTCAATCTCCAGATGTACTTTTAACAAGTGCCTTATAGGTGCTCAATCTCCAGATGTACTTTTAACAAGTGCCTAATCTCTAGATCCATTTTTAACATGTGACCAATCTACACATGTACTTTTAACAGGTGCCCAATCTCTAGATTCACTTTTAACAGGTGCCTAATCTCTACATGTACTTTTAACAGATGCCTAATCTCTAGATGCACTTTTAACAGGCACCCAATCTCCAGATGTAATTTTAACAGTTGCTCAATCTCTAGATTCATTTTTAACAAATGACCAATCTCCGGATGCAGTTTAAGATATATCCAATCTGTGGATGCAGTTTAACATATATCCAATCTGTGGATGCAGTTTAACAAGTACCCAATATAAGGATGCACCTTAATGGGTGAAAAATCAATAACATTTAACAAAGTTAATTTTTTAAATATTACACTGAACTCACCACATTCAGTGCTCTCAGTAAACATGGTTGCTAGTGGTTGTTTTACCTTTACTTGACTAAACAACAGGGGGACATAAGTCAAGACAAAAGGGACAGCTGTAGAAGTGGGAGTGAGAGGATTCATAGCAACATCAGCATACAACCTATGTAAGCAACTGGGCATAAAGGGACAAGCAAGAGCAAGGGCATTAAAAAGCCCTTCAGAAACAGCAGAAAAGGCCTCATGCTGGCTGTGGAGCATTGAGAACTTAAATAATTTCATTTGTCACAACCAATACTGGTCCTCCTTAGCTAAATCACTTCAAAGTCTAGAACTAAGTGGAAGTTCGCAGGTTCAATTCCGGGATGGGGGAAAAAAATGAAGCAACAACTCACAAGACCTCTGGGAGTCATGATCCAGAGGAGCCCATCCCCCTTAGAATGTCAGGAGTTTAATAGGGCCAGAACACTTGTCTGAGGAAGGGGTACTTCCTCTGATGATCTGAAGGAGTTATGTTGTTGTTCCGCTCTCTACATTAGAGAGTTTTCCGCATGCATATTGTGTTTATTTTATATTCATCTTTTATCTGATATGTTCCATGTTTTGTTTCATTTAGTCTGTAGACTATAAGAGAAAGGGGGTGGCTGTGTGTATGTGTGCAACCAGCTTAATGCTCTGGGACCTAGAGAATCGGTGACCTGGTTGACTGAGTGGTTAGGCACTTGCTTTACCAATCTGGTGGTATCAGATTCAAGTCCTAGCAGTGGGGTTTTTTTTTCTGGCACACACCAAAAAAGACCCTGGGGTCCACACTAAAATGGATATCAGAGAAATCTGGGAAGGCACATGTGACCAAGCAAGACATTGACCACATCGCTCTTTCATGTATTGAAGGTCTTGAAAATGTGGGCCTAACATTATATCCCCAGTATGCCTTAATGGCATGGAAATGGGAATTTTACCTGGAGAGTTACTCCATTTATTAGAGAGAGGGGGGGGGTGTGCAACCAGGTTAATGTTTTGGGTTAGGGAGGGTTTACCCCTGTTTTTAAGTGGGGTGAAAGGGGTGCATCCGGTCCATCTTTCAGGGGAGGGAGAGGAGTGCAGTTAGCTTGTCATTCAAGAGCCTGAAAGGTTTATCCCTGTTTTTAAAGGGAGATGAGTGCAGCTAGCTTGTCATTCAAGAGCCTGAAAGGTTTAACCCTGTTTTTAAAGGGAGATGGGTGCAGATAGCTTGTCATTCAAGAGCCTGAAAGGTTTACCCCTTTTTTTAAAGGGATATGAGTGCAGCTAGCTTGTCATTCAAGAGCCTGAAAGATTTAACCCTGTTTTTAAAGGGAGAGGAGTGCAGCTAGCTTGTCATTCAAGAGCCTGAAAGATTTAACCCTGTTTTTAAAGGGAGAGGAGTGCAGCTAGCTTGTCATTCAAGAGCCTGAAAGATTTAACCCTGTTTTTAAAGGGAGATGGGTGCAGCTGGCTTGTCATTCAGAAGCCTGAAAGGTTTACCCCAGTTTAAGGGGGTGGGGTGGGAACTACAGCTAGAAATAAAAAGACTAAATCAATGACCAGAAAATAGTTTTGTGTACAAAATTTCTCTCAGAGCTGTTTGATAAACTTGTACTTACTTCCAGCATCAGATTTTTCTCTGAAACTCGAACTTTCTCTTGTACCTCTCGTACAAACTGCTTTTCATTTTCTGTCACTTGTTTCAACATTTGTTCAAGTTGTTGTAGTCCTTGCTTCAGTTTGAAATCATGTTCTTCATCTGTTTTATTCAGCCTCTTCATAAAAAGAGTGGACATTTCGTTCAGTTCCTGTTTGTTCTGCTCAAAATTAAACAAAAATATATGTGTATATGTACTGTGTATCATATCATTAAGATTCATCGACTAGGTTTTATCTCAAATATAACAGGCAATAATTTGTTCTACAGTAAAGTGCTAAAATGTTGTGCTTAATACACTTTGCAGCAATATACAACTATACCATACTGTTACTATAGCATATTATAGTAATGAGTTACTACATTGTGATTATATACAATAATGTGCTTATACACACACTGTGACAGTGTACTACTGTACTTGCTTACATACAGCTTTTAGTGACATGCTACTTTACTGTGCTGCTACTAGAGATTTCTTACATACACCTTGTAATGATGTACTGTTACAGCGTACTGAAGTGCTAGCTTTTCACTCTGCTATCAATGAGAGTATATGTCTTATTTTGTCTGCCTTTATCCATGAACATGAAACTTGTAGGTAAAGATAGCTTTGCCTCAAGCTACACCTGTATGTGTCCATGTTTTCCTTGACCTGTCAGCACCCTTGAGAGCAGTACTGTCAGCACCCTAGAGAGCAGTACTGTCAGCACCCTAGAGAGCAGTACTGTCAGCATCATGCCCTGACACCTTTTCTTCCCCAAGTCCAGAAGGAACCAGGTACCTGTTTCAACAACTGGGCTATCAACATAACCAGGTATCTATTTCTACATCCAGGTTATCAATAGAACCAGGTACCTGTTTCTACATCCAGGTTATCAACAGAACCAGGTACCTGTTTCTACATCTGGGTTATCAACAGAACCAGGTACCTGTTTCTACATCTAGGTTATCAACAGGACCAGATACCTGTTTCTACATCTGGGTTATCAACAGAACCAGGTACCTGTTTCTACATCTGGGTTATCAACAGAACCAGGTACCTGTTTCAACAAATGGGCTATCAACAGAACCAGGTGCCTGTTTCTACATCTGTGCTATCAACAGAACCAGGCACCTGTTTCTACATCTGTGCTATCAACAGAACCAGGTACCTGTTTCTACATCTGGGCTATCAACAGAACCAGGTACCTGTTTCTACATCTGGGTTATCAGCAGAACCAGGTACCTGTTTCTACATCTAGGTTATCAACAGAACCAAGAGTCACTGGTCAGATAAATTAGGAATTAGGCATTAGGAGTCTGGAACAATTTCAGCTCCCTCTGCTATGAAAAGCCAATACCCTAAACAATGGGTTTTCTTTTAAGTTACAAAACAAGCAGCACACCTGAGATAAAAACTATGTGAAAGAACAATGTATAAACAAGAAAAAAAGATGTGGCTTGTCCGGTGGTTGTGTCAGAAATGGATTTAATAGAATGTCGAGACTGTTTAAATGGAGACCTGTGATATGTGGTCGCTGATTTGTAACTGGGGGTGGTGGATGGGGAACCGTGGAGGGGAGGGAGAGTGATACAACGTTGACCTAGCCAGGAGAAGGTGAAATAGATGATTAGGGAAGAGGGGTTGCAAAGTGATGCTGTGAGGAGGTTTTGAACTATGCGTGACAAGTAAGAAGGGGGTGGAGCTTAGTGGAGAGGTACTATGATGATTGAAGAGAATGTTAAGTGCAGCTGAACAGCGAGTTTAACCCGTGTGGCTCCAAGGTCCCATAATTTTGAATGCAGCGGTTCTCAAGCGCCAGGTGGCTTGTGTCATCTGCGTGACATTGTTTGATGGCTTTTACCAGAAATTCAGATTTGCATCTGTGGTTGGGGCCATTAAAATAATTTGGGACTGGTTTTGAAGCATGCTGGGTGATGTCGTACAGATGTTTTTTGCATGCGGTCCCCTAATCTGAGGCCAGTCTCACCAATATACTTTATCCTGCATCTTTTGCAAACGATGACATATATCACATTAATGGACTCGCATGTGAATCCCTCATGAAGAGTGAGGATAGTTTTGGGAAAGTTGATCATTTTCGTTTCCCAGACTACAGGGCAGGTAATGCAGCAGTGACGGCTATATTTTCTGGTAAGGCTCTGTTTCAAGCAGCTGTGGACAAGGATGTCCTTAAGGTTTGTCTCATGTTTGTATGCCAACAGAGGTGGATCAGAGAAAATGTCGTGAGTGTCGGCGTCGAGTTGGATTATCGGCAAATGACGATAAAGAATTTTCTTAACCATCTGATCATGGGGTGGAAAGGCAGTACTAACTTAACTCTGTCAGATGGAGCAACAGGCTTTTTCCTGAACACTTCTTTGTGGTTCAATAGTTGGATACAGTTGAAGGCTTCACGAAGGACTTTTTCTGGGTAGTAGCGATGACGGAAATATTCTAATAACTTGTTGGATGTCCAGGGTTACCTTCTGTAATCAAGTCTTTAATGGTTGCTTTCTCCATGTCATTATTTGAACAGGTAGCATCGTTTTTAAGTGGGGCACACAAAAGGTGGCCTATCACACCAAGCTGTTTCTCTTCACAGTACTGCTGTTTAGGCACACCTATCTTCTTATCTTCTTCCTAAAATCAACAAACCAGGTAACCCTGGACGTTTAATTGTATTAACGTGTTCATGCCTAACTGAGCCCATTTCTGAATTTTTGGACAGCATTTTCCAGCTGCTGGTATACAAACTACCCTCCTTTTTGAAAGATACCAACCACGCCTTAACAAATTTTGATACGAGCACACTCTCTCAACACCACACCTATCACATCTTTCTCCTTGATGTCTGCTCCCAATACACTTCTATCCCTCATGAGGATGGACTCTTAGCACTCCGCTATTTTCTAAACAAAGACCCTCATCCCACCACTAACACTGACACCATAATCAGACTTACATAGCTAGTACTAAACCTAAATTCTTTCGAATTCAAAGGCAAATACTTCGTGCAAATCAGTGGTGTTGCCATGGGAACGAAAATAGGTCCCAGTTATGCATGCCTATTTATGGGCTTTCTGGAAGTCAAATTATGAGAAACCTACACTGGCAGAATTCTATAAAGTTACAAAAATGATGGCATTAGAGTTACAAGTATACCACAGGAAAAGCTAAAAACATTATTATTGAATTCACCAACTCACTCAATAATAATATAAAATTCACTTATGACATTTCAAGTCTATCAACTTTTTAGACATTAAAATTTCTATTTGCACAAACATGTCACCTTTGTATTTTACAAGCCCACTGACAGCCACAATTATTTGCTTTAAACCTCCTCCCATCCTTATGCCTGTAAGAACTCCACCCGACACTCTCAACTCCTCCGTTTTCGCTGCATGTAGTCAAGATAATTTGAACTTTATAGATCAGTCCAACAAGTTATTAGAATTTTTCCGTCATCACCACTACCCAGAAAAAGTCCTTCATGAAGCCTTCAACTGTATCCAACTAGTGAGCCGCAAAGAAGTGTTCAGGAAAAAGCCTGTTACTCCATCTGACAGAGTTAAATTAGTATTACCTTTCCACCTGCATGGTCAGAGAGTTAAGAAAATTCTTTATCGTCATCTGCCAATAATGCAAATGCTTTTACAAACACTTTGTACCAACATTTTCTCACTTACAGTCATTATGTATGAAATATGAGGTATTCCACAACATTCTGAATACAAAACCTTCTCAGCTACAAAATCTCTTGACATATATATTTATAATTTTCCTTATTTATGCATTTATGCTTATATTTAGTATCTAACTATACTTTGTTGTATACTCCTCAGGTTTCTCAACATTTTGTGGCTATTTTTCACATTTACCCCCATTATCAAAGTCTTCCAAAGATTTGAACATAATTTAATAACACTAAACTTAAAATGTACTGTTTTCACAGAATATGTTTAGTTACTTTTCATTATGTGTACACTCATACTGTTTATCAGATGTAACAGTGTCTTTGCATCTATTTATAAAATGTAAAAAAATATTTCATCTATTTATAGTATGAAAAAAAAGTCTTTTTAATCCATTTATCAGATGTAAATTATGTTTTTGTGTCTGTAAGATGTAAAAATGTCTTTGTGTTTATTTATCAGATGTAAAAATATCTTTCCACCTATGTAGCAGATGCAAAAAAAAAAGTGATGTAAAACATGCCTTGTGTTTATTTATCAGACGTAGCATTGTCTTTGGATCTATTTATAAAATGTAAAAAGGGAACATATTTGGGTCTGTTTATAAGATATTCAAAAATGTTTGTGCTTTGTGTCTGCCCATTTGATATTAAAAATGTCTTTGTGTTTATATTTGGAATTTTTACTTAAACTTACCACATTATTTTCATGTGAGCACTTCTTGACAATGTTTGTCAATTCTTGAAACTTCTCATCCATAATATACACTGTCTCTTCCTTGCTTTCTCTCATACTTTGCTCTGTAGCAGTTATATTCTCTTCCATCTGTAAATGTAATGTTGACTGATCAGAATATTATCAAGACAGTGGATATGTGAATCAGCTGAAGAAAGTCACAGAATATGTGGCATGTTTTGTACCCAACCAACCAAGCACATATAACAGTATGCAGAATCCAGTTAGACCCCTCACATACTGAAAACAGAAGTGGCTTGTGACATGACAATAAAAATGATTTATATTTCTCCTGGATCAAGCACTGAAGTAACAAAAATGATGGTATGGGAGCTACTGATGTAAGATTTTAAAAAGATTCCTTCCAAACTTATCAGAATTTATCATAGCCGTGCATGAACAATCATGTCTAGAAAGTGGAGGTGGAATGGCCACACTGAGCAAACCCAACACCAGCATAGCAAGACAGGCACTGACATGGAATCTTCAAGGAAATAGAAAATGAGGAAGACCTAGACTTACTTGGAGAAGAGAAATTATGACAGAGCTCAGAGACAAGGGATACACACGGAAGGAAGCAGGGAATAATCCCAAGAGCAGAGATGACTGGAGAGCCTTTATCCAAGGCCTATAAAGGGAGAGAAAGGTGTTGGTGGTGGTGTTGGTGGTGTTGGTGATGGTGGTGATGGTGATGATGGTGGTGATGGTGATGGTGGTGGTGGTGATGATGATGGTGGTGATGGTGGTGGTGATGATGATGGTGGGTGATGATGGTGATGGTGGTGACAGGGGGTGGTGGTGGAGGTGGTGGTGGTGGTGGTGGTGGTGGTGGTGATGATGGTGAAGGTGTTGGTGGTGATGGTGGTGGTGATGATGGTGATGGGGTGGTGGTGGTGGTGGTGGTGGTGGTGGTGGTGATGATGGTGGTGATGATGGTGGTGGTGATGATGGTGGTGGTGGTGGTGGTGGTGGTGGTTGTGGTGGTGGTGGTGATGGTGGTGGTGATGGTGGTGGTGGTGGTGGTGGTGGTGGTGATGGTGGTGGTGGTGATGGTGATGGTGGTGGTGGTGATGGTGGTGGTGGTGGTGGTGATGGTGATGGTGATGATGGTGGTGGTGATGATGGTGGTGGTGATGGTGGTGGTGATGATGTTGGTGGTGATGGTGGTGGTGATGGTGGTGATGGTGATGGTGGTGGTGGTGATGGTGGTGGTGGTGGTGGTGGTGATGATGGTGGTGGTGATGATGGTGGTGATGATGGTGGTGGTGGTGGTGGTGGTGGTGGTGATGCCTACCTCGAAGTTCTCAAATTGTTCTAATCTTCAAGCTGACAGAACAAACTGAAGTTGAATGCTGAATAAAAGACAGTTCTTTTTCTTTTGTCCACTTCCACATTACTTCTTGTCCTCTTTTCTCCTTTTAGTTTCCATGGCCCCCTGGCCTTCCATACTTCTGCTATCATTCATGTTCAGTGTTTTCCCTGGTAGTGCTTGGAACTGTTATACACTCACACAGGCATCAATGGACCATAAAAGAGTCCAAAATGTTTTGTCATATTTGTTGAGACAGAAAGTTCTATTATTGTGCTTATTTAGACAGAAAAGTTACTTACGCTTATTTAAAGTCTTTGTTACACTTTTCTTCCTCTTGAGCATTCCAACCATTAAGACTAATTGCTGCAGATAAAGTTCGCCTCCATTCCTCTCTATTCCTGATCTTCTCTCTCCAGTTGGTGACCCAGTTTCTTTTATATCTTCTTTTATGTTGTCTTTCCATCTCTGCCATGGTCTACCCCTCGGTCTTGTTTCCTTCATCTCTTGTATATAAATCATTTTCTTTTATCTGTTCTCTTCCATTCTTTCTACATGGCCCAGTCAGTGGGATTCGTTCAGTTTCAAGACATGTATAATTTATTGGGATTTAAATAAGCTGTTCAGTTCAGTGTTGGTATCCTTTAAAGGGTTCAAAGATTCTTCTTAAGATCTTGTTCTCAAAACCCTGCAATTGTTGTTTGTTGTTGTACTCCATGTTTCTTATCCACACATGACAGCTGGTCTTATTATAGTTTTGTAGATTGCAGATTTTCTTGTTTTGGGACAGGATTTTGCATTTCAACAGGAGTTGCAAGACAAAGTATATTTTATTCCAAATTTGTACTCTGCTTTTAATTTCCTCAATTACTTTGTTACTTCTGTTGAAGATTGTGCTTAAATATTTGTATGTTTCTGCTTTCCTAATGATGATATCTCCAACATTTATATAATCTGGATCAATCTGCCTCTGGTCTCTTGATATCTTCATATACTCTGTCTCATCTTGGTTAATGGTCAAGCCCATTTTTATTGCTACATCTCTCAGGTGTATGCAGGTACTGATGACTTCCTGCATATTTTCCCTCATTAGGTCAATGTCATCAGCGTATCCTAATATTTTAGCTTCTTCTGTACTGCTTTCTTCTTTCACTTTTCTAATTTCAATACTCTCTCTCTCTCTCTGAACCTTAAGTGCCCAGGGCACATGGGGCTTCCGCAAGGGTTTTCCACAAATGCCTGTCCTTCACCTTTTTTTCTGCTCTTGCCCAGGTGAGCCCTCTATTGCTCAGCATCCTTTCTGTTGTTCTTCTCCACGTCTCTTTTGGTCTACCCTTACTTCTGCTCCCCTTTCAATACTAGTACTGGGTTTAATAGTAATGGAAATAATGTACCACCTTGTTTTAAGCCAGTTCTTATAGAGAAGAGTTCTAACTTTTTTCCTTTATATGTTACTATATTTTGTGCATCCTCCATGCATATTCTGGTCAAATTGATTCATTTATTAGGTATCTTAAATCCTTTCATAATTTTCCATAAGCTGCTCCTATCTATGCTGTCATAAGCTTTTTTGAAGTCAGTGAATATATTATTTACTTATTTTCCATATTCCCAGTACTTTTCTGCTCTTTAATTTAGATAAAATATTTGGTCTGCAATTGATTTACTCTTCCTGCTTGATAGTCTCCCAGTATATTCTCGCTGTATGGTTTTATTCTATTTAAAAGTATAATAGATAGTATTTTGTAGCTTGTTTGTAGTAATTATATTCCTCTGTAGTTTTCATACTTGCTCTTATCACCTTTTTTAATACTATGATCAGTAATGATTCTCCCCATTCACTAGAGAGTTTTTCTTCTCTCCATATTTGTTGTATTAGTGCACATATCTGTTCATGTAGATTTAGACCTTCTTCCTTAATCAATTCTGCAGCATTTCCATCTGAACCCATTGCTTTGTTGTTTCATAGAAACATGATACTGTAGATGACTTCTTCTAAGTCTGGTTCCTCTATTTCAGGTTCACAAATCTGTATTTCTTCTCATGGTAATGTTATTATAGGCTCTTCACAGTTTAGTAGTTTTTCAAAATATTCTTTCCATCTGCTACATGTTTTCTCTTCATTATTTATCATTATTTTTTTTATTATGTCAGGAGAAATTCTTTGTTAGCTTATTTAGAGAGAAAAGTTTATTGTTATACTTACCTTGTTTAGCAACCTTTTCTCTGCTTCTTCAATCTGTTGTTTGACATTTCTAGCCATGTGATTGCTCAGTTCAGTTGTTCTCTTCTTTATTTCATTATCAAAATCCATCAGTTTCTGTTTATATTTTTCTAACTCATTCTGGAGCCTCAGTACACTCGTGGTTACCTCTTGTAGGTGTTTCTGTCAAAATAAACACAGAAAACTCATATCATGTGACAAAGACTAACCAATAGAATGTTGCATCTTAAGTGGATTAGCCTATACATAAGAGCAAAAAAGGAAGTGGGTTATCCAGGTTATCAAAGTAATGGCATCTGTCACCAGCTAGACAGAGAAGAAAAGGTCAAGATCTTCAGACACCACACAGGCCACAACAGCCCGGGATAGCACATGTGTAACAAGCTGATGAGTGCTTCTTAGTTAGTTGGTTGATGGATCACCTTCATTGCACATCAGACTAGTCCATAAGTGCTCCAATCCTAACTTCAGCATTTCCACCAGTGTTTGGCGATTGATGATACCAGGTCTGATGGGTACTTCTGTGGCACTGGAAAAAGTGCCAGCCCAGAATCTGCTGCAGGACTGCCCTACATTTGAGAAACAAAAGAGAAACACATGGCCATCATCAATGTCACTCCAGACCAAACTGTATGACAATGTCTACAACTTAAGATGGGCTACAGCATTGTTCAGGGATATCCAGATTGACCTCAGATAATGTGTGAAGAAGAAGAGGAAGAAAAAGAAGAAGAAGGAAGAAGATGAGGAGGCAACTTTCTTTCTGGTGTCACCATCCTAGTCTATGTAGCTGCCAAGGTATGCATATTGATTGACTTCTTCAATATCTGTCCCTTCTACGTGTATTTTTCCATTTTGATTAATGGGAATTTTCATTATTTTTGTTTTGTCTTTGTTAATTTCAAGTCCTATTTTGCTAGCCAGTGAGACAGGCTATCTGTTTTTTCTTGCATGGAATTCACATTATTACTGATAAGAGTTATGTCATCAGCAAAATCAAGATCTTCTAGTTGGGTCCCATTTACCCAGGCAATTCCTGTGTTACCCGTGCAGCATTTTTTCATTATGAAGTCTATTGCAATTCCAGAAAGCAAGGGAGATAATATACATCCTTGTTTCACGCCTGTTTCAATCTGGAACCATTTGCTTATTCCTTCTTCTGTCTTGACAGCACAAACACATCCATTGTAGAGGTCCTTAATGATGTTGACAATTTTAGATGGTATTCCATATAGACTTAAAATTGTCCCTAATGAATCCCTATGTATGCTATCAAATGCCTTTTTAAAGTCTATGAAGTTTAGTATTAGTGGTTTCTGCTCTTCAATACGTTCTTCAAGTATTAGAGTAAAGATCTGATCGAGACAGCTTCTCCCTTTTCAAAATCCTGCTTGTCCTTCTCTGATTGCTGTATCAACTATATCTTTAAGTCTATTCAAAATGACCTTGCAAAATACTTTAGACACAACTGATATTAAGGTTACTTCTCTCCAATTATATCAGTCCGAAGGTTGCCCTTTTTTTGGTATTTTAACAATGATTCCTTTTTTCCATTTAAAAGGGACCTTTTCTTCTTTCCAAATTTTATTAAACATTCTCTGTAGTTGTCACATGTTGTCACTATTGATAGCTTTTAACATTTTGGGTGTTATTTCATCTTCACCTGCGCTTTCTTGTTACCCATTAAATTCACTGCTGTTTCAATTTCATGCAGTTTAACTTCATCTAGGTTGACATTTAGTTGTGGGGCTCATAAATCGGTTTCAAGGTTTAATAATTCTTTTGGGTGTGGTCGATTAAGTACTTCTTGGAAGTGTTCAGCCTATCTTTGCTTTTGGTCTTTACTTGATGTTAATAGGGTTTCAGTTTTGCTAAGGATTGGTCTTTCTTTAGATATAATAGTACCTGTTAGCCTATTTTGTATGTTATATAAAGTTTTGCTGTCTCCTGTTTTTGCTGCTTTCTCTGCCTCTTTCGCCATATTGTCTGTGTATTCTCTTTTATCCCTTCTAGCTGAACTTTTGCACATTTACTATCTATAAATTTATTCACTTAAATCAAAAATGCAGGTTGGTAGTGAAGATTTTAAGATATTGACTTCTTCTTTGAAGTGATTGCTGAACTCTTCACAAGCGGGCACATGATTATAACTCTGCAAGTCAGACTGTTTTCTCTTGTTTGCTAGAATGTTAATTGCTTTCTGGACAGACTTACTGTCTGATTTATTTTGAACTAGGTTCCTAAAGTAATTTCTCTTTTCTTGCCTAATTAAATACTGAACTCTGTTTCTAAGTAATCATTAGCTAGTGAATTTCTTAATTTTGTGGGCCTGATCCCTTTCCCTCATGACTTGCAATATCTCAGGTGTTATCCAGAGGGACTTCACTTTATGTTTAACTCTCACCTCTTTATTAGGAACATGCTTGTCAAATATATCCCTGAAGGTTTTTATCCAGTATTCCAGGGCCTTATCAGGGTCAGTTGGTTGGTACACATGATCTAGAGGTGCTGCTTGTAACACTTTCAGAAATGATTCTAAGCTGATTTTGCTAAAACTTCTAAATTTAATAATGGTATGTTTATTTTTGGGAATTTTCAAGCCATGTCCTGTCCATGTGCAACAGACCAGATAGTGATCACTCAGTGATGTGTGAGGGACTTTACATTCTATATTGTTTTCTGGATGAGCTGCGTATATGTGATCTATTAGTGTGGATGATGTTTCAGTTACTCTGGTAGGTTTAGTGATAATTTGGAATAAATTATATGATAAAACAATATCATTCCATGTAGCATCTGTTTGTCTGTAATTAATATTGAAATCTCCAAGAACAATTATATCCTTTGAATTAAAAGACAAAACATAATCCATAATAATTGTAAAGTGATCATACCACGATGCTGTTGCATTTGGATTATGATACAGAAACCCAATTAAGATTTGGCTCAGCTTTGGAAGTCTGATTTCCAACAACATACATTCAGTATCTGGTGTCTCAAGGTCTGTTCTATGGCAAGAGTGTATGGCTGTGGTAACATATACAACTAATCCTGTCTCAAGGTCTGTTCTATGGCAAGAGTGTATGGCTGTGGTAACATATACAACTAATCCTGTCTCAGGGTCTGTTCTATGGCAAGAGTGTATGGCTGTGATAACATATACAACTAATCCTGTCTCAAGGTCTGTTCTATGGCAAGAGTGTATGGCTGTGATAACATATACAACTAATCCTGTCTCAAGGTCTGTTCTATGGCAAGAGTGTATGGCTGTGGTAACATATACAACTAATCCTGTCTCAAGGTCTGTTCTATGGCAAGAGTGTATGGCTGTGGTAACATATACAACTAATCTTGTCTCAAGGTCTGTTCTATGGCAAGAGTGTATGGCTGTGGTAACATATACAACTAATCCTGTCTCAA
The DNA here is from genome assembly GCA_009760885.1 of Achatina immaculata. NCBI lineage: Eukaryota > Metazoa > Mollusca > Gastropoda > Stylommatophora > Achatinidae > Lissachatina > Lissachatina immaculata. Next base: position 13,969,691 of record CM019714.1, on the reverse strand, counting down.
GGTCTGTTCTATGGCAAGAGTGTATGGCTGTGGTAACATATACATCTAATCTTGTCTCAAGGTCTGTTCTATGGCAAGAGTGTATGGCTGTGGTAACATATACAACTAATCCTGTCTCAAGGTCTGTTCTATGGCAAGAGTGTATGGCTGTGGTAACATATACAACTAATCTTGTCTCAAGGTCTGTTCTATGGCAAGAGTGTATGGCTGTGGTAACATATACAACTAATCCTGTCTCAAGGTCTGTTCTATGGCAAGAGTGTATGGCTGTGGTAACATATACATCTAATCTTGTCTCAAGGTCTGTTCTATGGCAAGAGTGTATGGCTGTGGTAACATATACAACTAATCCTGTCTCAAGGTCTGTTCTATGGCAAGAGTGTATGGCTGTGGTAACATATACAACTAATCCTGTCTCAAGGTCTGTTCTATGGCAAGAGTGTATGGCTGTGGTAACATATACAACTAATCCTGTCTCAAGGTCTGTTCTATGGCAAGAGTGTATGGCTGTGGTAACATATACAACTAATCTTGTCTCAAGGTCTGTTCTATGGCAAGAGTGTATGGCTGTGGTAACATATACAACTAATCTTGTCTCAAGGTCTGTTCTATGGCAAGAGTGTATGGCTGTGGTAACATATACAACTAATCCTGTCTCAAGGTCTGTTCTATGGCAAGAGTGTATGGCTGTGGTAACATATACAACTAATCTTGTCTCAAGGTCTGTTCTATGGCAAGAGTGTATGGCTGTGGTAACATATACAACTAATCTTGTCTCAAGGTCTGTTCTATGGCAAGAGTGTATGGCTGTGGTAACATATACAACTAATCTTGTCTCAAGGTCTGTTCTATGGCAAGAATGTATGGCTGTGGTAACATATACAACTAATCCTGTCTCAAGCTTCCTAGTAGGCTCACATTGAAGTAAATTATAACCATCTATCCAAATGTCTTCGTTATATTTTTATTTAGATGACTTTCTGAAAAGCCAAAGATATGGAAGTTATGATTAACTGTATTATTTGCCTCAGAAAGTTTCCCTAACAGGTGGTAAATGTTTAAATGATCAATTCTGAGACCTTCCTTTCATAGCTACTCATCAATCTGGGCCATATTCTACAACTAGTAATGGTAAGGTTACAATGATACATAACTGAATACAAGATATTTTATGAAATGTCACAGTTTCTATCGTCTGAACATCGGTGACATGTGTTGCTTGTGGATGATAGACATCATGAAGGCTTGGCTTAAAGCTGCTGGGCTGAACTGCAGGAGATATGTAAATCTTGATTCCACTGCGGTGGGTGTGGTAGATTCTGGGTTGTGTTAGCAGTGGTTTGCCTAGATGGTTGGGGCTGCCGAATGGGAAGGGGTGGGAACATGGAGTCATATGAAGAGAATGGGTCATGTGGAGAGGATAAAGGAGCTGGAGTTGGAGTTGGTATGGGGGCAGGTGGTGGGGTTTTGGAGGACACAGGGGGTTGCGTAATCAAAGGAGGGGTGGTTCCCCCGTGTGTTACGGGTTTTTACTTGTCCTCGCTGCTTTATGTTACCTGATGGTGGTAATCTGTCCTGCTGTGTTCGAGCGGGGTACTTGATATTTTTTAGATAGTATGCTAGAACCGAACTTGTTGGTGTGGATCTAGTCACGATAAAGTCTTTTCTTGGGAGCTCCAGACTCTGAAGAGATGAATGGGGTGTTATCGATGAAACTTAAGTTGTTTTGTTGGCACAGTGTGTTGAGAATTCTGTTGTTGTTGTTGTTGTATGCCAAGTGACGCCCAGCACCAGAGCAGGCAGGTATGATTGAGGATATGAAGATTGACGTGCTTGGAAATTTGTGTTTAATTGTCGGTATCAGGACATGAAGATCGTAGAGTCTGAGAGTCAAACTATTCATGCTGTCATTGATCAGTGATGCCAACATGAACCTTTATCCTCATGATCTTTGGGTCGACGTTCAAGCTTCTCAGTGTTCCTATTATTTTCATGATACCAGCCCCTGGTACTGGAATCACTGAGACTATGTCCTCCGCTGAGATGGACAACCGGTCAGCATATATTCCTTTCATTACAGCCTCCAATCACCAGATGATTAGTGCTTTCTTTGATGTGGAAGTTGTGCTGGTGACTGGGATGATGCTGGTGGTGATTTAGATTTGGAGGCTGCTGAGAGGAATGCTTGTGGACCATGTCTGTTTCTGGTGATGTAGGCACCTGTTGACTGCTTGTTGCTGAACTGTCTACAAAACTTCAAACCTGTTGCTAATGTGTACATGGATGGGGTACATTGTGTTGACTTCTTTCAGTTCTTCTGATGATTCTTGACTGCGCTGTCTGGGCGTAAGCTCAAGTTCCTGTCGGGATTTATTTGATGAGCTCGGTGACGGTGGCTCAGCTTGTGATTGTGTCCCCTGATTTGGGTCACTTTCATCTTTAGAAACTTTCTGGATGCTTTTTTCTTGAATGTTATTATGGCTGAGAGTTTTTGACCGCATCAAATCAATAAAACATTTCTTGCTATGATTTTCCTCTCTGAGAGCCATGATTTCTCTCCTGAGATTGTCATTATCACTGCTGAGAGACTGTTTATTTCGGCAGCCATGTCTTTGATGACCAATTCCTTGACAGCATTTATTACTTCCTGTCTAAAAGGAACTGATGTCCCTTCGTCAGAAGTTGAAGTTTCCAGATAACTTCGATCATCAAGTGACTCTGGATAACTGTGGTTTGTGATGTACATAATAGTAATAGGTAGACCAGGATCTTGTGCTTTCAGCACAAGGGGAGTTACTTGCTGCTATGTGTGGTCCATCAGTATGTGTAGATGTCAATCTGACACGACTTCCCCCGCATGTTCGGTGTCAGGATTGCTCAGCTGGTCTCCTGCCATGCCCTCTAGACAAGCTTATGGTGCATCACGTGTGTTGTCCTGGCAGTCAAGTCCTGCTAAAGAGTGGCTTGTGCCTGACGCAAGTTATATGTTATTTCTGACCTGGTGGTTGACTCTTGTAATAGACTGAACTCATCAGACAACCAGGAATCAACGGCCTCAGCTGTACCCTGTACCAACACTTTGTTTTTGGTGTGGTATACGTGAATGGTAAGGGCTTGCACTTTTATTATATTTTCTACATTTGCGCCATCTTTGTCTGTCCTTTTTTCCAGGGCCTTCTTTTTATTAAGCGTGTAGTTTTTATCCACCGTGTACCGTAGTCCATCACGGCAACTACACGGCCTCGTAATCTCACCCAGTTCCTCTTCCTCACACGTTTTCATGTTACGTGTAGGTACCCACAACAGAGGAACAACAGTTTGCCGCGCCCATTGTCTGATACTGGCTTTGTTTAGTCAACGGATTAGCTAGGCCAGGCCACTCTTCACCACGTGTGAAAAACAGCGAAAATAGGTGATTAATAAGTGATGAATACAACTTATGATATTTCTGGAATTATCCAAGAAAAAACACGCAATTTATATTTCTCACATAATTCATCGTAATCACGATCACAAGATGAAAACACTGATATAAGCTTCAGTACACATTTCCTTGTAGAATCACATAGAACATTTCCTTGTAGAACCACATAGAACATTTCCTTGTAGAACCACATAGAACATTTCCTTGTAGAACCACATAGAACATCCGAGAATTCGGAGTTGGGAAAAACACGTCTCCACGGTAAAGAAAAAGTGATCAGAGAATCAAAGAAGCAGAAGAAAAAGGAGGAGTAGAAGGAGAACCAAGAAAGAGGAGAAGGATGAGGAGTAGAACCAAGAAGCAGAAGAAAAAGCAGGAGGAGGAGAACCAAGAAGGAGGATGAGGAGTAGAACTAAGAAGCAGAAGAAAAAGCAGGAGAAGGAGGAGGAGAACCAAAAAAAAGAGGAGGAGGATGATGAGTAGAACTAAGAAGCAGAAGAAAAAGCAGGAAGAGGAGGAGAACCAAGAAGAAGGAGTAGGAGGATGAGGAGGAGAATCAAAGAAGCAGAAGAAAAGGTAGAAAAAATAGGAGAAGGAGGAGAACCAAGAAGAAGGGGGAGGAGAATGAGGAGTAGAACCAAGAAGCAAAAGAAAAAGTAGGAGGAGGAGGAGAACCAAGAAGCAAAAGAAGAAGTAGGAGGAGGAGGAGAACCAAGAAGGAGGAGGAGAATGAGGAGGAGAACCAAGAAGAAGGGGAGGAGAATGAGGAGGAGAACCAAGAAGAAGGAGGAGAATGAGGAGGAGAACCAAGAAGGAGGAGGAGAATGAGGAGGAGAACCAAGAAGCAAAAGAAAAAGTAGTAGGAGGAGGAGAACCAAGAAAGAGGAGGAGAATAGAAGAACCAAGAAGAAGGGGAAGGAGAATGAGGAGGAGAACCAAGGAGGAGGAGGAGAATGAGGAAGAGAACCAAGAAGAAGGGGGAGGAGAATGAGAAGGAGAACCAAGAAGTAGGAGGAGAATGAGGAGGAGAACCAAGAAGGAAGAGGAGAATGAGGAGGAGAACCAAGAAGAAGGGGGAGGAGAATGAGGAGGAGAACCAAGAAGGAGGATGAGAATGAGGATGAGAACCAAGAAGCAGGAACAGGAAAACCAAGAAGCAGAAGAAAAAGCAGGAGGAAGATGAGAACCAAGAAGAAGGAGGGAGAGGTGGAAGAGAAGAATCAAAGAGAAGAAGAAGAAAGAGGAGGAGATAGAGGATCAAGAAAAAGAAGGAGAAAGAGGGGGGAAATTAAACAGAATAAGAAGGAGGTAGAGGAGAAGGAGGACCAAGAAGAAGGAGTAGGAAGATAACGTAGAAAAAGATGAAGAATAAGGAGGAGAAAAATCAAGAAGAAGAATAGGAGGAAAAAGGAGGAGGAGATGGAGGAAGAGAACAATGATGAAGAAGATAACTTGGACAAGAACATAATAATCATCAAACTTCTCTTGCTATTGCTACAATTGTATTAGCTGCTACCAAAACTTACTTCCTGAACACTAGCAGTGGCCGAGTTCTTCAGTTCTTGGATTCTGGTCTCTATCACATTCATTACCTCAGTTTTGTTTTCATTGATACTGTCCTCCATAGAAGACAGACTTTCGTCCACCTACAGGTATATCAATGAAACATAGCAACACCACATTAAATGTCAACCTAGAGGAAATTACATTAAAACGAAATGGAAACAGCATTGAATCTAATGGCTAACAACAAAGCTGCTGCAGGTAAAGATAAAATAACAGATAAAAAGTTAAAATCTTTTAACAGTGACAACATGAGCCAACTACAGAGAATGTTTAATAAAGTTTGGAAAGAAGAAAAGATCCATTCTAAATGAAAAAAAAGCAATCATTGTTAAAATACGAAAAAAAGGCAACCTTTGGCGACTGCAATAACTAGAGAGGAGTAACCTTACTATCAGTTGTGTCAAAGGTGTATTGCAAATCATTCTGAATAGAATTAAAGATATAGTGGATACTGCAATGAGAAAAGAACAAGCAGGATTTCAAAAAGGGAGAAGCTATCTCGACCAGATCTTTACTGTAAGAATAATACTTGAAGAACATATTGAAAAGCAAAAACTATTAATCCTGAACTTCATAGACTTTAAAAAGGTATTTGATAGCATACACAGAGATTCATTGTGGATAATTCTAAAACTATATGGAATACCATCTAAAATTTGTCAACATCATTAAGAATCTCTACAATGCATGTATTTGTGCAGTCAACACAGAAGAAGGAATGAGTGAATGAGTCCAGATTGAAAAAGGCGAGAAACAAAGATGTATACCATCTCACTTGCTTCAAAATGAAAAAATGCTGCACAGATAAAATGGGCATTGACTGGGTACATGGGACCCAACTAGAAGATCTTGATTTTGCTGATGACATAACTCTTATCAGTGACAATGTGAAATCTGATACATGTAAAAACAGACACCCTGTCTTCACTGGCTAGTAAAATAGGACTTGAAATTAAGAAGGAAAAAAACAAAAAGAATAAAACTTCCCATTAATCAAGAAGGAAAAATATACATAGAAGGAACAGCTGTTGAAGAAGTAAACCAATGTGCATATCTCGGCAGCTACAAAGACCAGGATGGTGACACCAGTAAGGAAATTAGAATTCGAGTTGTAAAATCAGCATTGACCTCATTTATGCATGCGAAAGCCGGTAATCAACTAAACAAATAGACAACAAATTAGTCTCTTTTGAAAACAAATGCCTAAGGAAAATACACAGCATAAAGTGGAACGAATTGAAGAACAATACAGGGATAAGACAGATGAGCAAACAACAATCTGTCTCATGGGTGATCAGAAAAAGAAGATGGACATATATTTGTCACGTGATGAGAAGAAACATTCAGAGAATCTCAAAACAAGCTATCAAGTGGAACACAATAGGCTGAAGAAAAAGAGGTGACCATGTAAACTATAAAGAGGACTTTGTTAAGAGAGGCCAAATTAATTCCTTGATGAGGATGAAAATCTCGCTGAAAACAGGAAAGCTTGGCGAACTGCAGTGCTTACCCTATGTGAAGTTTAATGGCACGGGAATGATGTAAAATGTAAGAAGCAGAGATGGTTGGTATATTTTAATTAGAGGCAATAAAAGTAAAAAAAAAAAAAGAGTGCAGCATCAGTTACTGCTGCTACTATTATAACTTACTAATCCGGTGCTACCGGCTTCAGTCACGGCAGTGGGAATTTTTCCTGGTACACAACAATAAGGCCCTGGGATCCACACAGCCTCTAAAAATGGGTACCAGAGAAATCTGGGAAGGTAAAGCGGCCAGGCGTGACCACATCATATTTTCATGTGCCGAAGGTCATGGAAAATACGCGCCTAACACCGTATTCCCCAATATGGCTTAATGGCATGGAAACGAGAATTTTACCTTTTTTTTTAACCTTTTACTATTACAACTACTAAACTACTACTGATGCAGCTAAAACTACTACAACAACTATCACTTCTACCAGTACAATAACAACTGCTACAAAAGCAAGCTACAGCAACAGTAACAGCTACTACAACAACTAAAACAAATGCAACAACAACTAATACTACAACTACTACTACTGATACCTCTTTTTCATCTTCCCTATATTCTCATTATAAATATAATTGTAAATCTGTTTGCCAGCCTTATTCTAGATTTCCCATCTAACTCAACTGAAAGTTCACAGCAGTTTCAGAACTTTGCACCTGAACACAAAAAAAGTGACGTGAATGACATTATTACTGATAATACCATGACATGTTTTTAGCCTCTGCTTACAACAACTAACATCTGTAAGCTTAAGTCTTGACAATGAAGTGAAACAATCTACAAACACTCCTACCACTCCCCTGCTCTAAGTTTGTAATGTTGTAGAGGTCATTGGTTCCAAGCCAGTGGTCTACAGTTGCATTCCTGATTTGGTATAAAGTGCCATCATCTGAGTAAAAACAGTTAATGGCTTATGGCATTTCAGTTCTGCAAATATAAACCAGCGGTCCACTGTAAGTGGACAGACAAGGAGAATTATGAGTGATCTACCTTAAACAGGAGAAAAAAATGTCCAAAAGAAAGGTTTATAGTATGTGGCAAGACAGCCAGCCATTGCATTGTGGGTCGGTGCACGCAGTGATTAGGCTAGCTAAAGTAAATTAAGCTCAAGAGTATAGTAAGTAAGCAGCCAAATGATCAGTGCAGATAGACACAGCATGTTGTACATGGCTAGCAGTGATTAACCTCTGGTTTCAAGGATCACTGAATCAGTTTCTGTTGAAACCCACGATGATACACAAAGACTGGTGCCAGTGTTAGCCAAGTATGATTGGCTGGATTGCTTAGCTGAGATTAATAGAATATGTGGTGTGGTTACTGCTCCAGAAAAAATTCATATAACTGCACTCTGAATGCAACTGTCACTAAGTAATTGAATACGTCTTTACAGGATAGTGATAAGTGGAAGCAGACTAGTATGTGAGAGCGTCATACAAAAAGTGGACCATCTGGCGTTTCATATTGCCTGATCACTGCCAGACTTTTGTGTGTGTGTGTGTGTGTGAAATAAACTTTGTGCCCGCATCAGTGGATCCTGTACTCTGTTTATTCATGTTCAGGTTGGTTTGTTGATGTACAGTGCTTAATTCGTGCTATGCTTACTAAAAACCATTAACCCAAGGCCAGGAGACTGAGTGGAGGGGGGAGGAGGAGCAGGTGCCACAGTCCTGAATTAGATCCATCAATATCACTGCAGCTTTCACAATTGTTGTCTCCTCAATAAGGTTCACCAAAACCTGTCAGATTCGCCTTAAGAAGGTTCTCCACAAACCTGTCAGTTTCCTCTCAAGAAGGTTCACCACAAACCTCTCAGGTTCTCCTCAAGAATGTTTGCCACAAACCTGTCAGGTTCCCCTCAAGAATGTTCGCCACAAACCTGTCAGGTTCTCCTCAAAAGCTCATGACACACAAATCACACATAGTTGGAAAAGTGACCCTTGGATGTTAAAATCTGGGAACCACTGGTGGAGGCTACAGTTGAAAATACTTCGAAAATATAATGTTATATTTCTGTATTTGGCACGCCAAATTCTGTCATGAACCTACCTCTGTCGTATATTGGTCATCTACATCATTCTGATTTTCTTCATTGTCTGCTAACATTTGTCTTAGCTGATCTTCCTGACTCTTCTGTGTCTGCTCGATTCTGGCTTTTAATGTCTTCATTTTGTTCACATTCTCTTGGTCTGTCTCTTCACAAAAATTTCCTTGTGCAACCACTTGGTCAGAAACTTGTAACTATAAACAGAGATAATTATAAGATAAAATATTTTAACCAATAGCTACTTTTCACTCATTAAATATAATATCCTTTTAATCGTAAATTATAGGAGAAGTAGAATAGTTAAAGCTATTTGAAACATTAAGAAAGGAACAGTAGAAATTATTTGGACATGCCAAAAGAAGACAGACATTAAGAGAACCACAGTCACTGGACATGGCAAGAGAAGAAGGAAGTTAGAGAACCTAACAATCACTGGACATGCCAAGAGAAGATATACATTAAGAGAACCACAGTCACTGGACATGGCAAGAGAAGACAGAAGTTAGAGAACCTAACAATCACTGGACATGCCAAGAGAAGATAGACATTAAGAGAACCACAGTCACTGGACATGGCAAGAGAAGACAGAAGTTAGAGAACCTAACAATCACTGGACATGCCAAGAGAAGACAGAAGTTAGAAACCCTGATAATCAGTCACAAGAGAAAACAAAAGAAGAGACAGGCCAAAATAAAAATATCAGAATGAACTGTCTAGATAACACAAGAAAGTTAGGGTATACATATATAATCCTAGTATGCATATAAGTCTGTATCCAACCATTTCAATGGACCAAACCACTAAGCCAAGTCAGGTTTTCAAGTGGCAGCCTTGTGCTACTCTGATGACAAACACTGCCTGGCTTTCAAAAACTGTGTCATGCATGAATATGGGAGTCTGGAACAAAGTGGACTTACCTCTAAATTCAGCTTTACCTAACCTTAGACTTTCCTACATTCAGAATCTGAATAGTACGTTCCCTCCCTTCTCAAACTCTCATCAACTATTTCCTTCATCCAACTATATTTTTGATCTTTCACCTTAACTACATTAACTTAAAATTTTCTTTTTATCTTTTTCCCTACTTAATGAATAAAGCTATATTTTAGATCCTTCTTTTCAAAAGTCTCATTATTTGCAACAGAAATGTTAGAATTTGTAAATAATAAGTTCTCCTGTTGGAGGTTTTGCTTGTCAGTCTAACATGACAGTATTTGGTCAAGGGTATCTAACTATAAATTAACTCTAAATTATTGTGTAGAGTTAGGCCAGAGCTTGTTTTCTCTGTCAGAGTTCGTGATTTCCAAGTTGTTTTGCACGTGGAAACTGAGTTTTGTGTTCTGGGCCTGAGACGAAAGTTTGAGCTCAGAGAGAGGAAAGGTTTTGACTGTTGAGCGAGAAGGTATTGTAGTCCACTCTGTGTTGAGAAATGTAGTCGTGATTAGTATGTGATAGTTGTTAGCCAGTTTAAATTCTTATGGCGCTATCCTTATTTGTGTAGATAGCAGTCCAGAACTATTTATGTTGGATTATGCATGCTCTGAGAAATTGTCTTCATATATTTTCGTCGTCCGCAATCACCATCCCCATCACGTTCTCGCAATAAACCGGATGTGAGTGCCAAGGTAATGCGTCTTGATAAATATATCCAGTGTGTCAGTATGTGATCGTTCTGGGTGTCTTGTAAAGTGTATATCATTGCAGGTAGTGTTTCGTCGTCTTCGTCTACAATCGTTTTGTAGTCAGCACAATAGACAACCCGCAGCATACAAACAGAAGCAATATAATATAATAAGTCAATAACAACAGGAATAAATACACATTTCTTATTGTGTGTTTGCCGTGGGAAAAACCTTTGCACTAATGAGGCATATTATCAGCTATCATGTGCAAGGGAAACTGTGCACTTTGAAGGAAGGACTCTTTTTCCACACATGGCAGTTGAAGTCTGTCAAATGTTAACCCAGTTTTGGAACAATTTCCTCCATCACTAATGTTTCAGATACCCACTTTTGTGTCGACCCTTGGGACACCAGAATCAGTTAACAAAACTTTTGGCCCTTCTCTTGAGAGGACACGCCTCTGCTAACAGCTTATTATACCTACAGACATTGTGTGATAACTACCATAATAAATCATTTCAAGAAAGATGTACCACTCACTAAACTCCTCCTACTTATGTCATATTTAATTAATTCTTTTTACTACAACTTACTCTTTGATCCACCGGGGAACAGGTTTCAAATGCATTCTTCAGTTCTTGTAGTCTGACCTCCACTTCTCTTATTATCTCAGCCTTGTTTTGTCCGAAAATGTTCTCAATGGCACACAACCTTCTTTCTAACTGCAGGTACATCAGTATTTAACATCACAGTGATAACAGTAAATCAAGTAGCTGATCATACGAAACAGATGATATATGGAATCATGTACTTGTACATTGTATCATTAAGATAATAACAGCAAAAACTTACTAAAACAAAGAAATAATGGCATTTTTTATCACTTGTTATCACTTATTAGGATAGTTAGAATGTCCTATCTCTGTCATCTATGCCACTTAATCTTGTTTAAAAATGTCATCTAGATCCTTCACTTGCTGCACAATCTCTTCAGAGTTGCGTCCTGCTCTATGATCAAGCTTTTTTTGTTGAATTCTCTCCTCCAGGCTTTTTAGTCTGTTCTCATTAACTTCATTCACTTTTTCTTAAACACGCTGCTGGTCAAACAATTGTTGTAACTAGAAAGGCCATATTGTTGTAGAAGTCATGTTGAACGAACAGCTTACAGATGAAAAGAGTTAATAATAACTTATGATTTAGTAAAAAAAATGAAACTTGTTCTTTGTCAAGTAAATAGTGGAGCTGTCTATCGTGGCAAGTTTTATGTTGTCTCTTTAGTTTTACTCTAAAATGTAAAACATTTTCCCATCATATCTTTACTTACCTGACCTAGACATTTCATTACTTTCTTCCTGCTCTTTTCTTTGTAATTAAGAGTCACATATTTATATATAAATCAGGTATTTGTTCACTGCTGGTAAGTTTTGAAACGTGTTCTAGACATGTTAGACTACCAAAGTTTGTTCTCAGTACATGTTCTGAGCAATAATTTGCTAATTTTTATCCAAGATGCATCTCTGCGTGTATGTCTGTGTGTCTGCCTGTCTTCATGTCTGCCTATATGTTTGTCTGTCTGTGTGCACATGTGTGCAAGTTTGTGTGTCTGTGAGTGTGTGTGTGTGTGTATTATTTTGGCTAGCTGTATCCTCCAACAAATTTTATATGCCAAAGTTTTGGATGGAAAGAGGCCAGATGGAATAGCAAAACTGAGATACAAAATATATTCTTTAAAATCAAGAATGAGAGATTTTTCAGCCAGCAAGGAGGACTGCAAAGAACTGCTGATTAGTGTTGGGAAATGTAAATGAAGTATTTGTAAAAGCAGATGGTGTTAGTATAATGGTAAACAGAATAAAATTACTGAAACTGAGCTGATGTGTTTCACGAATTCAGGCAGACTTGTGGTTCCATCATATAAAACATCATATAAAACATCATATAAATTTATATTTTAATTCATTACATTATTCTTCGTCTTCCTCTCAGATGGTTAGCCCAATTTCAGAAATAAATAAAAATTACCAAATAACATCTCACAAAGATTTGTTAGATTACCAAATAACATCTCATTAAGAGCTGTTAGATTACCAAATAACATCCCATTAAGAGCTGTTAGATTACCAAATAACATCTCATTAAGAGCTGTTAGATTACCAAATAACATCTCATTAAGAGCTGTTAGATTACCAAATAACATCTCATTAAGAGCTGTTAGATTACCAAATAACATCTCATTAAGAGCTGTTAGATTACCAAATAACATCTCATTAAGAGCTGTTAGATTACCAAATAACATCTCATTAAGAGCTGTTAGATTACCAAATAACATCTCATTAAGAGCTATTAGATTACCAAATAATATATCATTAAGAGCTTTTAGATTACCAAATAATATATCATTAAGAGCTTTTAGATTACCAAATAACTTTTCATGAATGGGTATAAGTGTGGTCCACATATAAGACCAGATTGTTACATGCCTACACTAGTCTTGTAGCACATGTTACACCAACGGTTTTCAAAGTAGGCAGTGCCAACACCTGATGGAAATTTGGGAGGGAGGTTTGGGGGATGTGAGAGAGAGAGAGAGAGAGAGAGAGAGAGAGAGAGAGAAAGGTCCAGTGAGTGGAAAAACGATGACAGATGGTATCAGAACCAACTGAGCTAAAATAAAAATATTTCTAAGGCCGTTGAGATGTGGTCTTGGAAGCAAGAGTGGGGCAGCTCAAAAAATGTTGAGACCACTGCATGTGATAATCATTAAATTACTTGACTTTATTATGTTTTAATCAACTATTCATAAACTCACAGTATCGTTTTGTCGCATATATGCTTCCAGTCTTTGCAGTCTCATTTCCATGTTGTCCATGACCTCCTGTTGATGACTGTCCATGGCAAATGATATCTCTTTAATCTGCAAATTGTGATCATGATGTCTACAAGAAATTCCCAAGTAGCTATTACTCCTCTATGTTTGTATGTAAATATCTGTCAGAATTTCTATTTATTTCTACGTTTCCTTAGTTAGCTTTTACAAGCGGTGTTACTGTATCTTCTGTTACAGATGAAAGCTCACCGGCAAACAAGTTATGTTGATATACTTACCTTTCCTTGCTTTTTAGTCGTAAAGTGTCAATGATAATTAATAAATATGCCAATAAAAGGATACTCGTACTTTGCTGTCAAATGTGAAAAACATGTCACTATAACCGTTTCTTAGTTCCCAGTTAAAATACTGTACATACTGGAGTCATTTACATCATAGAGACCTCTGGATCACTATTGTTTATCTTTCCCTTCATCTCTGTTTGCACGTATAGCAAGTCCTCATTGTTCTTATTCGTTCTTTTTTTATACCGTTAACTTCCTCATCCACCTCGTCCAGCCACTGTTGTGGATTTTCGTCCTGTTTCAGCAGTATCTGCTGCAAGAACGCCTCCATCCTCTCTATCAGTTCCTCTGCCTGACTGTTATAACTTTTTCCCAATATCTTCTCTTCCACATCATCCAGGACCTCGATAGTTAACTTTTCTGCCTGACTGTGAGCTCTCTGAACATCCTTGTGATCCTGATCTGCCATTGCCGGATCTGTGCTCTTAATTCTGGAAGACACGATCTGCGGGTCCTCTGGTAGTGTCATGTTGCTCCACTCTGCCTGACCTGAGTTTTCAATCTCTGTTAGTCGGTGTTCCATCAACGTTTAGGATAAAAAGTATTTGAATTAAATGTATCTTTCTGTTGCATTTAATAAAGTAACACTTATGTACTTAAGTTTATCAGTGAATGATGATAATACGGCAATACTGTAAATCATAGCTGATAAAGAGTTAATTATTTTTGTTTGAAGAGAAAGATAAAATTAGAATTGACAGTTCAGAGATACATTTTTTTTTAGTATGGAATCATCTCTAACATGTCAGTAATAAAATCAGTCTCTGTCAAATAAAATTCGGGTCCCTATTTAGCATTAAATACAAATCAATTGACCAAGGAAGTCCTAAGAATTACAATACATGCTTCATGATGTCTACAGAAGGAGAGAAATTCCTTCAACATTATATTTCTTGTTTTACAGTTAAACATTATATGATATTATTTCGTTTATGGGTTTGAAGAATGTTACTTGGAGGATTAAAATATTTCATTGAACGGAAGTGCAATGCTAGATATTTGAAATGTTTCACTTGTTTCAAGGGCTGGTTGTCTAGGAAGATCTTGTTCTATATAAAAGAAGTTGCTCAGTTGTTTCTAGCAGGGCATACAAATTGACTTACACAGTGCCAAATGGATGAAGTATAAAGCAAGCAAAGCTTGATTCATGTGCTGTGACATCATGACACAGCATAAAAATTTCAAGCTGAAATTTACGTTCTGCTCAGGGAGATGGGCTCCCCTGGGTTAAATTCTGGCCTCAAACCACGGCTAACCCAGCAAGCCGGCGGTGGATCACTTTACCGCTCGTAGAAAACACAGGAAGAATAGAGGGACTGATACAAAAAGAAAGCGACCCGGAAACGTCAAACGTCAAAGAGACACAGAAGCAACTCTTAAAGTATGTTCTTACAACATATGTGGCATAAATGATAAAAAGGAGGAATTCGTTGAGGGAATGAAAAGGAGAAAAATAAAGATGATGTGAGTTGCAGACACCAAACTCAGAGGTAAAGGCTGTAAACAAATACATCAGAATTATGTATCTCTATTCTCAGGAGTGTGTGAGCAAGAAATAGCAAAACAGGGTATCGGAATAATCATAGAACCGAACACCGCTGGCATAATCTTTAAAACAAAATATATACCAGAAAGAATTATAGCTGTCCAAATAAAATAAAATGAAGAGGCCACAACCTATGTCCAAATATATGATCATTGTAATGCACCAGACATGGAGGAAGAATGTGAGGAGATCTTTGACAACCTTCATGATACACTAAACAACATAAGTAAAGAGGAAAATGTTATAATCATGGGGGACTTCAATGCAAAACTGGGAACTAGAAGAGCTGAGTCCACATGTGTGCCTTCTGTGACCAGCGGTGCGTTAGAAATGAAAATGGTAGCAGACGCCTAGAACTGTGCAGCCAACATGATCTTGTTATCACAAACGCATTATTTAAACACAGAGAGTCCCAAAGATATACCTGGTACAAATGGATTGATTTGACGAATCAGTCCATTTGTAGAATGCAGAAGCCAAACTGATTTCATACTAGCAATGAACAACAAGAAAAGGTCAGTCATGGATGCAAGAACAACACCCAACCTGAGGTCAAGCACAAACCACAAAGCTGTAGTAGCAGTCATCAGAACACACAGGAAAAGCCATAACAGAACTCTCAAAAGAAAAGTGAAACAATAAAACTAAGCAAGCTCAAGGAAGAGAATGTGAAAAGGAATATGAGAAGAAACTAGGAGGATTGTTCATAAACTTACCAACAAAGACAAAATCAGTGGAAGAGGAATGGACCTTGTTCAAAAACAGCTTTTTGCGAGCAGCAAAGGAAGCATGTGGTACTATGAAAAAAGGAGGTAGAGAAATGAAAATAATTACATGGTGGAATGAAGAAAAGAAAAGAAAAAGAAATATAAAGAAATATAAAGAATGGATCTAGACTACATTGAATATGGAACTGCAAGAAGACACATCTAAGCGGGTAATAAAAGAAGCAAAGGTAAAATCACGGTAAGAATACAGCGAAGTATTAAACAACAATCACAAAGAAGCTACGAAAATGTTTTATAGAAAGATCATTGCAATGAGAAAGTAAGTAGAGCACTTTGACCCAACTGAGACTGTGAACGATGATAATGGTGATCCAATATGTGAACCAGAGAGGGTAGTACAGCGATGGAGACAGTGCTTCGACAAGTTACTCAATATACCATCCGAGGCAAGCGAAACTCATGATAACAACACACACAGCTGACGCCATAGAGCATGAACCAGACATGCATCTCACTGCTAAGCCATACAGAAAAAAATGTTCTGTAAGATCCTAGAGAACATACTGAAACCAGTGATTGAACCACAGTTAAATGAAACTCAGATTGCATTTAGAAAAAAAAAGAAGCTGTACAGGTGCCATTTTTCCCCCAAGAAAGCTAACAGAAAAATAAATTTAACACAACCAGATGCTGCACATAGCTTACGCAGATCAAGAGAAAGCATTAGATAGAGTAGATAAGTATAATCTGTGGGAAATCTTACAGCATTATGGAGTTAGTACACGTCTGATCAGCCTATGCAAAAACCTATATGAAAACATTCAGTGTATAGTTAGAACCATTCATCATAAAATCTGGAGCAAGGTTGTGTACTGTCTCCCTTACTATTCATAACATATACTGACAACATCTGCAAAGAAGCTAACATACATAGTGACAACTCCACGGCAGAGCTCCCCAGCAGCCCAACCCCAGAAAGAATGCCCATAAAACCACAACACCTTCCAATTGCCATAAAGAAACTCCTTTTCGCTGATGATCAACCACTTATATCCACATCAGAAAAAAACCTACAGCAAAACGTTTATAAAGGGCATGTCATAACCACAACATGAAAATCGGTGCTAAAAAAAAACAAACAGAAGTCATGACCCCTGCTGATAAAACACAAGACAATAATTTTTATTTTAGTTTTTTAAAAACTGCGTCTTTCTTAAACAGAGATCTAACAGAATGAACGAATGATCGGAAAGAAGAAACAACTTTTATTTTTAAAGTGAAGGATTGTGCACGCAGGCCTGCCATCCCTTTATTTTTCATGTTGATGTAGCTTAGCCAGAGCATCAGCAAGTTGGTAGAGTTGATAACATCAGTGGATTATCCATTAAGCTGGGCAGGATTAAACCTAGGGGCCCGGCATGGCAGTGGGGTCCAGTAACAAGATGAAAAAGTCTGTAAATAATAGGTGTTTGTTTTAAGTTTTGCGGGGCAGTTTCTAAGATTAGTCTAGGAGCCCCAATGATCACTGACTGGAAGACCCACTTAAATATTACATCTCTTAAACTAAGAAAGCATCCATTAGACTATAAACATAATATAAAAATATGACATTCAGTTGCTGAACTAACAAGCCAATGAATTTCACTTTCATGAGGTACATAATCGTTTGTGGATATTCTGTACAGTTTCTTTCAGATTTTCACACGATTAAATGGCATCTACATTCAGCAGACATTAATTACAAAATTATTTACTACATGCCAATGTAATTAACTCTTAAATACCACAGTTACCTGCTGCTTTGGCTTGTGAGAGACGCTGGATGATCTGAAGAGAAAGTAAAACAAAAAATTTCAACCTACACGATGACGATTCATAGAAATAAATGTTTAGCATTGAAGAACTAGCAACTAATAAGTTTAAAACTAAAGTAGCTAGCAAAGTATACAACAGAAGTAGCTAATAACTAATAAGTTTAAAATTGAAGTAGATAGCAACTGATAAGTATAACACAGAAGTAGTTAGCAACTGTTAGGTACAAAACTGAAGTGCCTAGCAGTTTCGTGAAAGTGAGAATGTAACAAGCAAGAAAAGAGGTGAGAGCAAGCCACGTGTTCGCACGCCAGATAACTGATGAGAACATTCTTGCCAGTGTGGTCTCATCTCCTACATGGAACTCTATGCAATAGCTGGGCACTATAAAATAGGGTATCGACTTCGGCAATGTGGCGCATACTTCCAATCCTTATACCCACCCATCCGTACAAGTTCCATGTCAACAAGTCCTTGACAACTGTGTGCT
The DNA here is from genome assembly GCA_009760885.1 of Achatina immaculata. NCBI lineage: Eukaryota > Metazoa > Mollusca > Gastropoda > Stylommatophora > Achatinidae > Lissachatina > Lissachatina immaculata. The sequence goes on along the minus strand of CM019714.1, from coordinate 13,951,755 downwards.
GAGAAAAGCATACAAGATCCACCATGTCTTCTAGTTTCTGACAACTGTGTACCGAGAAAAGTGTACAAGATCCATGTCTTCCAGTCTCTGACAACTGTGTGCAGAAAAAAGCATACATGATCCATGTCTTCTAATCTCTGACAACTGTGTGCAGACAAGTGTACTCGATCCACCATGTCTTCTAGTCTCTGACAACTGTGTACAGAAAAAAAAGCGTACAAGGTTTATGGGAAATTCTGAAATCACTTGCAGGAAAACCCTCACATTCTGAAACACATTTAGTTTAGTGATGAGGCCTACTTTCACCCTTTAGAGAGACAATGAAATAACGCGCGTTTCTGGGGCACTCATCATCCATATAAAATTCACGAATCCACTCTGCATGCCCAGAGAGTCTTGGCGTGGTGTGTGGCTTCCGTACATGGCGTGACTGGGCCTTTCCTGTTTGATGATTACTTCACTGGGGAGATTTACCCCATGATGACCGACTCCTTATTCTTCCCTGAACTGAGAAAAAGACGACGTTCTCTTCAAGCGCTGTGGTTCTAACAGGATGGAGCTAGACCTCACACGACCACAGAGGTTCTAGAATTCCTATACTCCAAGTTCCAGCATCGCTTAGTGTCCCAATCGTTTCCCACAGAAATTCCAGTGCGCATTTTCTTGGCCGCCATATATTCTGGATTAAAAAACCTTGTGATTGCTTCCCTTGAAGGACAAAGTGTTCAGCATTGCTCCCCAAAATCTGCCTGAACTGAAGAAGAAGAAGACTATCACTGGCAGCTGTGCACACGTTACAAGAGGAATGTTCATCTTTAGTGTACAAAACTTTCTATTACGTCTCCGAATTGTTGGAGAATCCCAATGGTCTCACATTAAGCATAACCTACACAAAGCTACCCATAAGTGGAATTCTAATCCTTGTTCGTTAATTTGACACTATTTTCAATTACTGTACATAAATTCGCTTTCGCCGATGTAATGTTAAGTAACCATGACAGCTTTCATACTATCAGTCAGGGATTTGCAGTAGTCACATGAAATCAAAGTTTGGGGATTTGATGGCTGTTCTTCTGTAACCTTATCCTTTAAATGGGTCCACAAATTCTCTATAGGGTTGAGGTCGGAACTGTTACCCGGCGAGTCCAGCAAGTAATTTTGCTCCACGTCAGGTAGTCCTTCACAGCCTTGGATCTATCTCATGGGGCGCCACGTCAGGTAGTCCTTCACACCTTGGATCTATCTCATGGGGCGCCACGTCAGGTAGTCCTTCACACCTTGGATCTATGGCATGGGGCGCCACGTCAGGTAGTCCTTCACACCTTGGATCTATGGCATGGGGCGCCACGTCAGGTAGTCCTTCACACCTTGGATCTATGGCATGGGGCGCCACGTCAGGTAGTCCTTCACACCTTGGATCTATGGCATGGGGGTGCCATGTCAGGTAGTCCTCTTCACAGCCTTGGATCTATGAGGCGCTACGTTAGGTAGCCCTTCACGGCCTTGAATCTATGAGGCGCCACGTTAGGTAGCCCTTCACGGCCTTGAATCTATGAGGCGCTACGTTAGGTAGCCATTCACAGCCTTGGATCTATGAGGCGCCACGTTAGGTAGCCCTTCACGGCCTTGAATCTATGAGGCGCCACGTTAGGTAGCCCTTCACGGCCTTGAATCTATGAGGCGCTACGTTAGGTAGCCCTTCACGGCCTTGAATCTATGAGGCGCCACGTTAGGTAGCCCTTCACAGCCTTGGATCTATGAGGCGCCACGTTAGGTAGCCCTTCACAGCCTTGGATCTATGAGGCGCCACGTTAGGTAGCCCTTCACAGCCTTGGGTCTATGGCACGAGGCGCCATCATGCACGAAAAAGTGAGAACCTGAGCACTGTCATATGAGTTACCAGATTGTCTTGAAAAATGTCCACATAACGAGGACCAGTCATTGTAGTTTCCTTCAGCAAAAAGTGTAATGAAAAGTACCGATTTTTGGCATTGCACCCCATATCATCTGACTCTGAGGATGTTTCGAGGTGCTAACCATGTATTTGTCATGAAATCATCTTTTACCTTTTAGTTGTCGAACATGTGATACACGTGAGGTAAACTGCCGGACAGTTGATTCATCAGAAAAAAAAAGAATTTGACTCCAATTCTCAGCAGTCCTTGATTGATGACACTTAGTTAACTCGAGTCATTTCTTTTTCATTAATGTGGTTAGTGTTTTTTTTAAGGTTTATACGATTTTATTCCAGATTATTTGCTGAAACGTCGGGAGAGAGTACTGATATTAATATCTGTCCCTGCTGATTGTAGAAGGGCCCTGATTTTCCTACACGAACTCCTGGGAGAACACATGACACTACGCTGTATGGTGTTGTCATCACGTTGAGTTGCTTTCCATGGACGTCCACTTCTCCTTCGGCCACTGAAATCTCCAGTATCTCGATATTTCATGATCGTATTATGGACAGCAGTCTTGCTATCATTCACTTTTCTGCTTATTTTGCATTCATAGTTTCCTTCATGACATAAAGTAATTTGAAGGACGCCTGAATGCGATACGTCGTTGAAATTCTTCGTCCTCACGTCCTTCCACTTCTGACTGCACCAGGTTCGATTTTTCAGCAGGATAACGTTCGACCTCATGTGGCATAACTTACCACCCAGTTCCTCGCTGACAACAACGTCCAGACCATTCCATAGCCATCCATGTCATCAGACATGAACCCAATAGAACTCTTATGGGATGAACTCAACAGACAAGTCCGCCATCGAGACGTGGCACCAACCAATCTCCGACAGTTGTCTCTTGCACTGCGGGAAGAGTGGGCAGCCATCACACAACAGCAGATCCAACGGCTAATCGGATCCATGTCAAAGAGATGTTGTTCTCTGATACAGGCCAGAGGGGGCCATACACCTTACTTACACGGAGGCCTCAGTCGCAAAGAATAAAAGTCCAAACCAAATGTAATGAACATAGTTTAATTGTTAAAGTCTTAAAGTCTTTCTTCATGTGAAGATTTAAACATTAATTCCATAAAATAAAATTTTGATACAAGTTTGAATTTTGGTTTCCGTTACGACTACAGTAGTGTTGCGTTTATTTTTTTGAACAGTATAAAAACAATATCAACAATAACAACAGCAATAATAAAAACAAAAAACAATAACAACAATTATAACAACAATAATAAAAGGAACAATAAAAACAAAGACAATAACAACATCAATAACAGTAACAACAAAAACAACAAAAACAAATACAATAACAATAACAAAACAATAACAACAATTACAAAACACAACAAAGACATCAACAATAGCAATAAAAATAATAATAAAAAACAATGCCAACAAAAAATAATAACAGCAACAATAAAAACAATAACAAAACAACTTCCATGTAAGAAATTGTTCGCATGTCTAATTGCTCGATATACAATGTCTAGTTTCTAATACTAGTCTTTATTTCAACAAACATATATTCAAGTTCTAAATAGCTCTTAGATAAAACTAAAGTTATATATCCCTGTTTATTTTCTTCCATTTAATTCTAAACAGAACATTCTTTTGTTTTGTATAAAGTTTTTCTTTTCTCTCAAAGAAATCACAGACTGAAATTAGTTCTGCGTCTCCCACTTTACGTCAATCAATCAAGTGTCGTGCCGTGTAACGTAGGCGATCATTTCTGTCCACAATTCCCTGTTTTTAGACTTGATTATGAGATCCGCCGTTGACTTTCCTCTTAGCCACACTGACAATCCATCCAGTAACATCTCTTTCTGTCTTCCTCTGTCTCTTGTTTCCTTCACTGTTTGCCAGTTGCCACAATGTGTTCCAATTTTCCTCTTCTCAGAAAATATTCTAAAAATCTCGCTTGTCTGCCTCTGATCTTCGCTGTGATTTGCCTTTTTACTCCAGCCTCTCTTAAGACTTTTTCGTTGGTTTTCTTGGCTGTTCATGGTACCTTCAACATCCTTCTTATGAACCATACTTCCATGGCCTCCATTTCTCCTTGTAGTCTCTTATTCATGGACCATGCTTCACATCCATAAAACAAAATTGGCTCGATGCAACATTTAAGTACTCAGAATCCTGTTTCCATTGATACGGATCTGTTGCACAGGATGTTTCTCATTGTCTGGAATGCTGACTTGGCTTGAGCACGTCTGCTTTTTATTTCGTTGTGACATTGGCCATCAGCTGTTATCATTGTTCCTAAGTACTTGAATCTATCAACTTGTTTCAATTATGTGGCATCGATGGTAATGCTACATTTTGGTGGTTTTCTTTTCTTTGAGAAGATCATCACTTCAGTTTTCTTTTTATTCAGACTGAGACGTTTACTTTTACTTTCACGAACCACAATGTCCAGAAGAGCCTGTAGCTCTCCATCACTAGCAATCAGAACTGTGTCGTATGTATATCTTTATATCCTGGATTAACTCGTCAAGCAGGTCAAAGTTCGCGTGGAAAAAACTGAACGCCCTTGGTGTTCGAATGCACGAGTGGCAGAATGGTTAGTGCACTTACATGGAGAAAGATGGAGAAGTTTGGGGATCGAAACTAGCTGGAGGCGTCCCAGTCATCCAGCAATAGACATGTTTTCTCTGCGTCATTCTAATGATTGTAGACGGTAAAACAGTCAAACGAGGATATCAACGTCATTATCTGGTTTCTCTGAAGTTAGGGGGGGGGGGTAGGGGGACAGCAAGGCTGGACGATGGTCACATCATCCTCCAGCGTGCCAACAGGTCAAGTAAAACACGGACACTATCACCATATCCTCTAGGTGTCTTCATGGCATATCTGAGCTAGCTTTGCTATCGTGTATAATGAAGCTATGCTAAGGGGAAACAACCATTGGAGGTTACCAGACAATATCATGGATTATGTCCCTTTACAACATAAAATCACGAGAAATTATTTAAATACAAAACTAATGACTCTTGACCACAAAACCAGAAGGAATTCTTGTTTCCATTTCACTTACTCTAAATGTTCAAGTTATCGTTGTAACTGTTATTGTTAGTGTTTTTAGTTCCTTTTTTGTTAGGTGGCAGCTTATTGTTGTCGAGTTATAGCGTTACACACAAACTATAAGGAAACCAACTTCACATCGATTACTTAATCACAGGAGGTAACTCACTGAGGTAGAGAGGTGAGAACAGAAAAAGAGAGGGAGAGGCGTGCAGTAAACGATGAGGGAGGAAAATGCAAATTCAGGGGCTAGAAGGAAGTGTTGGAAAAACTAACAGAAATCTGTAAATGACGGTCGAATAGCCAACAGAAGAAGTCTCCGTCGTTCAAATAATTTAGACGGTCGAACAGTTAAACGAGGAAGTCTGCGTCATTCAGATGACTGTGCACGGCCGAACGGTCAATAGAAGGAGTCTACGTTAGTGAGATGATTATGGACGGCCGGACGGTCAACAGAAGGAACCTACGATAGTGAGATGATTGTGGACGGCCGGGAAGACAACAGATGATTGATACAGCCACGGAAAGAGAACATTAAATCTCGGTATGAGGAAAGCCAAGAGGCTGTAGAGAAGTTATGAGAAGACTGACAGGTAGTAAGCTTTGGGGTCAGTGAGATAATATACGCGTCCTGCGAGTTCTTGGTTATAAAGTTCGATTTACGGAGGCTTGGTAGAGCAACTAACCAGGAGCCAGCGGACTCTCGAAATGGCGAGCAAGTTGAGTGTGTCTATTCTGCGCTTATTTTAGAGATTCTGGACAGCAGATGTTGCCTGTCTTGTGAATTTAACAACTAGTGATCTGTCAGCTATGCTTTATGTGGACGTTTGTATGGTCAGACCAAGGAGATGTCACGAACTGCAACTCATTATGTGTCCTGTTCGTTGAATTTGTTGTATCGCAGAAAATGTTGGTTATTATACTTTATGACTGAAGAAGCCTGACTACCAGGTTGTGGAGCCTGACTACCAGTTGGTAGAGCCTGACTACCAGGTTGTGGAGCCTGACTACCAGTTGGTAGAGCCTGACTACCAGGTGGTGGAGCCTGACTACCAGTTGGTAGAGCCTGACTACCAGGTGGTAGAGCCTGACTACCAGGTGGTGGAGCCTGACTACCAGTTGGTAGAGCCTGACTACCAGGTGGTGGAGCCTGACTACCAGTTGGTAGAGACTGACTACCAGTTGGTGGCGCCTGACTACCAGGTGGTGGAGCCTGACTACCAGGTGGTAGAGCCTGACTACCAGGTGATGGAGACTGACTACCAGGTGGTGGAGCCTGACTACCAGGTGGTGGAGCCTGATTACTCAAGTTATGGAGCCTGTGTAAGAGATGGAGTTTGTTGCCCATGCTCTAATATGGAACAATCACTATACAGATCCATCCTACAATTTTGTTAATATCTGTATTATTGTTGTTATTTGTTGGTGTTATGGTTGTTGTTGTTATTGCTTTTATTATTGTTGTTGCATTTGTTATTGTTATGTTATTGTTTTTGTTTTATTCTCCTGTATATTAGAACAAATAAGACAGATGGGTGAACAACAACCCAACCTGTCTCATGGGTGATCAGAAAAAGAAGATGAACGGACATATATGTTGGTCTGTGATGAGAAGAAAGTCAGAGAATCCAACAAAAAAAAAACAAAACTATCAAGTAGAACACAACAGGCCGAAGAAAAAGAGGTCGACCACGTGAAACTCTAAATAGGACATTGTTAAAAGAGGCCAAATTAATAGATATAAAATCCCTTGATGAAGTTGAAAAGTTCTCCGAAAACAGGAAAACTTGACGAACTACCATGGGAGCCCTATGTGATGTTTAACGGCACGGGAAGGATGTAAGATGTAAGAGCAACAAGTCGTCAACGGCCGACGTTGTGAAGTTTTTGGAACACGATTATCATGTCAGACTCAAAGAACAGTTTACAGTGGCAGACACGAAGACATGAAGTGGGTCGTCCTAAAAGTAAAACAACTTCTCGGCTGAGTCCACCACCAGGGAAACCACAACCAACCTTTACCACCGAGTCAGCCAGGCACAGCTGGATGTAAGGACCACCAGGAAGAAGTGGTATAGGTTCTTGGCCAGTTCCATTTCGCCAACCCTGCAGTCACATCAACCAGCACATGTAAATCTTTCCTGGCATTTATTAAAACTATGAACATATTACAATCCAAATACGCTTTAAGCGGATACATTACAAATTAATGCACTGAACTCTAATTGAATGATAAGTTAAACAAGAAAAAGTAATGAACTGTAAGCTAACACATTATAAACTAAAACATTTAAAAATAAATGCATTATAAACTAATATTTCCAACTATATTATTATAGTACATGTACTTAATAAACAAACCTAAAGCAAAGTCCGAATCTGGCTCTACCTGTGTCAGTATGTCTGCAGGTTTATGCAGGTAAGAACTGTTCTAATGAAACGGTATGCTTAAATAATGTTAGTTAGTACGCCTGACTTCGTCTTTCACCCCAAATGAGGCCCGGCTGCTACAATTTTAGCAGTTTTTAGTTTCATTTTCGAAACTATTGACTCTATAAAGTTCTTTCCTAGACTTTGCACCGGAGACTGTTAGTTTCATTTTCAGATTGAACCAAAGTGTACCAGTTTTATGTCAGGTTAGTTTTGTTTTTTGTACCTGTCAGATAATAGGTAATAATCTTCCTGCAAGGTTCAGGTTACATTTTCGCTCTAACATTTTGCTTTGCGCTCCAACCCGAAAAAAAAAGCAAGATAAGTCAAGCATTCTGTGCATGTAAGGCTTTTCCAGAGTTTGTGGGATAAATACGTGAAATCGGATGAGACATTTCTCACGGGGCTGCAAGTGCCAGGTTCTTTATCTGTAGAAATCACTATTCAGGGTCAGACATGCATGTCTTCTCAAACAGTCAGTCTGTGGCGATGTTACCTCAGGCCTGAGTCAATCTGTGGTGGTGTTATCTCTGGCCTGAGTCAAACTGTGGCAGTGTTATCTCAGGGCTGAGTCAATCTGTGGTGGTGTTACCTCGGGCCTGAGTCAGTCTGTGGTGGTGTTACCTCGGGCCTGAGTCAGTCTGTGGTGGTGTTATCTCTGGCCTGAGTCAAACTGTGGCAGTGTTATCTCAGGGCTGAGTCAATCTGTGGTGGTGTTACCTCGGGCCTGAGTCAGTCTGTGGTGGTGTTACCTCGGGCCTGAGTCAGTCTGTGGTGGTGTTACCTCGGGCCTGAGTCAGTCTGTGGCGGTGTTATCTCAGACCTGAGTCAAACTGTGGCAGTGTTATCTCAGGGCTGAGTCAATCTGTGGTGGTGTTACCTCGGGCCTGAGTCAATCTGTGGTGGTGTTACCTCGGGCCTGAGTCAATCTGTGGTTGTGTTATCTCGTGCCTGAGTCAATCTGTGGCAGTGTTATCTTGGGCCTGAGTCAATCTGTGGCAGTGGTATCTTGGGCCTGAGTCAATCTGTGGCAGTGGTATCTTGGGCCTGAGTCAATCTGTGGCAGTGGTATCTTGGGCCTGAGTCAATCTGTGGCAGTGGTATCTTGGGCCTGAGTCAATCTGCGGCAGTGGTATCTTGGGCCTGAGTCAATCTGCGGCAGTGGTATCTTGGGCCTGAGTCAATCTGTGGCAGTGGTATCTTGGGCCTGAGTCAATCTGTGGCAGTGTTATCTTGGGCCTGAGTCAATCTGCGGCAGTGTTATCTTGGGTCCTCGTTTCTTTCCGGGTGTCACGATCCCTCATGTCTGCTGAGCAGTTACTAAAGACTGTTCAACAATTCTCCTTTTTTGGGGTGCTAGTTGGCTAAGTCGATAGTACGCTGTTCTCTCGTGGCTAGACGCCTGCTCGTCCTACCGGAGTCCGTGTTCGAATCCCAGGTAATTCTCTTGTGATTTCTCTTTCTCTCACGTCTCACTAAAATGCTTTGTCTACGATTTTTTCGAGGTATAATCCTGCAAAATTTGTTCTCTTACTTTACCCATACAAAAGCCTTGTAGTTTCCTAGTTATAAAAAATCTTTTTTGTGTCGTCTGAAAGTCTAAGACCTGTCTCAACTGTTTTCATTCTTGCCATGCAGTCGATGTTCCTGGTTGGGCATAAGCACGCCGACTGTCTTGTTCACTGCCAGAAATATTTCAGTTTTGTTTTCACTATCATCTTTTGTATGAAATGTTTTAAGAAGAGGCTGGAACATCTAATGACAACAGGAAAACTGGAGGGGAAAAAAAGGAAAACAAAACAAGATAATCGATGGACTGAAACAGTGGCATACAGCACTGTCCAAAATACATCGTATAGAAAGAGCAAATGATAGAGAGAGAGAGAAAGAGAGAGAGATCGAGAGAGATCATCCTTTGAAAGAAATTCTAAGAGTTTCTGTATAAATTTGTTTTCAGGCCTTGATATAATAAATATTTTATAATGTACTAAATGCAACATGGCCGCGAAATGCTAATGCAGCGACTATATAAGATGATCGCTGGAACACTACGAGGGTGGGTGCAGAACTGATGATCCTTCCTCTTTCATCAGGCAAAAATAACATTGGTACCCACTTGGTAACAAGTCCAGCTTGCTGAAATTAGGCCACATGTAACAAAAACTAGCTTCTGTGACCCCCCCTTTTCTGGACGGTTATGGTAGCTTATAGCAGCAACTAGTAATATGCAGGACGAGTTAACACGTCGTTAGCACCAGGAGTTCGGAAATCTTAGAACGTGTTAAGACGTCTTTATCGGTTATACGACAGGACGTCTAAACACGTCCATAATAATACAGATCTGCACTAAGTTTGTCAGTACACGGGCTCCCGTAAATCAGAGCAACGAAGACTTCTGGTAGTGTCTCTACACAACATTAGACAAAGACTCTCTCATACAACGTTAGACAAAGACTCTCTCATACAATGTTAGATAAAGACTCTCTCATACAATGTTAGACAAAGACTCTCTCTACACAATATTAGATACATACTCTCTCTACACACCATTAGACAAAAACTCTCTCACACAACACTATACAGAGACTCTCTACACAACATTAGACAAAGACTCTCTCTGCACAACGTTAGACAAAGATTCTCTCTGAACAACGTTAGACAAACACTCTCTCTTCAAAACGATAGAGAAAGACTCTCTCTGCACAACATTTGACAACGACTCCCTCTCACAACGTTAGACAAAGACTCTCTCTTCACAACATTAGACAAAGACTTTCTCACATAACATTAGACAAAGACTCTCTCTACACAACATTAGACAAAAACTCTCTCCACAAAACGTTAGACAAAGATTCTCTATAGAAAACGCTAGACAAAGACTCTCTCTACAAACGTTAGACAAAGACTCTGTCTACAAAACGTTAAATAAAGACTCTCTCTGCACAACATTAGACAAAGACTCTCTCACACAACATTAGACAAAGACTCTCTTTACAGAACGTTAGACAAAGACTCTCTCACGCAATGTTAGATGAAGACTCTACACAACGTCACATGAAGAATTTTTACACAACGTTAGACAAAGACTCTCTCTGCACAACATTAGACAAAGACTCTCACACAATGTTAAATAAAGACTTTACACAACATCATATGAAGACTCTCTACAAAACGTTAGATAAGGACTCTCTCTGCACAACGTTACATGAAGACTCTCTCACACAACGTTAGAAAAACATTCTCTCTACACAACGTTAGACAAAGACTCTCTCTACAAAACGTTAGACAAAGACTCTCTCTACACAACATTAGACAAAGACTCTCTCTACAAAATGTTAGACAAAGACTCTCTCTGCTCAACATCACATGTAGGCTCTCTCTACACAACATTAGACAAAGACTCTCTGATAAACGTTAGACAAACTCTCTCTACAAAGCGTTAGACAACTACTCTCTCTACATATCGTTACATGAAGACTCTCTTTACACGACGTCAGACACAGATTTTTCTACACAACGTTACATGAAGATTCTCTCTACATGACATTAGACAAAGATTTTCTCTACACAACGTTACATGAAGATTCTCTCTACATGACGTTAGACAAAGATTTTCTATACACAACGTTACATGAAGATTCTCTCTATATGATGTTAGACAAAGATTTTCTATACACAACGTTACATGAAGATTCTCTCTACATGACGTTAGACAAAGATTTTCTCTACACAACGTTACATGAAGATTCTCTCAGCATGACGTTAGACAAAGATTTTCTCTACACAACGTTACATGAAGATTCTCTCTATATGACGTTAGACAAAGATTTTCTCTACACAACGTTACATGAAGATTCTCTCTACATGACGTTAGACAAAGATTTTCTCTACACAACGTTACATGAAGGTTCTCTCTACATGACGTTAGACAAAGATTTTATCTACACGACGTTAGACAAAGACTCTCTCTACACAACGTTACATGAAGATTCTCTCTACACGACATTAGGCAAAGATTCTCTCTACACAACGTTAGACAAAGATTCTCTCTACACAACGTTAGACAAAGATTATCTCTACACAACGTTAGACAAAGATTATCTCTACACAACGTTAGACAAAGATTCTCTCTACACAATGTTAGACAAAGATTATCTCTACACAACGTTAGACAAAGATTCTCTCTACACAACGTTACACAAAGATTCTCTCTACACAACGTTAGACAAAGATTATCCCTACACAACGTTAGACAAAGATTCTCTCTACACAACGTTAGACAAAGATTCTCTCTACACAACGTTAGACAGAGATTATCTCTACACAATGTTAGACAAAGATTATTTCTACACAACGTTAGACAAAGATTCTCTCTACACAACGTTAGACAAAGATTCTCTCTACACAACGTTAGACAAAGATTATCTCTACACAACGTTACATGAAGACTCTCTCTACACGACATTAGGCAAAGATTCTCTCTACACAACGTTAGACAAAGATTCTCTCTACACAACGTTAGACAAAGATTCTCTCTACACGACGTTAGACAAAGATTATCTCTACACAACGTTACATGAAGACTCTCTCTACACGACATTAGGCAAAGATTCTCTCTAGACAATGTTAGACGAAGACTCTCTCACACAACGTTGCACGAAGTCTCTCTCGCAGTTTCGCTGAAAAACAGATAATAGCCGATGACGCTGATAAACAGATAAAGGCTAAAATGTCATAAAAGTTAATTTTCTTTTTTTTTATCTTCCAAAACTTTGGTGTTTGTACTTCTGTCGATGTTTGAAAATAAGTGACCTTCACACCGCTAATCTTGATATTATCTGTACATCCAGGTTAATCATTTATCATTGATAACTGAGCAATTCACTACATGTTTACTTGTTTATCTTTCTCTCTATCTGCCACCCTATCTCTTTCCTTCCCTCTCTCCCTTTCCATCTTTCTCTTTCTTATTTCCTCTTTCTCTCTTCCTTCTTCCCTTTCTCCTATCTTCTCTTCCTCTTCCTCCTCTCTCCCTTCTCTTTCTTTTCTTCCTTCTCCGTTTTTCTCCACCCCCTCCCTTTTCTCCCTCCACCTCTTTCGCTTGCTCACCCTCTTTCGCAATGCTCGACCCTATTTGTGGTCACTGTTCAAATCCAACCCAAAACACAGTCAACGCTTAAGAAATTGTGTTTTCTTAGAACTTGTCCAAAAGAAAAAAAAAACTCTTACTCAGCTGACCACCTATGGAATAACACCCCAACTCATTTAAAACTTTCAAGTTATAACTTATTATTGTTAGTATCTGTTTGTGATCTACTATATGCCTCATTAATATTTATATGTGTTTATGTGCGCGTGTATATATTTATGATTATGTGTACATGTGTGTTATTGTTTATGTGTATATATGTGAATGTATGTGTTTATATGTCTGAATATGTATGTGTTTGTACATATGTAATAAGTATTTTTATAAGTGTGTAGATGTATTTATGTGTGTGAATAGATGTAACTGCATGTATTTGTTTTCTGCGAGTTTCCGTAACGATGAAGAGGACAATGTTAAGAGAGGCCAAATTGACAGGCATAAAATCCTTTGATGAGGTTGAAAGACTCGCCGAAAACAGGAAAAATTGGCGAACTATTTTGCGAGCCCTATGTGACGTTTAACGGCACGGGAAGGATATACGATATAAGATGTATTTGTTAACATTAAAGGTATAGGTATATGTAATGGCAATCTAAATAGCTTAAAGAATGGTTTGATCGTTCTGTTTCTTACACAGCTTTAATATAAATTATATTTGTAAGACTTCTACGAGAGATACAATGACATTTGCAAGATTTCTATGAGACATACAATGACATTTGTAAGACTTCTATGAGACATGTTATGACATATGTAAAACGCTAGTGATTGATAAAGAGATAATTATTACATATTTAATCAGAAATACTGGATACTTGTAAAAATACAATGAGATATACAAAGATAATTGTAGACATCAGTGAGACAAACATAAAAATCTGTACCCCGTAGTATTTTGTATGCCGTAGGGATATGAAGTGTTAGTGACTTCACAATTTTAAGACAAGACGGTATTTGAGGGTCCGTCAGGGGTGCCTTACTTATTTAGCTTGTATACTGAAAATATAATGAGGAATGTTAGAGAAGATGTAGACAAAGGATATTAAGATGCCATAACAATTGGAGGTTATGAAATACCAGAGATTAGATATGCTGATGACACAGTATTACTGTCCACAACACAAAAAGGAATAGAAAAACTAATTATGTCAGTCTGTAAGAATAGTGAAGAGCGTAATCTCTATCTTAATGCAAAGAAAACTAAATTGATAACAACTGACAAAACAAACAAGGCAGCTGAAATATGTATCAATGAGGAAAAATTGGAAGAGGTTGGAAAGTTTTGAATATCTTGGATCATCATTAACTAATAATGGAGATACAATGAGGGAAATTAAAAGGAGGATATCTATCGCTCTTCAGAATGTAAAACAACTAAAGAAGCTGTGGAGTGGAACAGACGGAACTACAAAAATAAGATTTTTTTAAGGGCATGCATCTTTCCCATGGCAACACATGCATGTGAGACCTGGACACTTAACAAAACAGCTGAGAAACACATAGATGCCTTTTATTGTAAATGCTACAGAAGAGTTTTCAAATATCATGGACACAAAAAAGAACAAATATATCCATACTACAAGAACTTAATATTGAAGAAGGCTGGCTAGTAAAAAGAATTAAATAGAGAAAACTTAAATATTTTGGACATATTGAGCGTCATAATAATCTAGAGAAGACCGTCTTGGAAGTGTACATAATGGGAAAAAGAAAGAGAGGAAGACCAAGGCGAAGACGGCTGCAAAACATCGTTGATGATTAGTAAATGGATGCATCAGCTGCAGGGCATCTTGCTCACAACCGAGAGGCCTACAGGAGTGCTGTTAGGGAGGCAAAGTTCCGCAAGAGACATGCAAGTGACTGAGACAGTATTTTAGGCAGGGATGCCAGCACCTGTCCTAGCTGCCTTTGTTTTTCTAGGGAAACCCCGGGTGCACATTTTTGGAGGCTGGGTTGACCCTGACCCAGCCCGCCTGAAGATAATTCCTAGTGAGTGCGAAATCGAACTATAATCTTCTGATCAGCAAGCGACAATGTCATCGGTTCTGGGAGCAGTCCATTTCTTAAGCGTTGACTGTGTTTTGCTTTGGATTTGAACAATGACCACAAATAAAGTCGAGCATTGCGAAATGGAGTGAGCAAGCGAGAGAGAGAGAGAGGGGGGGGGGGGGGAGGAGGTAGAGAGAGAGAGGGAAAAAGAAAAAAAGGGGGGGGGCAGAAAATGAAGGAAATGAAAAAGGAGAAGAGAAGAGAGGAGGGAGGAAACTAGAAAGAGGAAATAAGGAAGAGAAAGAGGGAGGGGGAGAGAGAGAGAAAGACAGAGATAGTATGGTAGATAGAAAAAAAGAAAGATACATGATAATCAGAATGCGGAGTGTATGAACAAGTGATAGTGTATTATTTATTTATGCAACCATTTAATTGTTTCTTATTATGCTAATTATTAAATGCTGAATGACTGTGAATGACGGAAAGCTGTATAATGAAGGGTAGAATGTTGGACGAGCCTATTTGCCCAATTCTTAACCATTTGAAAATAAAGTGTGTTCCTTCCTTCGTTCGTTCGAATCCACTAACCACTATACTATAGCAGCAATCAAAGGATATTTGTCAAAAAAAAAAATTAACGTTACATAGAAGGATATATGTAAGACATCCGTGAGACACACGAGGTTATTTGTGATATATTAATGACAAATTCGAGGACATTTTAAAAATATATTAATAAGAGATTCAAGGATATTATAATTTATTAATGAAAGATTCAAGGATATTATAATATATTAATGAGAGTTTCAAGGATATTCGTAAGGCACCCATGAGAACTTTTCCAATGACACGTGAGTACCGGGAAGAAAGGGCAAAAGACTGTGCTACACGAAATGCCACTCAACGCACGGCAACTAAAGTCGTATGAAGAGGCAATGAGGTTCAAACTAGTGTAAAAGAGGCGCAGAAGGAAAGGAGGATGGATTGTCTAACACGAATATTGTAGTTGAAGCGGTAGATACCAGTTAAGTAATGCACAGAAACTACACAGCTAAACAACGCCCATGTTCCAGGAACTGCCAGTGTCATCTTACATCCTTCCCGTGCCGTTAAACGTCACACAGGGCTCGCATGGTAGTTTGCCAAGTTTTCCTGTTTTCTGCCAGCTTTTCAACCTCATCAAGGGATTTTATGCCTACTACTCTGGCCTCTCTTAACAGTGTACTCTTTATTGTTTCACATGGTTGACCTCCTTTTTTCGGCATGTTGTGTTCCACTTTATAGTTTTTTTAGGATTATCTGACTTTTTCGTCTCAACATGTGACCAGTTATGTCTATATTCTTCTTCTGATCACACATGAGACAATGTGTTGTTCACTTATCTGCCTTATTTCTGCGTTGTTCTTGAATTCGTTCCACTTTATACCGAGTATATACATACATAAAAGAGGGTGGGTATTACATTTGAATTGAATAATCTTAACTTGGTTTTTGTGCTTATAACTGCCAGTGTATGCCTGCCTCAAAAACCGTTTTGAAAGACTTAAATAACTTTGACTGTCGTTAACAGAAGAGGAAAATAA
>CM019714.1:13740622-13933122 GCA_009760885.1 Achatina immaculata | reverse complement strand
TATTTTCTGATATATATATATATATATAATGTATTCTTATATTCTGATAGATATGCTTCTGTGTATTGTCTTCTTTTCAAATACAGTCGAACCCATGTAATATCACATCACTTTATGTCACAATCTGGATATTGTCACAGAATTGTGTATCCCTGGCCAACACCCATAAGTAATTAATGGGCTTTACTCTCGATCATGCATAGACCACATATTTGTACTTAGACAAATATTAGAACAGGCAAATGAATGGCATAGCACAACATATGCATTGTTTATAGATTTTGAGAAAGCCTTTGACAGTGTCAATAGAGATGCACTGTGGAAAATCCTAAGATGGTATGGCCTCCTCCATAAGATAGTGAATGTAATCAAAGCCCTATACGAGGGTTTTCAGTGCAAAGTGATCTGTGGAGAACATACCTCCAGCAGCTTTAGGGTACAAACAGGAGTGAAGCAGGGATGTGTACTATCACCAACATTATTTATCTTGGCACTAGACTGGTTAATGAAGGAGGCAACATCAGACAAACGCAGAGGATTACAATGGACCCTTGACACAGTGCTGGAGGACCTTGACTTTGCGGACGACATTTGTCTACTATCAAGCAGCCACAGAGAAATGCAAGGTGAAATA
Source organism: Achatina immaculata (assembly GCA_009760885.1). NCBI lineage: Eukaryota > Metazoa > Mollusca > Gastropoda > Stylommatophora > Achatinidae > Lissachatina > Lissachatina immaculata. The sequence goes on along the minus strand of CM019714.1, from coordinate 13,932,488 downwards.
AACAAGCTAACTCAGAATGCAAACAACATAGGACTAAGGATCAACGTAGGAAAGACAAAGTTAATGAAGCAAAATGTGAACAATAGAAATGTACTCAGAGTAGATAGCAAGTTAGTGGAGGAAGTCAATGAATTTGTATACCTTGGCAGTAAAGTAGTAGAAAATGGTGACAGCACAGAGGACATCAACAGTAGACTTACTAAAGCAAACCAGGCTTTTGCAGTGCTGCAGATTATATGGAAATCTAAAAAACTAAGCATGAATACGAAAATCAGGATATTTAAGAGTAATGTTCTAAGTGTACTACTTTATGAAAGTGAATGCTGGATCACCAAAACCATAGAAAACAAGTTGAATTCTTTCCAGACTAAATGTTTACGAAGAATTAGAAAAATATTTTGGCCAAACACCATAAGAAATAACATCTTATTGGCAGAGATGCAGATGAAGCCACTGACAGCAGTTATTGAGAAAAGACGCTGGCGATGGCTGGGACATGTGCTCCGAATGACTGATAACTCACTACCAAAAACAGCACTAAGATGGACACCACAGGGGAACAGAAGTAAGAGTAGACCAAAAGAGACATGGAGAAGAACAACAGAGAGGATGTTGAGAAATAGAGGGCTCACCTGAGCAAGAGCAGAAAAAAGGCAAAGGACAGGCATTTGTGGAAAACCCTTGCGGAAGCCCCATGTGCCCTGGGCACTTAAGGTTCAGAGAGAGAGAGAGAGATTGTCTTCTTTTCAAATACAGTCGAACCCATGTAATATCACATCGCTTTATGTCACAATCTGGATATTGTCACAGAAATGTGTACCCCCGGCCAACACCCATAAGTAATTAATGGGCTTTACTCCCGTTAATATCATGCGGCTTATTCCCACAAATTAGTTACAGTCACAGTATTTTTGCACAAACAGGAGCTAAAGACCCTGCCTTGTATCACAAACTGGGTGAGCATAAGCTATAAACATCTCAGAAAGCGTTATCTTCCTCGCGACTCATAAAAGAAGGGGCCCGCCGTTTAATCACCGAGTACGTGCCGCATCAACATTTTGAACATGTGGGCATCAGAACTCAGGTGGTGTGAATGAACGGCTTACCACGGCCCCCCTTTCGTGATTAAAATCTGGCTTCTTTCGAGTCATTGTTTGTCTCTTATCAAAACGTGGACGGCATTAAGTTGTCAACGCGAGCTGATAGGTGGTCAGTTAATAATCGTATAGCCGGGAAGTTCTCTCTGGTTCTCGTTGTGATAGATAATGCCTATTAAAAGCAAACGTGATGATCTTGATTTGAACACTACAATGGATATTCTAAAGCTAGTTGATGAAAAAGCTATAAGAAAGGGCACAGCGGATAAATTTGAAATTGACGTTTCAGCTGTATCGAAATGTGTTAAAAACCGAGACAAAATTGAACGAGACTTTCATTCGCCCTTAGCTATATTAAACTGTAAGTGAAGGCGTGCCAGTTCTTACATGGATATTGAGTGTGCTCTGCTGAAATGGTTCAAGCAGACGCTATCTGTACAGTTGCCTGTGTGCGGTCCTATGCTGGCGAAATCGCAGAACGTTTTTCAAAAGAAATGGATACGCCTGACAGGAAGTGTTCGAATGTCCTTCTTTATCGCTTAAAAAAAAAACGCTACGACATAAAATTTAAGATCACTTCAGATGAAGCGGCCCGAGTTTATACCGATGTCGTTAATGACTGAATTTCGGGCTTGCCAACATTTTTGGATGCGTATAGTTCAGATGACATTTTTAACCTGGATGGAACAGGCGCGTTTTATAAACTGCTACAGAACAGAACTTAGTGCTTTCGTGATTAGAAGTGCCACAGTGGCATACGAGCTGAAGATCGCTTAACAGCTGTCACGTGCTATAAAATGTCTAACATGTCTGATTAATAGACCAGTTATCACTACACAGCGCAAAACCGCGCATTTTTTTTTTTTTACTACTACTGCTGAAAAGTCAGACGCTGCTTGATTTTAGTGCCATCTATAGTGTAAGATTAAGACTTACTACATTTTGTGATTAATATATTTTGTAATTAGTACATTTTGTATCAGGTGATGATAGTTTTGGCTGTTTGTTATGTTTTTAAGGTAGAAAACGTGAGACTGACGGACGGACACACACACACACACACACACACACACACTGGCCCAGTTAAAACCCTTGTAATGGACCCCGATTAATGTCAAATCCGCTTAATGTCACCATATTTTGACGGTTCGATGATGCGACATTAAGCGGGTTGTCTAATATTCAGATATATATGATTTATGTATTGTCTTATATTCAGATATATATGTTTTATGTATTGTCTTATATTCTGATATATATATATATATATATATGTCATATATATATATATATATGTTTCTGTGTATTGTTTTCTTTTCAGATATATATGTTTTATGTAGTGTTTTATATTCTGATACATATGTTTTATGTATTGTTTTCTTTTAAGTTATGTATTTATGTAATGTCTTATATTCTGATATATATGAGTTATGTATTGTCTTTTAAATATATACAAAGTCCGACAATTAAGAAATGAGACTAATTACATAAAAATAAAATAAACAACAGTTGAAGATGTAACCTGTATTTTATTCAGAGTAAGCCCCTTGTGCATTGGTAGAGTGGCACGAAATAACAAACGCTGCACCGACCTATGCAGTTCTTCTGTTGGCATACCCTTAAACTCAATGTCTTGGCCATAATAAAATCACTCTCATTATTTAATTGTCGGATCTTGTATGTTTTATGTATTGTCTTATATTCTGATTTGTATGTTTTATGTATTGTCTTATATTCTGATATATATGTTTTATGTATTGTCTTATATTCTGATATGTGTTTCTTGTGAGTTGCACTGGCACAGTAATCCTTCTCTTGCGTTAAAGGCCACGGACCCCCTGCTCTTTTTAAAATACAGGCTACGGACCCCCTGCTCTTTTTAAAATCCAGTCCATGGACCCCCCTGATCTTTTTAAAATCTAGGCCACAGACCCCCTGCTCTTTTTAAAATACAGACCACAGACCCCTTGATCTTTTTACAATCCAGTCCATGAACCCCCCTGATCATTTTAAAATCAAGTCCATGAACCCCTCTGATCTTTTTAAAATCCAGTCAATGAACCCCCCTGATCTTTTTAAAATCCAGTCCATGAACCCCCCCCTTCCCCCCCCCCCCCCGATCTTTGTAAAATGCAGTCAATGAAACCCCCTGCTCTTTTTAAAACCAATCCTTGAACCCCCTTGATCTTTTTTAAAATCTAGTCCATGAACCCCCCTGATCATTTTAAAATCCAGTCCATGAACCCCCTTGCTCTTTTTAAAATCCAGTCCATGGAACCTTTGATCTTTTTAAAATCCAGGCCACAGACCCCCTACTCTTTTTAATATCCAGTCCTTCGATCCCCTGCTCTTTTTAAAATCCAGGCCACAGACCCCCTACTCTTTTTAAAATCTAGTTCTTGGATCCCCTGCTCTTTTTAAAATCCAGTCCATGAACCCCCCCCCCCCCTGATCTTTTTAAAATCCAGTCCATGAACCCCCCTGATCTTTTTAAAATCCAGTCCACAGACCCCCCTGATCTTTTTAAAATCCAGTCCATGAAACCCCCTGTTCTTTTTAAAATCCAGTCCATGAACCCTCCTGATCTTTTTAAAATCTAGTCAGTGAACCCCCCTGATCATTTTAAAATCCTGTCCATGAACCCTCCTGATCTTATTAAAATCCAGTCCATGAACCCCCCTGATCTTTTAAAAATCTAGTCCATGAACCCACCTGATCTTTTTAAAATCTAGTCCATGAACCCACCTGATCTTTTTAAAATCTAGTCAATGAACCCACCTGATCTTTTAAAAATCTAGTCAATGAACCCACCTGATCTTTTTAAAATCTAGTCCATGAACCCACCTGATCTTTTTAAAATATAGTCAATGAACTTCCCTCATCTTTTTAAAATCCAGTCAATGAACCCCCTGATCTTTTTTAAAATCCAGTCCATGAACCCCCTGATCTTTTTAAAATCCAGTCCATGAAACCCCCTGCTCTTTTTAAAATCCAGTCCATGAACCCCCCTGATCATTTTAAAATCCTGTCCATGAACCCCCCTGATCATTTTAAAATCCTGTTCATGAACCCCCTGCTCTTTTTTAAAATCCTGTCCATGAACCCCCCTGATCATTTTAAAATCCAGTTTATGAACCCCCCTTCTCTTTTTAAAATCCAGTCCATAGACACCCCTGATATTTTTTAAAATTTAGTCCATGGACCCCCATGCTCTTTTTAAAATCCAGTTCATGAACCCCCCTGATATTTTGAAAATCCAGTCCATGGACCCCCCTGATCGTTTTAAAATACAGGCCATAGACCCCCTGCTCTTTTTAAAATCCAGTCCATGGACCCACTTGATCTTTTTAAAATCCAGGCCACAGACCCCCTGCTCTTTTTAAAATCCAGTCCATGAACCCCCTGCTCTTTTTAAAATCCAGTCCATGGAACCCCTTGATCTTTTTTAAAATCCATTCCATGGACCCCCTGATCTTTTTTAAAATCCTGGTCATGAACCCCCTTGATCTTTTTTAAAATCCAGTCCACAGACCCCCCCCCCCCGATCTTTTTAAAATCCAGTCCATGAACCCCCCTGATCTTTTTAAAATCCAGTTCATGAACCCCCCCCCCCCCCCGATCTTTCTAAAATCCAGTCCATGAACCCCAATGGTCTTTTTAAAATCCTGGTCATGAACCCCCCTGTTCTTTTTAAAATCCAGTCCATGAACCCCCCTGTTATTTTTAAAATCCAGTTCATGAACCCCCCTGATCTTTTTAAAATCCAGTTCATGAACCCCCCTGATCTTTTTAAAATCCAGTCCATGAACCCACCTGATCTTTTTAAAATCCAGGCCACAGGCCGTAAACTTTGAAGAAGTGTCTTATCTGTATGGTAATATTTGCTTTAAATTCAGAAGACACTTATTCTTGGAAAATGTAGGGAACCTTTAATAAGTAAACTCTACACTACAAGCTTGGAGAATTTGTTTCAAAATGACGATAATGTCGTTAAGAAAAAATAGACAACAATTAACATTCCCAGTTGTTCTGACCTTTCAGTGAATGGATGCATCAGCAGCAGGGCATCTTGCTTACATTAGAGAGGCCTACAGGAGAGCTGTTAGGAAGGCAAAGCTCTGCAAGGGTCATGCCAATAGAGCATGAAATGTGTGACAGCTAACCAACCTAAATTTGGTTAGAGAAATCATGCCTCTTTTTATTCCATACATTCGCTTCCACATCTGGTTCAATGTTTCCTATTTTTTAACGTGAAAAATAAAAGGTTCCTAAATCCACACAGGGTTCGCCGAGACATCGGTTGTTAAACTTTTCATAGCGAAAATAAAGGGCCTTTTTTGTCACGGGCCCCCCCCCCCAGGGCAGGTTCTGCGGGCCCCTGGCGGTTCGTGGACCACCAACTGAGAATCACTGGTTTAAGACATTCTGAACAATGTCTCTCTCTCTCTCTCTCTGAACCTTAAGTGCCCAGGGCACATGGGGCTTCCGCGGGGGTTTTCCACAAATGCCTGTTTTTCGCCTTTTTTTCTGCTCTTGCCCAGGTGAGCCCTCTATTTCTCAACATCCTTTCTGTTGTTCTTCTCCATGTCTCTTTTGGTCTACCCTTACTTCTGCTCCCCTGTGGTGTCCATTTTAGTGCTATTTTTGGTAGTGAGTTGTCAGTCATTCGGAGCACATGTCCCAACCATCGCCAGCGTCTTTCCTCAATAATTGTTGTCAGTGGTTTCATCTGCATTTCTGCCAATAAGATGTTATTTCTTATGGTGTTTGGCCAAAATATGTCTAGAATATCAATAAAGAAACTTTAGGTAGAGAAAGTCCAGAAATAAATGTCACACTGTCAAACATGATAAATTCCAGGTTCTGTTGCACTCAACTCGAGTTGAATGACATGAAACACTAGGCACTCCCAAACGGAGTTTCTTATAGGTCACAGGAAAGTACATCTGGTTTTTTTTTTCTTTTTTCTATTCTTTCTTGCTCTTGCTTGTTGTATATCGTTGATGTGAATCTATATTGCCGTTTCTTTTCCTATCCCTTTGTCCTTTATGTGTGTGTATGTGTTTTTTTTAGTTTGATTAACGTATAAAAGAAACCGTTACAGTTGTGTGCCAGTTAATTAATAAAGCTGTTGCCACTTCTATTTCATGTGATATATTACACTTAGAAACAATTCTACGACAAGAAACTAACCGTTGGAGCTGTCTTGTTTTTATTTTCAGAAAAACTTTTCACATAAACTGGAGTATTACATTGCACTCTAGCTAGCTATTGTTACGTCAGTTTTCTCCTGGTATTATATGACACGGGCAAAAGATACGCTAATGAGCTATCGTTGCTCTAAGCGAGTAGATTATAGATCTTTGACACGCTAATGAACTATCATTGCTCTAATCGAGTAGATTATAGATCCTTGATACGCTAATGAACTATCGTTACTCTATGCGAGTAGAACATAGAGCTTTGATGCGCTAATGGACTATTATTATTGTAAACTAGTAGAACTTAGAGCTTTGATACGGTAATGAACACGAAGCATCTATATATGAATGAGAAATCATTGCAGACTAAAACCGAAATAAAGGCAACAAAGAATACCACTTTGGATCAATGGCCAAGATCGATCGATCACACCTTCAGTCCACCAGAATTATCTTATCTATTCTTCGAGCCCTTTAGTGTAGCAAACAGGAATCCCACTTGTGACAGAAGTTCGACAACCCAAGTAATTTTCCTCGACTGAGTTTATTCCCCCTGGCATGAGTTTTAATTTTAATGACTTCATTCTGGCTACAGCCGTACATGCTTTCTGCAATGGCTAAGAAATGATTATGGATGCAAAGTATATGGATTCGGAATGGAAATGGGTTATTGTGACGCCTCAAATCCTGGAGGAAACCCAAAAAGTAGATTTTGTAAAAAAAAAAAAAAACTGCTGTCAGACCTACCAAGTTAACCAGGTGGAAAAATCTAACAAGTCTGTTACTAGAAGAATGATGGAGATGAGGGTTAGGGTCTTGGCCAGCACCCCAGCCAGGATAACGGCATCTCCACTGTACCTCGGTCATGCTGGAACAATTAGCCACTGGTTTCTAAAGTTCTGCCTTCTTTCTTCCATCTCCAATATTCAGCTTATTTTTAGCTCATCATCATCATCATCATCATCATCAAGTGCTGTATCGACTGGCGTTGGCTATTATACTTCTTCAGAGTACGCGATCCTTCATGCAGGCCATCAGTTCAGTTGGTGATCTCCTCTCACATCATCCCGTCAGATTGTCCAGTATCATTTCTCTTGGTCTTCTCCTAGCTCTTCTTCCTTCTATTTTTCCTGTTGTTATAATATTTTCAATGCCCCCTCTTCTCATTGCATGTCCTATGAAAGTACATTGTCTCTCTCTTATCTTTTTGACAAGGTTTTTGTCTCTCCAGCTCTTCTCATATATTCTTCATTAGTTATTTTTGCTGTCCAGGGGATTCGCAACATTCTTCTAATAAACCACATTTCTGCTGCTTCCAATGATTTTTTGTGCAGACTTGCCTATTGTCCATGATTCACTTCAATGTAACAATATAGATTCAATATAGCATTTTAGGACTCATTTTCTAACGTTCATTGATAAAGATGTGTTGGCTAATATGTTTCTCATTCTCTGAAATGCAGTCTTTGCTTGGCCTATTCTGTTCCTAATATCTGTTCTACATTTCCCATCTGAAGTTATTTTTGGCTGCTGCACAAAAAAGTTGGTTATCTCCCTTGTGGTTGGGAGATACTGGTATGTGGGAGTGTTATAGTCAAGTACCCATAGCTCTGTCATTTGTAAAGTAAAGTCTGCTCTCGTTCTGCAGGAGGTCATGTTTGGCAGGTCAGATTTTGTAATACGCATCCGTAAACAGTGCAGATCCGAATGGAAACAACAACCTAAATTCAACAACGAACCAGATCCAGTACACTAACTACAAAGACAACAGCGAACCATCCTCTTTCGCCTAAGGACAGACCACTGCAGGCTACTGAGCCACTTACATCGACTCAAAATATCTCACACAGACGAGTGTCCATGTGGCAATATGGCCCAGACTCTGGAATATATCCTTCAAGAGTGCCCAAATCATGCAGACCTGAGACGAGAAACATGGCCTGAGGACATGAGAGTGGGACAAAAGCTTAGGGGCCCCTATCAGGATCTGGAGAGAACTGCGGGCTTTGCCCTGTCTACAGGGATCAAGATCTGACGTGGCCAACAACCCTAGAAGAAGAAGAAGAAGATACCCATGTGTGTGAACTGGACAGACTTTTAGTGTTTGGGTATTTACATTCCACTTTCTCAACAGCAAACTCTGCTTCAGTTTCGTGTAAGTACTTCCCATACGTGTTCAGATCTGTTTATAAATAAATAGTGTTCTTACTTTAGTAAACGAAAGCCAGCATGCTCCTTCCCTTCCATGCACCCACCCACCCACATGTGGTATACAATATAGCCATGCCCCGATTTACCACCAACCGAATTACGACCATTCGTATTACGACCGAGGTCCCATAGAAAAGTTTAAAAGTGTTGGGATTTATTTGTGCACTTCTCCAGACACTATTAATTCACCACAAGATAAGAGAAGAGGATAAACAAGCACGCTACACCATCATTTGGTGAGTACAGAATGTGTGTATGTGGGTGTTTGTGAGTATATATACATTTTTGTGTGTCATTGACAAGTTATTACCGAATGATTTTTTATTTAATGTTTCATCATGCGTGTTTTGTGATTAATTTCCACACGGTCACTGTGTTAATTTCCATTCTGCTAGCATTTTAAAATGATAGTAGACATGTCTATCAGTCTTGTAGCATGTTAAGAGTAGTGAAATGTATTTAGTGTCTGACCTCCCCTAAAACGGCCTAGTTACGGCCAAATAGACGTACGGCCGGGGCCCCAGATCTCAAATTCGGCGGAAAGTCGGGGAATGAATAAAAGGAGGTGGGGGGGGGGAGAAGAGAAGATGGTCAGTTTTAAAGCTAGCGAAATCCCACCCCTCTGGCCTCCCAATCGCCATTTTCTTTCTCAACGTCGCAGCAAAACCTCAACATAATGAGCGAGAACCAAGTATTCAGGGATAAGCAAAGTTCATCGCCCTTATATTTCAAAGAAAACGTTTCCTGTAGTTACTTTAGTGAAGATAAAAGGCTTTGAAAGCCTTAAATATTTTATGGAATAGACCATCTGTCTTCTTTATCTAGAAACAGGTAGGCATTGATAAGAACGGGCCCCCTCCCAAGAAAGGAACTGATAAGAATGGGCCTCTTCCCCAGACAAGATCTGATAAGAATGGGCCCTTCCCGCAGACAGGAAGTGATAAGAAAGACCCCGTCCCCCAGACAGGAATTAATAAGAAAGGGCCCCTCCCCCAGATAGGAATTAATAAGAAAGGGCCCCTCCCCGGATATTAATTAAGAAGAAAGGGCCCCTCCCCAGATAGGAATTAATAAGAAAGGCCCCCTCCCCGGATAGGAATTAAGAAGAAAGGGCCCCTCCCCCAGGCAGGAATTAAGAAGAAAGGGCCCCTCCCCCGGATAGGAATTAAGAAGAAAGGGCCCCTCCCCCATACAGGAATTAATAATAACGGGCCCAATCCCATCCACCTTTTCTTCAGTTTTTCCCGCTCTTTTCTCACCAAGGATCGATATGCATATAAATGATACATCGTAATGTTCCTTCTCTCTGATTCTTAGTTACGATACCTATTTGCAGACTTATACTAAAGACCTCAGATAAATGTTAAAGTTGCTCTTATAATAAAGCTATTCTTGTGTCTGATATTAAAAGATAACTGCGAAACAATTTCCTACAAATAGTGCTATTTCTGGGTAAAGCTGGGGCGACCATCCCCAACCCAGCGCGTCACAGGTGGCGGATGGTGAAAATCCTCCAGATATGGAAGATCCCTGTGAATAAGGAGTTGTCCAAATAAGCAGGCGCGGACCAACTGGCGGTAGACTCAGAGAGCGAGGTGGGGTAGTAGGTGACTCCACTACTCCTATAAAGTGCCTCAGGTGCTCAGTGAAGGGAATACCAGGCGGGTCAGAGGCGCCTTAAAACCTCTCGCTCCAGCTGCCTTGCGGGTAGGACAGGGAGTCCAAAGGCTAGCGGAGAGTCCGTACACAAACCAACAGAAGGCAACGGGAAACCACTGTTGTAGCTCCCAAGAACAATTCTGCTTATTCAGAGTCATAGATTTATCATGAACGACGTTAACGGATGTTCCTCTGGAACAGCCTCGTCCGGTAGGGCAGCTCACGAGCCACAGGTGAGGCCAGATCGTCATCAAGCTACTGGTGGCAAAACTAACAAGTTCAAAATAGCAACATGGAATGTTAGAACTTTATTCCAGGCTGGAAAATTAGAAAATGTAAAGATGGAAATGGAAAGGATGAAGAGCAACATATTAGGAATGAGTGAAGTTAGATGGACAGGTGCAGGGAAGATAAACTCAGATAAATATACAATAATATATTCAGGAAGTGAGAAACATGAACGAGGAGTAGGAATTATATTTGATGAAAAAACGGCAAGGACAATTGTAGGATATTTGAACATCTCGGACAGAGTCCTGCTAGCCCAACTGAAAGGGCAACCAATAAACATAAATATTATACAAGTGTATGCTCCAACATCTGAAAGTTCTGAGGAAGATATACAGATATTTTATAATGACATAGAGACAGCACTAAAACACACAAAGTCACATGAAATTACCATAGTCATGGGAGATTTTAATGCCAAAGTTGGTAAAGGAAGAACTTCGGACATCGTTGGTGACTATGGACTGGGGGAGAGGAATGACAGAGGTTATAAATTAATTGAATGGGCAAGAATACATAGCATGGTTGTAGGAAACACCTGGTTTAAACAACATCCTCGAAGACTGGCAACGTGGTGCAGCCCAGACAAAAAGACATTTAACCAGATAGACTACATATTAATCAACAAACGATTCCGCAATGCATTACTGACAACAAAAACCATGCCAGGAGCTGACTGCAATAGTGACCATGATCCACTCTGTGGAAAAGTTAGAATAAAGCTAAAGAAAGCAGGCAGAAAAGTGAGAAACATCAAACTGAATACAGAACTTCTTAAAAATGACCAAGAACTGCGAGAACAATACAAAGTTATTATAACAAATAGATACAATGCAATAGCAAAGATAAATAGTATAGATGAACAATGGGAAATGTTAAGAGATTCTATCCACCAAACTGTTAAGGAGATAATACCACCGAAAAAAGAAGCCCCTAAAAATAAATGGATGACAGAGGACATCTTAGGACTGATGGACAAGAGGAGGAGGAGTAAAAATAACGAGGAAAAATATAGCACGATAAATAAAGAAATAAGACGCAAATGCAGAGAAGCAAAAGAAGTGTGGTTAAATGAGCAGTGCAGACAGATAGAGGACGCTCATAATAAAGACAGCAAAAACATGCATAAACGAATTAATGAACCCACAGGCAGGAAAACAAAATATACCACAGGATGCCTGAAATCGAAAGAAGGTAAAATGTTAATGGGAAAAGAAGACATTGTGGACAAGTGGACAGAGTATATCGGTGAGCTATATGGAGGAGAAAGACCAGAATTAACACCAGATACTGAAAACTGTGATGGACCGCCAATACTTGAAGATGAAATCATAGATGCCATCAAACACATGAAGAAAGGAAAAGCGACGGCCTGATAATATAACAATAGAAGAAATAGAGGCACTAGAGGAGACAGGAATAAAAATAATAACCAAGTTACTGAATGATATTTACAACAGTGGTTATATTCCCAGTGACCTGATTAAATCCACGTTTATAGCACTACCAAAGAAACCAGGTGCAAAGGAATGTGACGACCACCGGACTATCAGCCTCTCATGTCACATAACGAAGCTACTTCTGAGAATCATTATGAGAAGAACAAGGAAAAAGATAAAAATGGAAATAGCAGATGAACAGTTTGGATTTGTTGAAGGAAAGGGAACACACAATGCCATTTATGCTTTACGAACACTAACAGAAAGAGCTTTAGAAGTACAGAAAGATCTCTACTTATGCTTCATTGATTACACCAAGGCATTTGACAAGGTGAAACATAGTGAAATTATTAAAATGCTTGAAGACATCAATATAGACGGCAAAGACTTGAGGATTATAAAACATCTATAGTGGCAGCAAGAAGCAGCAGTTCGAGTTGAAAATAGAATTGGAAAATACCAACCTATAAAACAAGGGGTGCGACAAGGATGTGTACTATCTCCAGACCTTTTTTCTCTGTACAGCGAGAATATTCTAAGAACAATCATCACAGAACCAGGCATAAAAATTGGAGGATACAATATTAACAACCTTCGGTATGCTGACGACACAGTACTGATAGCTGAGAACCAACAAGACCTGCAAAATCTCTTGGATAAAGTCGCCAAAGAAAGTGAACAGAAAGGCCTTACTTTGAACATCAAAAAGACAGAGACTATGGTTATATCTAAGAAACAGAATCCACCAGCATGCAGTATTAAATTAAACGGAACCATTCTAAAGAGAATGAAGAAATTCAAATACCTTGGAGCAGTAATAACTTCAGATGGGAAATGCAGAACAGAAATTAGGAACAGAATAGGTCAAGCAAAGACTGCATTTCAGAGAATGAGAAACATATTAGCTAACACATCTTTATCAATGAATGTTAGAAAACGAGTCCTAAAATGCTATATTGAACCTATCTTGTTATATGGAAGTGAATCATGGACAATAGGCAAGTCTGCACAAAAATCATTGGAAGCAGCAGAAATGTGGTTTATTAGAAGAATGTTGCGAATCCCCTGGACAGCAAAAATAACTAATGAAGAATGTATGAGAAGAGCTGGAGAGACAAAAAACCTTGTCAGAAAAATAAGAGAGAGACAATGTACTTTCATAGGACATGCAATGAGAAGAGGGGGCATTGAAAATATTATAACAACAGGAAAAATAGAAGGAAGAAGATCAAGAGGAAGACCAAGAGAAATGATACTGGACAGTCTGACGGGATGGTGTGAGAGGAGATCACCAACTGAACTGATGGCCTGCATGAAGGATCGGGTACTCTGGAGAAGCATAATAGCCAACGCCAGTCGGCACGGCACCTGATGATGATGATGAAGTGCTATTTTAAAACCCAGCTGCAATATCCTGGAAACGATTACTGAAATCGAATTCCCAATCAAACACATAATCGATTTATTAGAAGCTTCTAGCAGAATTGGCCAGATTTCTAGAACGTTGGATGTGTAAAACGAAATTACCGTCAATTATATTTTAGTTTCAGAAAGTGCCCTACTTTCCCTTGCAAAATACGATTTAGTGAAAAAAAGGTGATGTGTTATAAGAGAATAAATGCCATCCAAAGTTAATAATGGAAACAGCGGATGAACAATTCGGATTTGTTGGAGTAAAGGGAACACACAATGCCATTTATGATTTGCAAACACTAACAGAAAGAGCTTTAGTACAGAAAGATCTCTACACGTGCTTCATTGATTACACCAAGGCATTCGACAAAAAGTTAAACATGATGAGATTATTAAAATTCTTGAACATAGATGGCAAAGACATGAGGATTGTAAAACATCTATACTGGCAGCAGGAAACAGCAATTCGAGTTGAAAATAAAACTGGAAAATATCAAACAATAAAAAAGGAGTGCGACAGGGATGTGTACTATCCCCAGTCCTTTTTTCTCTGTACAGCGAGAATATTCTAAGAACGATCATTACATAACCCAGGTATAAAAGTCGGAGGATACAATATTAACAACATTCGGTATGCTGACGACACAGTACTGATAGCTGAGAACCAACAAGACCTGCAAAATCTCTTGGATAAAGTCGCCAAAGAAAGTGAACAGAAAGGCCTTACTTTGAACATCATAAAGACAGAGACTATGGTTACATCTAAGAAACAGAATCCACTAAAACGCAGTATAAAATTAAATGGAATTATTCTAAATCAGGGCCAGAAATTCAAATACCCTGGAGCAGTAATAACTTCAGATGGGAAATGCAGAACAGAAATTAGGAACAGAATAGGCCAAGCAAAAACTGCATTTCACAGAATGAGAAACATATTAGCTAACACATCCTTATCAATGAATGTTAGAAAACGAGTCCTAAAATGCTATATTGAACCTATCTTGTTATATGGAAGTGAATCATGGACAACAGGCAAGTCTGCACAAAAATCATTGGAAGCAGCAGAAATGTGGTTTATTAGAAGAATGTTGCGAATCCCCTGGACAGCAAAAATAACTAATGAAGAATGTATGAGAAGAGCTAGAGAGACAAAACAAATTGTCCAAAAAAAAAAAAAAAATAGGAGAGAGACAATGTACTTTTATGGGACACTCAGTGAGAAGAGGAGGCAGTGAAAATATTGTAGCATGATGAAAGATAGAGGGAAGAAGACCCAAGAGAAATAAAACCGGACAGTCTGACGAGAGCACCAAACGAGCTAATGGCCGGCATGAAGGATCGTGTACTCTGGAGAAGCATAACAGCCAACGTCAATCGGCACGCTGATGATGATGACAGTTGTTAAAGCGTACAATAAAAGGTATATGCCTTGAAGAACTGGTGTCAGAGCTATTTGTGTATGTATAAAATCCAGCACTAAAGTCTTCACTCTTCTTGTTTCCATCTAAAAGTCTTCACTCTGCTTGTTTCCATCTAAAAGTCTTCACTCTGCTCGTTTCCATCTAAAGTCTTTACTCGGCTTGTTTCCATCTAAAGTCTTTACTCCGCTTGTTTCCATCTAAAGTCTTCACTCTGCGTGTATCCATCCTGCAACATTTATAACGCTTCACACTGTTTCATAAAAAAATAATCTGATAAAAAAGTAGTTTGTGTTGATTTGGCTAGGCATTTCTGGCCCAGTAAAGGCTTCAAGTTGAGCCATGACTAGTCTTTTGATATTTTCTTCCTCATATATTTATGTGCCTTTGTCTTCACTTTTTGGGGCACATTTACTTATTTAAACATCTAAATTAGTAGAGTATCTTTATGTTTATGTTAGCAAGAAAGGTGGCACTGATCTAATCAATAACTCTAGCTTTTCACATAGTCACCAGTCGATAAGAATTTTCACCAGCGCTACAGAGTGCATGCATATGTGCTGAGTCCTCCTTTCATGGAGTAGATAGGAACATCCATGAAAGTGCTAGTAGCGGAATGAGGGCTATGCTGAATCATTAAGCATGAGATATGTTGGTTGGTTGGTTGGTTGGTTGGTTGTTCTGATCTCTTCTACAATGCTTCCTTCAGTGTTTTGGACCTGATGACTCCTGTTCTTTGCTGGTCGACCCAAGTTTAACCCCCGACTGCTTCATTCTTGACAACGACGCTGATTCACAGTTGTCAGTGAAGTCCTTTGTTCGAGCAGCCTCTCTTATAGCACTGATGATGTCTGTTCGAGCAGCCTCTCTTATAGCACTGATGATGTCTGTTCGAGCAGCCTCTCTTATAGCACTGATGATGCCTGCTCGATCCACTGTCTGCCCTTCCATTTCCCCTGACACTTGTATGGCCTGGTACAAAAAATGCATGACATTCGATGGATCTGTGGCATCTGCAAGAACTAGACCCACTGTTACCTTGGACAACCAGCCTGAGTTTTCCTTAGCATTTTCATCGAGTTGCACAATATCCATGTTTGCATGCAGTTTTGTGACTTGAACAAAAATATGGTTTTGAATGTGCAACTTGGCACGTTTTTTGCTCTGCCCTGAAATTTGAAAGTGTCGTCTGCTGTTCGAAGACTAGCAGACATGAAGAGGACGGTGGAAGGACGAAGTTGTTTTGTGGTTGTTTCAATTCCTGGTATGCGCTTCTGTTACTTCGTGATCTACAGATTCTTTCGTTTAATGTTTACATTTTTTGTCTTGTTTAAGTAGATTCAGTGTAGAATTGTGTAAGGTCAAAGTTTCCTGACTTATATCACAAAGCTGAAACATAAGCGGTCTCATTCTCAATTTTTTTTAAGATGAAGGTAGGACACGGTGAACTGGTGTGGCCATCTGAAGAGAATCCTAGTCATCCACAAGCAGAAGTATACATCACCTCACATCCTTCCCTGCTGATAAACTTCACATAGGGCCAGCATGGAAGTTTGCCAAGTTTTCCTGTTTTCAGCCAGCTTTTCAACCTCATCAAGGGATTTTATGTCTACTAATTTGGCCTCTCTTAACAGTGTCCTCTTTAGAGTTTCATGTGGTCAGCCTCTCTTTCTCTGGCCTGTTGTGTTCTGCTTGATAGCTTCTCATCACATGACTGATATATGTCCATCTCCTTTTTCTGATCACCCATGAGACAGGTTGTTGTTTGCTCATCTGTCTTATCTCTGTTCTTGAATTTCTTCCACGTTATACCAAGTATTTTCCTGAGGCATTTGCTTTCAAGAGTCCAATTTCTTGTCTGTTTCTTTAGTTGTTTTCCAGCTTTCATGTCCATAAATGAGGGTGGGTATTACATTTGAATTGAATAATCTTATCCTGGCTTTTGTGCTTATAACTTTTGAGTGCCTTATGTTCTCAAGATTCTTGAAGGTCAATGCTGCTTTTGCACTTCTAATTCTAACTTCCTTCCTGGTGTCACCATCCTGGTCTGTGTAGCTGCCAAGATATGCTGTCCCTCTATGTATATTTTTCCTTCTTGATTAATGAAAAGTTTTATTGTTTTTGTTTTTTCCTTGTTAATTTCAAGTCCTATTTTACTAGCCAGTGAAGACAGGATGTCTGTTTTTACTTGTATCAGATTTCACATTGTCACTGATAAGAGTTATGTCATCTGCAGAATCAAGATCTTCTAGTTGGGTCCTATGTACCGAATCAATGCCCATTTTATCTGTGCAGCATTTTTTCATTGTGAAGTCTGTTGTAATTCCAAAGGAGATAATATACATCCTTGTTTCATGCCTGTTTCACTCTGGAGCCTTTCACTCATTCCTTCTTCTGTGTTGACTGCACAAACATATTAATTGTAGAGGTCTCTAATTTTGTTGCCAGTCTTAGATGGTATTCCATATATTCTTCAAATTCTCCACAATGAATCTCTGTGTATGCTATCAAATGCCTTTTTTAAGTCTATGAAGTTCAGGATTAATAGTTTTTGCTTTTCAGTATGTTCTTCAAGTATTATTCTTAGAGTAAAGATCTGGTCGAGACAGCTTCTCCCTTTTTGAAATCCTGATTGTTCTTCTGTTATTTCATCTGTACCTGCAGCTTTGTTGTTAGCCATTAGATTCAATGCTGTTTCCATTTCGTTCAGTGTACTTTCATCTAGGTTGACACTTTGTTGTGGGATTAGTAAGTCAGTTTGAGGGTTTATCAGTTCTTTTGGATGTGGTCAGTTAAGTATTTCTTGGAAGTGTTTGGCCATCTTTGTTTTTGATCTTCACTTGATGTTAATAGGGTGCCAGTTTTGCTAAAGAGATTGGTCTTTGAATGTAAAAGTACCTGTTAGCCTCTTTTGTATGTTATAAAGAGTTTTGCTCTCTCCTGTTTTTAGAATATATAGTAGTACATAGTATAAAATATACAGAAATATACAGCAGAAGTGCACCACCTAAAAATTCCAGAAACCAGACAAAGAATTACCCAGAAGATGAGGGCCAAGGGAGAAAGCAACATTTTGAATAAAAATGCTATGACATTATGTCATGCCATGTGACATGCTTTAGATCAGACACTAATATGTGTCACACATAAACAGTACGCAGCACAGAAGAGACAAAAAGAAGCCTAAGGTTAACTGATATAGTAATTATTGTGAGAATAATGCAGTCTTATATAGCCAATATGAGCCCATTCTCCAAGTTGAAATCATAAACACTGGTTAATGCTTGTTTCACTCTGGAGCCTTTCACTCATTCCTTCTTCTGTGTTGACTGCACAAACATATTAATTGTAGAGGTCTCTAATTTTGTTGCCAGTCTTAGATGGTATTCCATATATTCTTCAGATTCTCCACAATGAATCTCTGTGTATGCTATCAAATGCCTTTTTTAAGTCTATGAAGTTCAGGATTAATAGTTTTTGCTTTTCATTAATAGTTTTTGCTTTTTTCAGCCGGGGCCGGCTAGCGTAGTGGTTAGAGCACTCGTCTAGCAACCAAATGGTCGAGGGTTCGAATCCCCAGCTGAGCGGGATTTTTTTTCCGACCAACACGGCCCTGAGGCCGACCCAGCCTCGCAAAATGGGTACCAGAGAAAATCTGGGAAGTAAAGGCAGCGAGGAAAGGAACTGGTCACCCTACCTCATACGCTGATGACCCAGCATAATGAGGTCTCTAACGCTTCACCCCCTACGGCATTTGAAATGCTATGGGACTATCTTTACTTTTTACTTTTTCAGTATGTTCTTCAAGTATTGTTCTTAGAGTAAAGATCTGGTCGAGACAGCTTCTCCCTTTTTGAAATCCTGATTGTTCTTCTGTTATTTCATCTGTACCTGCAGCTTTGTTGTTAGCCATTAGATTCAATACTGTTTCCATTTCGTTCAGTGGAATTTCATCTAGGTTGACACTTTGTTGTGGGATTAGTAAGTCAGTTTGAGGGTTTATCAGTTCTTTTGGATGTGATCAATTAAGTATTTCTTGGAAGTGTTTGGCCATCTTTGTTTTTGATCTTCACTTGATGTTAATAGGGTGCCAGTTTTGCTAAAGAGATTGGTCTTTGAATGTAAAAGTACCTGTTAGCCTCTTTTGTATGTTATAAAGAGTTTTGCTCTCTCCTGTTTTTAGAATATATAGTAGTACATAGTATAAAATATACAGAAATATACAGCAGAAGTGCACCACCTAAAAATTCCAGAAACCAAACAAAGAATTACCCAGAAGATGAGGGCCAAGGGAGAAAGCAACATTTTGAAGAAAAATGCTATGACATTATGTCATGCCATGTGACATGCTTTAGATCAGACACTAATATGTGTCACACATAAACAGTACGCAGCACAGATAAGACAAAAAGAAGCCTAAGGTTAACTGATGTAGTAATTATTGTGAGAATAATGCAGTCTTATATAGCCAATATGAGCCCATTCTCCAAGTTGAAATCATAAACACTGGTTAATGCTTGTGTGTTTCTGTTAGGTCTGCCAGTCCAGCCACCTGAGTTTATGTTAAGGAACAAGTCTAGAAAAGAGAAGCAGAAGGTTATGAACCCTCCTCTCTTAGATTCATCTGAAGGCTCTGATGAAGAATGGACTCCAGCTCTTGAGAGAGCAAAGAAACCCAAGGGTTTGCTTAATTCTTTTGTGTATAATTCTGTGATTTGTATGTTCATATGGTCACCTCAGATAGCTTATTTAAATGGTGGTGCATAGAGAATGTAACATGAATCAACAAAAATCCAAAATGACTTGGAGAAAACAGTTACATGAAGAAGATACAGACAGCAGATGATGGGTGAAAGACCTGATTGAGAACTAGACAGCCAAACATCACTAGCCAGGCAGGATATTCAGCAGATGCCTTACACACACACAGGTCAGACAGCATATTCAGCAGATGCCTTACATACACACACACAGATCAGACAAGATATTCAGCAGATGCCTTACATACATACACACACACACAGGTCAGACATGATATTCAGCAGATGCCTTACATACACACACAGAGGTCAGACAGGATATTCAGCAGATGCCTTACACACACACAGGTCAGACAGGATATTCAGCAGATGCCTTACATACACACACACACAGGTCAGACAGGATATTTAGCAGATGCCTTGCATACACACACACACAGGTCAGACAGGATATTCGGCAGATGCCTTACATACACACACACACACAGGTCAGACAGGATATTTAGCATATGCCTTACATACATACACACACACAGGTCAGACAGGATATTCAGCAGATGCCTTACATACACACTCACACAGGTCAGACAGGATATTCAGCATATGCCTTACATACACACACAGGTCAGACAAGATATTCAGCAGATGCCTTACATACATACACACACACAGGTCAGACAGGATATTCAGCAGATGCCTTACATACATACACACACACACACACACAGGTCAGACAGGATATTCAGCAGATGCCTTACATACACACGCACACAGGTCAGATAGGATATTTAGCAGATGCCTTACATACATACACACACAGGTCAGACAGGATGTTCAGCAGATGCCTTACATACACACGCACACAGGTCAGACAGGATATTTAGCAGATGCCTTACATACATACACACACAGGTCAGACAGGATATTTAGCAGATGCCTTACATACATACACACACAGGTCAGACAGGATATTTAGCAGATGCCTTACATACATACACACACACAGGTCAGACAGGATATTTAGCAGATGCCTTACATACATACACACACAGGTCAGACAGGATATTCAGCAGATGCCTTGCATACACACACACACACACAGGTCAGAGAGAGGATATTTGAAAACTGGAGTTGTAGTCTGAAAGTATTCAAACATTCAGTGTATTTACATGATATACCAAAAAAAAAATGAAGAACTTGATACAAAATTTCCTGGTATAGTTTAAAGTTATATGTGGTTCACAGATCCTCTGCCTATTACGTGACATAAACTATTTATTAAATGCACTTTATTATCTTGAAGATTTTAGATCACTTCCAGGAAACATTTTTGATGAATGAGTAGATTTCCAAATACAGTAGGGAAAAAAAAGAATTGTATGTAAGGATGGTTGGCACAATTCATTTTTTTTTCTTTCTTCATAAGTATAGACCAAAGAAAAGGAGTTTTTAAAACTATAAAGAGCAGCAGTCTTGAAAACAGTGGACATGAGCAAACAAAGAAGTCTGTGCCATCAAACAAAAGAAAAAAGGTAATAATGTCTGACATCTAAAATTGTTCATGAAGAAAGTGCAGTTTGTGAATTTAAATAGTCATAGATCTCAGATTTTACATCTTTATTCTTGTCACATGCTGTTAGCTACAGTTTTTTGTGCAATAAATTACATCCATCAGTTTAATAAATGATAAAATTTTAGCAGAAATGTTCATTATGTAACTACAGACTGATCACTGTTCCTGCTTGCTGGGTGAGATTGGAAGAAATAGATTTTCCATATCTCAGATAAAGTAGAGAAAGAGATTTGTAAAAGCTGAGTTTCTTTGACATTTCATTTATTTGTTAGCATAGATTTATGATTGTAATGAAACCAGACAGAATTAAATATGTGGTACATAACACTAGAAAGAAATATACTGTATACATGATATACAACAACAACAAAAAAATGAAGAACGTGATACAAAATTTCCTGGTATAGTTTAAAGTTATATGTGGTTCACAGATCATCTGCCTATTACGTGACATAAACTATTTATTAAATGCACTTTATTATCTTGAAGATTTTAGATCACTTCCAGGAAACATTTTTGATGAATGAGTAGATTTCCAAATACAGTAGGGAAAAAAAAAAGAATTGTATGTAAGGATGATTAGCACAATTCATTTTTTTTTTCTTTCTTCATAAGTATAGACCAAAGAAAAGGAGTTTTTAAAACTATAAAGAGCAGCAATCTTGAAAACAGTGGACATGAGCAAACAAAGAAGTCTGTGCAATCAGAAAAAAGAAAAAAGGTAATAATGTCTGACATCTAAAATTGTTCATGAAGAAAGTGCAGTCTGTGAGTTTAAATAATCATAGATCTCAGATTTTACATCTTTATTCTTGTCACATGCTGTTAGCTACAGTTTTTTGTGCAATAAATTAATGTCCATCAGTTTAATAAATGATAAAATTTTAGCAGAAATGTTCATTATATAACTACAGACTGATCACTGTTCCTGCTTACTGGTTGAGATTGGAAGAAATAGATTTTCCATGTCTCAGATAAAGTAGAGAAAGAGATTTGTAAAAGCTGAGTTTCTTTGACATTTCATTTATTTGTTAGCATAGATTTATGATTGTAATGAAACCAGACAGAATTAAATATGTGGTACATAACACTAGGTAGACAGGTGTATGGTACAGTTAGTTTTATAAAAAGTATAGAAAGCTGGCAGGAACAAGAGTGGTAGAAAGTCATATGAGCGCATATAAATGTTGTCTTATCTTCTGTTGTCTGTTTTCTCACATAAAACTACAAGATTTTCTAATAATGTAGCTATACAACTCCTCAATTAAAAATGGCTTACTCATCAATGAGAGCTTATTAATTTTTACAGTTTGTGAAAATACAAGTCAAATGTTCATATAAGGAAACTTCATTTTTTCTTTATTCTTCAAAATATATTACACAGAGAAGGAAGCAGAAAGAATCAAACAATGAAGATGATGAGATTCATGTGTACCCATTTAGGAAACAAAGAAGCATTAGATATATGTCTCTAGCCATACCAGATGATGATGATTTTCTTTGTAAGTTCTAGATACCTTTTCTTTGGAAATAAGAGTATGTTCTGTGACCACTCCTGTTTTGAAAGTTATTATTTATTCTTTATTTGTAAATTTGTTCAGTTTTGATATCACATTAAAATTCTATATTTTCTTATAAGCAGGCACATAATGAAAAGATGTACATCCATAAAAATTGGAGGTTATGAATTACCAGAGATAGATAAGCTGATGACACAGTATTACTGTCCACAACACAAAAAAAGAATGGAAAAACTAATTATGTCAGTCCATAAGAACAGCGAAAAGCAAAACCTGTTCCTTAATGTGAAGAAAACTAAATTGATGACAACTGACAAAACAAATAAGGAAATGGAAATATATATCAGTCAGGAAAAATTGGAAGAGATGGAGAGTTTTGAATATCGTGGATCATTACTAACTAATAATGGAAATACAATGAGGGAAATTAAAAGGAGGACAGCTATCGCTCTTCAGAAAGTAAAACAACTATAGAAGCTGTGGAGAGGAACAGACAGAACTACAAAAATAAGATTTTTAAGGGCATGCATCTTTTCCGTTACAACATGTGCCTGGCAGTGAAAATATTTTTCAGATTTTTAACATTACTGTTAAGTTATCCTCTTTTAGTTTCAAAAATAGTTAAGTTGAACTTTTTTTTTAAAACAAGTAAATTGATTGATGGTAATAACAATTTTATCAATTAAGATTGTGAGGACTGTAATCTGGAATATGATGGTGATTGTCCTGAGCATGGGCCTCTTGTATGTGTTTATGATATCCAGGTAACTTGTCTTAATGTCATCATCATCATCATCAGGTGCCGTGCCGACTGGCATTGGCTGTTATGCTTCTCCAGAGTACATGATCCTTCATGCAGGCCATCAGCTCAGTTGGTGATCTCCTCTCACACCATCCCGTCAGACTGTCCAGTATCATTTCTCTTGGTCTTCCTCTTGATCTCTTTCCTTCTATTTTTCTTCTTGTTATATTTTCAATGCCCCCTCTTCTCATTGCTCTCTTATCTTTTTGACAAGGTTTTTTTGTCTAACCAGCTCTTCTCATACATTCTTGATTAGTTATTTTTGCTGTCCAGGGGATTCACAACATTCTTCTAATAAACCACATTTCTGCTGCTTCTAATGATTTTTGTGCAAACTTGCCTATTGTCCATGAGTCACTTCCATATAACAAGATAGGTTCAATATAGCATTTTAGGACTTGGAGCAGTAATAACTTCAGATGGGAAATGCAGAACAGAAATTAGGAACAGAACAGGCCAAGCAATGACTGCATTTGAGAGAATGAGAAACATATTAGCCAACACATCCTTATCAATAAATGTTAGAAAACGAGTCCTAAAATGCTATATTGTCTTAATGTACTCTTTCAGTAATTAATGATCTTTTAAGTTATCATATGATGAGTAACATCACAAGGAAAGTGAGGAAAATCCAGACTGTTCTAGTACAACTGTTTTATTCTTTGTAATGGTTGTCCATCTAGAATTGTAAATGTAAAAGTGATTCAGGATATTCACATGTATAGAATGCTGGTTGTTCATTTTATTTTGATTTCACATAAATTAGGCGGCTTTAGATTCTTGAATGCTAGTAGGCACATCTTGCATCGTTTCTGTGCCATTAAGCATCACATGGCGCTCACAGTGTGTCTCACCGTGGTTCTCTATTCTTGACTAACATCTCAGTCACATCAGGGGATTTATTGCCAGTCATCTTAGCCTCCCTTGTCAGTGTTCTCTTTAGGGTCTCTTGAGGTCAGCCTCTTTCATTTTTGCAGATATTTCCTATTTGATGGGTTGCTTTGTGATTCTGTTTCTTCTCATCTTGTGGCCAACCTTCTTTTCTTGATCACTGCTGAGACTTTTTGCTGCATACTCATTTACTTTATCTCTGCTATAGTCTTGAATTCATTCAATTGTATACAGAGTATTTTATTTAGACATTTGTTTTCAAATGTGTTTAATTTACTCTCTGTTTCTTTGGTTGTTTTCCAGCTTTTACATGCATACATAAGGATAGGTAGTGGACACAAACACCTGTTTAATAAATGTAGATGACAAGATGAATGCAGAGAATTTGGGGTTGGTTTTTTTTTTTGTTATATCACAGAACTTGAGTGCAAGACTTGGTAACTATCTGGTGGGTTGTTGTGGCAAGTATCTTAGTAAGCTCCATCACATTGCATTAGAATATTTACAGAATTAAGCAGAATGTGCTATTGTAGAAGAGCTGCATAATGTTTAATATTATCTAAATATGTTTTTGATCTTTCAGTGTCCGTTTAAGGACAGATGTAAATAAAAACACTTCTTACAATAGCTTTGTATTATTTTGTGAAATATTTTTTTGTTCCAATTGCCTTTATGTGGTGCCTTGATTATTTTGTTAAATTTTTTTTTTCTAATTGCCTTTATGTGGTACCTTGATCATTTTGTCCCAGGTGCCAGCCTCTTTCCAAAATGGCTCCACAGAGTTTTGTAGAAAAACTTTACCAGAAGGGCTGGCCATCAGGAAATCCAAGATACCAAATGCGGGTCTTGGTGTTTTTGCTGTGAAAGATTTTCCTGCTCGAACCAGATTTGGACCTTACAAGGGAAAGAAGGAACTGGACGAAGAGATTGCACATGAGTTAGGCTATAGTTGGCAGGTGAATAGTTTTGTTTATTGTAGCTGTAAATATCAGTTTCACAATCACATGCTTGGATGAAGTGACCAATGAAACCATCAAAAATCTGATGTGTGACAGCAATTGAGTTGTTAGAGAGATCTGTCAGAGTCTTGACTCGTTAATTAAAGAGAATGAACAGTGCCGGATTCAAGTGGCAACTGAAGAGACCAACCTACAGCAGCTGTTTATTTCTGAACCATTCACAATATAATAATCAGGTTCTGAGCTAATACATAATGATGGTTAATTGAGCATGGGATATGTACATGTTCAAAATAAAATAGCTATTCCAGAAACTTAAATTTTCAATGAATTTGTCGTATCAGTTCTTGACAGTCAGTTTCAAAAGGTTTTCAGTGCACTAAAGTGGAAAGATTTGGGATATCACACAGGACTTTTTATTCCTATTAATAGTGTCCTATGGCAGTTGAAAAAAATGTTGATTGTTGCTATTGTCTTGTCTCCTTCCTCATATACCTTTCAGTGTTGAGTAGGCAAATAGACATCTTGTTAGGGCTCTGCGATTTGGTTCATATAATGAGATATTTCATGCTTCTGTAATTTCCTCTCTCCATCTCTTGTGTGGGTGGCCTCTTCCTCTATTACCTACAAATCTTAGTGTGAATGGACACAGGAGTCAACAAATGCAGTTTTGGCAGAAAAAAAAATGTGTGCTTTACATAAAAATTGAGGTGTAAAATACTTCAATTTACCATCTTCAACTAGTTCAGAACTACACTGACACATGAAACTAGAACATATATGTAAATAAACCAGTTATGAATTACACCACAAACTTTTGTAACATTTTGCAGAATAGTTCATTTTATACAGATTGAACTGTAACTTCATGTTTTTCCAAATGGGAGTGGTGGCACAATCTGAAATATTTGTTGTAACACCAGCTATTATCTTCTTCCACTAAGCAAATGATGTGTTAGTTCTCATGCTGCTATCTTCATTATCAGAACTTTGTACAATTCTTGCCTTGGGAGATGTTGACACAATAGCAACAGAAGTACTTGATCTAGATTTGGTCACAGGCAGCGCTCTTTCATCTTCATTTTCACTGCAGCTACCACTTATTGAACCTGATGAACAGAAGGACTGAACACACAAACCCTAGGCATCATGTATCATTTCATTCACTTCATTATATGTTTCACTATCCTAATAAGTCTATAAATTAATAATTTTAACAGCTTTCTCAGCAAATGTATGTTTTAGTAAATGTTCACTCTGTTGAGATGCCACTGTAGAATATGACAGTTCCCCCCCCCCAAAAAAAAAACGTATGAGCATGAATCACTATGTGGTAAATAGCTAATTTTAGCATGTACTTCATTCTGGTAAAGGAAATAAATATTTAAAAGTAGGATTGAAATTGTTGGAACAAATTAATGCATTGATTTTTAGAACTACCCTTGTCTGGCACATAAACTGGTTTGACAGAGTCAGTGGGAAAAGGTGCCTGATAATCCAGTCGTTCGAAGGAAAGAGGTAATACTGGTGTTACTCCAACCTTGGCCCTGATGGTGTCATTTCTTATTTTTTCTCTTCTTGTCACATTTAGCATTCTCCTTAAACATTTCTATCGTGATGATTTTTTCTTGTTTTTGGCTGTTAGTGTCCATGTTTGACATTGGTAGCATAGAGTTGGGAGGAAAATTGTGTTGTACAGTGCTCTTTTTGTTTGATTTGTAATGTATTTGTGTTTTCAATAAAGGAGTCATTTGTCCAATGACCTGATTTGCTTTATTGCATCTGTTCTCAATCTCAGCGTCAATTTTCCCTGAGTATAATACTGTGCTAACTAGGTATTTGAAATGCTTCACCTGTTTCAAGGGCTGGTTGTCTAGAAAGATCTTTGTTTGGATTTCTTCTCTTGCTGTGGTCATGAATTCCGTTTTTTCAGCACTGATCTTCATGTTGCGGCTTTTACATGCCCTTGCTAAATTATCCGTTTTCTGCTGTTGCTGCCATATGATGCTGAAAAGATTGATTAGGAATAGATTATGGGTATTTAAAGGCATTAGATTGCTTTGAAATAGATTATTTGTAATTAAAGGCATTTTAATTCTCACATGCAACTTTATACCAAAATATTTTCCACAAATCAACATTTTTGTACAAGCAATGACAAGAGGACTGTCAGGCAAGTTTTTTTGAACAATCACAGTACTTTGATAACATTTAAACTTTGAATTTTACATATGCTATTAACAATAAACACCAGAATACCTAAGGACATTTAAGTACATTTACAACAGACATGAAAATAGCCAAATCCAAAATTTGAAATGATGTGCAAATTATTTAAAGGGCTTAAATGCAAGAAAAGAGAGAAATAGCAGACTGCAGGAACACTTAGAATATTTTGTATAAAAATGTAGTTTACCAAAAATTGATGGGAAGGGAAGAAAAAAAAACCTTTGAATACACAATGTTCGCTCTTAAATTAGTTAATTTTCCTGACTGAAATGTTTTTGTCCCTTAAGAACATCATTCACCTGATAAAAAAAAAAAACAACAAAGGTTATTACTACTGAAAATCTAATGGCACTTTTTCTGAATTTTGCTCACTGTAAGCTCAAACCTGGGCAGCAAAGAGAAACAGTCTACCAATATTCTTTCTACCCTTATTTTGATGATGTAGTGGACCTGCAGTCTAACATATGATGTTCAAATCAACCATAATTTTATGGTTACTGACAGTTATAACACTGAAAATAGTAGTTATGAAGCTCATCAAAACCTCAGAACCATTACTCACTCATGTTGGCAATACATTGATAGAGAAGTCTGAGGAATTTGGTTACTTGTGAAGTGTGTGTGTATACAAGGGCAAAACATGTAGAAGGAATAAACCAAAGTTCTTGAGAATTAGAGCATGAGACCTGCCAACTAAATACTTGACTGTACCACTGAAACAAGTCTGGAGGAACTAAATAAAAATGCTAAATACATTGCAACTATCTGCACTGCATCAGTGATAATCTTTGTACAGACTAGACATTAAAAAAAAACTAATATTTCTGCATTAAAATGACTGAGAAAGCTGCTAATTTGGTTGCATAGGACAGACAGACAAATGTACATATGTGATGGGTCTGTGAAACTACTGTAACTAGAGGAAAACAGAAAATATTTGCTCAGATCATTAGATTAAAGACTAGACATCCAAAACTTAATAGAAGATCAGACTGGGTGAAAAGATGCTTTTTAAGAAGGAAGTTCATGAAGCATAACTAATGTAAAGGAACATTAAATTATACTGAGAACTCATATATCATTAGGGCAAACATATTTATACACATTGCTTCATTGAAAGCAAGTGTTTAAAAGATACATAATCAAATTATGTTACACTTGAAAGGACAGTTGCTCTCTGTATATGTAATATATATTTTAACTGTAAAGCATAAGGTGATTTTTAATGCCTGTATCTCTCTCTCTCTGAACCTTAAGTGCCCAGGGCACATGGGGCTTCCGCAAGGGTTTTCCACAAATGCCTGTCCTTCACTTTTTTTTTCTGCTCTTGCCCAGGTGAGCCCTCTATTGCTCAACATCCTATCTGTTGTTCTTCTCCATGTCTCTTTTGGTCTACCCTTACTTCTGTTCCCCTGTGGTGTCCATCTTAGTGCTATTTTTGGTAGTGAGTTGTCAGTCATTCGGAGCACATGTCCCAACCATCGCCAGCGTCTTTCCTCAATAATTGTCAGTGGCTTCATCTGCATTTCTGCCAATAAGATGTTATTTCTTATGGTGTTTGGCCAAAATATTTTCCTAATTCTTCGTAATTTTAATAGGCCATCTGGACAGGGTGTTACTGATTCATGAAACTTTAAAAAGTCAGTGAAATATTTCAAATAATCACAATAGCTGAGAAATCATATTACTTTGTATACTAACATTTAATAGAAATCTCTGAACAGTGTGTCATGTATAAGAAACTCATTACATGCAGTATAATAGTGGGATATTCTCTGAGATAAGTTAAATATCTTTTTAGATGGCTCCAGAACCTAGCCTTTTTACAATTTTTTTGTTAAACACATCAGTGTTGTTTCTTTGCTGTGTAATGGGTGCCATGTTAAACAATAGCTATATGAAGGTAAACAGTGAATATTGATATTCTAACAGAATGCTTTTTGTCTGTGTAAAATAGATTCTGAAGAATGGAAAACCTTCTCATTTTGTGGATGGCAGAGATCCAAGTGATTCTAACTGGATGAGGTTTGTGAACTGTGCCAGATGTGAAGATGAGCAGTGTGTAATAGCCTACCAGTATAAAGGAGAAGTCTATTACAGATCTTACAAGCACATTTCTGCTGGAACAGAGATTCTGGTCAGTACATTGTGTGGGGTTTGATTAACAGAAATGCTGTTCTATGAGAGACTTAGCAAAGTCTGAGATAAGACTGCATGAGTAAATAATAGCAAACTACCTTACATTCTTCCTGCGTTGTTAAACATCACATAAGGTTTGCATGGTAGTTTGCCAAGTTTTTCTGTTTTCAATGAGCTTTTCAAATTCATCAAGGGATATTATGTCTACTAATTTAGCTCTCTTAACAATGTCCTCTTTAGAGTTTCACGTGGCCGACCTCTTTTTTTTTTTTTGACCTGTTGTGTTCCACTTGGTAGCTTCTTTTAGGATTCCCTGATTATTTCTTCTCATCACATGATTGACATATATCCATCTCCTTTTTATGATCATCCATGAGGCAGGTTGTTGTTTACTAATCTGTCTTATATCTGCGTTGGTCTTGAGTTCATTTCACCTTATACCAAGTATTTTCCTTAGGCATTTCTTTTCAAGAGTGTAACTTGTTTTCTATTTCTTTAGTTGTTTTCCAGCTTTCGCATCCATAAATGAGGGTAGATATTACATTTGAATTTAATAATCTTAGCTCGATTTTTATGCTTATAACTTTTGAGTGCCTTATGTTCTCAAGATTTTTGAAGATCAGTGTTGCTTTTGCAATTCTAACTTCCTTTCTGGTGTCATCTTCCTGGTCTGTATAGCTGCTGAGATATGCAGATTGGTTTACATCTTCAACAGCTGTTCCTTCTATGTTTATTTTTCCTTCTTGATGAATGGGAAGTTCATTATTTTCAATTTTTCCTTGTTAATTTCAAGTATATATGTAGAAGGAACAGCTGTTGAAGAAGTACACCAATTTGCATACCTTGGCAGCAACATAGACCAGGATGGTGACACCAGAAAGGAAACTAGAATTAAAATTGCACAAGCAGCATTGACCTTCAAGAATCTTGAGAACATATGGCACTCAAAAGTTATAAGCACAAAAACCAAGCTAAGATCATTCAATTCAGATGTAATATCCATCCTGATTTATGCATGCTGGCAAACAGCTAAAGAAACAGATAACAAATCAGACTCTTTTGAAAACAAAAGCTTGAGGAAAATACTCTGTATAAAATGGATGAATTCAAGAACAGCGCAGAGATATGGCAGATGAGCGAACAACAGCCTGTCTCATTGGTAATCAGAAAAAAAGGAGGTGGACATATATCAGTCATGTGATGAAAAGAAACAGTCAAAAAATCCGAAAACAACCTATCAAGTGGAACACAACAGGCTAAAGAAAAGAATATAAACCACGTGAAACTCTAAAGAGGACATCGTTAAGAGAGGCTAAATTAGTAGGCATAAAATCCCTTCATGAAGTTGAAAAGCTTGCCAAAGACAGGAAAACTTGGTGAACTCCTATGTGACGTTTAACAGCATGGGAAAGATGTAAGATAAGAATTTCAAATCCTATTTTACAAGCCAACTATAGGAGTTTTATTACTTGCAGTAAAATCACTCATCAAAGAATGAAGTTCTCTGTGTTTCATTATATCTTTTTATACCTAATTTATGAATCGTCTGTTCAACTTATTTTAGGTTGATATCCAAAGAAAAAGTGAAATTGGAAAAATTTCAGTGTTTTTGAAACTAATGTGTCATATTTTACAATCTTTTTTGTTAGTAATGTACATAACAGGAGATCTCCACCAGTCACTTGTGTTAACTTACTTATACACATAGCTTTGAGTGTAAATAAAGTTAATGTTACACATACAACTCTAGAAAATGCCATGTTGTATAAGTTGTACATATTGTATTTATTAAAAGGGGCAGACCGCGTGAAACTCTGAAAAGAACATTATTAAGAGAGGCCAAGTTAACAGGCATAAAATCCTTTGTTGAGGTTGAAAGACTCGCCGAAGACAGGAAAAATTGGCGAACTACTTTGCGAGCCCTATGTGACGTCTAACGGCACGGGAAGGATATAAGATATAAGATAAGATTGTATTTATTATGTAAGCCAAAGTGCAAGTTCAGTGTCCCATAAATGGTATGTACAAACATTTCCTGAAAATGATCTCTGCACTTTAGATATATTTATACTGCTTCAGAAAATAAGCACAGATCATTTTGCAGACTATGAAGGGCATAATGTGTTTTAATTAGCTCCTACATAATTGGAATGCTAATGCAGTCTTGAATACTGAATATTTGTGGATATTAATATATTAGCATCTACACTTTCCAAAACAATCAAAACTTTGTTTCTTGACTGTGTAATCTTGTCTTGACAATATCCTGATTTTAAGTATGTTCACAATTTTGTTATACTGTCTATCAACTGAAAATTTTAAAATGTAAAGAATTGTTTCAGGTGTACTATGGTGACAGTTATGCTGCAGATCTTGGTATCCAGATCCAGAAATTTGGCACACTGAGCAAGAAAGTGCCAGGGAGAGAGACAATAGGACAATCAGGTATGTATACAGAAAATAATGGTAAAAGGGAGTGTCTGTTGGCACATCGAACTCAAGCCACTGCACATGTCCACTGACCTTTGCACAAAAATGAATAACAGACTAGGAGTATATAATACAAAATGAGGATGCTTTCAACCGTCTGGTTAGCTCAGTCGGTAGAGCATGAGTTTCTTAATATAGGGGTTATGAGATCGAGCCTCTAGTGGAGAATTTTTTTTTTTTTTTTAACGTTTTAAAGTTATACTTCAGATTGTAACACTATTTATTTGTCTTTAATAAGATCAATTATACTTTTTAACTTTTAGAACAACTAGCAATTTCGCATGTCCACTGACCATTTGTCCCGGATGGAGTAAACATTCCACCCCAAATTCGGTTAGGACCCTGGCTCAACTCAGGGGCAGGGTTAGGGAAAAGAGCTAAAGAAATTCATTTGAAGTATGTTCCCTACAAAGCTGGACAGATAACAAGTAAAGTCGGCTGATGTGCCGTACAGTGTCAGTCTAGGTTACACAATGTGTGAATAGCATGTGCCAATAGACACAGCCATGGTAAAATATCCAGATACATACACTGAAACCAACAGTAGAAAAATCACATATATAGATAGATAATAACAATGGAACAGTAACATATAGACATGAAAATGGCAGTAGAACACTCATATATATACAGAAAAAATGACAGTAGAACAGTCAGTTATGAACACAGAAAATGATGGTACAACAGTTATGTATATATGAAAAAAAAAATGACAGAAGTCATAAATGTACATATAAAGTGGCAGTAAAACAGTTGAGTATATACTCAGAAAATAACAGTAAAACAGTCATGTATGTACATATAAAATAACAACAGAACAGTTAGGTATGCATACAAAAAATAACAGTGGAACAGTCAGATATGTATACAGAAAATGATAGAACAATTGGAGATTTACTCATAAAATGAAGATACAACAGTGAGGCATGTACACAGAAAATGAGAGTAGAACAGTCATGTATGTACACAGACAATGAGGCATGTACAGAGAAAATGATAGAACAGTCAAGTATGTACACAGATGACAGTAGAAATCATATGTATGCAGAAAATGACAGTAGTTTATATTATGTATTGTGAAGGATAATATGTACAAGGGGTGATTGATAAGTTCTCAGCATAAGGTACAAATACTTGAAACACACAGTTGATATTAGATACATTTGTAGATCAGGTTAATGTAAGATTAAACACCAAGAATCAAGAAATTAACTGCAACCAGTTTTTTTTACAGGCTACTGAAGTGGTAAGGGGTGGCAGAAATTGAGAAAAAATTTCTCATTGAGCTGTCATTTGCTACCTCTACATCAAGGGCTTATTATCAAAGGAGATCTATGTGATTTGGTGGAGACTGTAGAGGAGAGTGGCCCTTCTTACAACACAGTGAAGAAACGGGCAGCTCAATTCAAACATGGAAGGGAGAGTCTGGAAGATGATCCCCATCCAGGAAGACCAAGAACATTAACCACAGATGAAACCACCGGCAGAATCCATTACATGATAATGGAGGATCGACGACTGACTGAGCAGTGCATTGCTACTGAGTTGGGCATCTCCCAGGAATATGTTCATGCCATTATTCACAGTGATCTTCAAATAACATAGGTCTCTGCTCAATGGGTCCCGAAACTTCTTGGACCTTATCACAAATGACAGTGTCTCAACATGTCAAGAGACAATCTTGCCCATTTTTCTGCAGATCCTGAAAAGTTTCTTCAGCAATTTGTGACTATGGATGAGACTTGGCTTCATCATTTTCAACCAGAAACCAAAGAACAGTCAAAGCAGTGGAAACATCATGGATCCCCAACTCCAAAGAAAGCAGAGGTGGTTCTGTCTGCAGGCAAAGGATGGCTTCCATCTTTTGGGATTCAGAAGGTGTGCTATTGGTAGACTATCTTCAGAAGGGCAGAATGGTCACTGGGGCCTATTAAGCTAATCTTGTGAAGCAACTGCAGATCAAATTGAAGAAAAAGCGTCGAGGGAAATTGACGAGAGGAGTCATCTTTCACCAAAACAGTGCTTCAGTTCACAAGTCGGCGGTGGCAATGGCTGCCATTCATGAATGCGGCTTCCAGTTTCTTGAACATCCTCCTTATTCCCCAGATTCGGCCCCTTCAGACTATTACCTGTTTACCAAACTCAAAAAGAAGCTCAGTGGTCACAAATTTGCTTTAGATGATGATGTCATTCATGCTGTAGACCACTTTCTACAGGCACAAGATGCTGGCTTTTACAAAAAAGGGATCCATATGCTCTAGGATTGCTAGACTAAGTGCATAAACTTGCAAGGGGACTATATTGAGAAATAACCCCAAAAGTTGTCCACAAATAATCCGTTGTACCTTATGCCAAGAACTTATCAATCACCCCTCATATGTTAAAATAATATTTTTTTATATTAATAAATAAAGTAACAGTTCCTGTCTACAAAATGACAAAGATGAGTTCATTTAGTGAAGGCGAAAATTTGAACTGGACCAGTCGACCAGTCTTTATACATTATTCTACATGGCTTATAATCCTATGCTGTCTTACGAACTCAGTCACGTACTCGTAGAATAACTAGGACATTTTACTGTAAATTTCTCTTTTGAACGTTATAGCCTTACACACATATCATCATCAAAATGACACATCATCTTTTTTTCACCTTATATCTGTTGTGTACTGGGATATGTCACAGGTAGTTTGATTATTGATGTGTGATCTAAGGCACATGTGACCTCATGTATTATTACTCATTTCTCCTCAAAATATTGTTTGTTCACCCAATTCATTTCATACTGTGTCATCCTATTTGTGGTTTCAGCCATTTTTAGGTGGTGTACTTGTATATGACTAGGATTCATTCTCATTAGGTGGTCTTCTTCTTCTTCTTCTTCGTTCACTTCTACCACCAAAAACCGCACTGTGAACCTACTGAATTCACACCTGTGGTCCTCGTTAGGTCCCGTGGTCCCCTGTGTGGTCCAAAATAGACCACACGAGATCCACGAGAGGACCACAAGGGGTTCAGAGTGTCACAGTGCTTTAGCCTGTATTCTTGGTGGGTCTCGGAAGCGAGATTGCGTGACACCTTGGTTTTCATTGCACCAGTTTAGTCTAGGGTTGGACTTTCTCACCGGAAGACCTCGACGTGTTTGGGATATCAGTGCATCCCCGCTGGGTGAGAGGCGGTAGCCCACCCAGGCCAGAGTTGGACTTTCTCACCGGAAAACCTCGACGTGTTTTGAGATACCCGTGTATCACCGCCGGGTGAGAGGTGGTTGCCCATCCAGTCCAGGGTTGGACTTTCTCACCGGAAAACCTCAGCGTGATTAGGATACGCAAACATCCCCGCCGGGTGAGAGGTGGTTGCCTAACTAGACTTCTCTGGTCCAGTGTCTCCGACTTCAGTATTTTGCGGTCGTGGCCGCTACCCTTCCTAGTTGTGACCAGGATGGAGCTTTTGTCCAGGAGGACGAATCCTCGCCACTAGTGACTTCTACCCCTGGGTTGAGCCGGTTTAGGCATTATCCCAGTATGGGCGTATTTGGGACGGGACCGACCTCTAGGGCAGAGGTACTGTGACATGCATAGCCTTCAAGATTCACCCCTGGTATGAGCCGGTTTAGGCAAAATTCACCAGTATGGGTGTTTATCAGGCGTTACCGACCTCTAGAGCGGAGGTGGCATGACATGTCTAGCCATCAAGTTCCACCCCTGGTGTGTGCCGGTTTAGGCATATTTCACCAGTGTAGGTGTATTTCGGACGTGGGCGGCCTCTAGAGCAGAGGTGCCGTGGTATAGCTCTCGTAGCGATACTACTGGACATACCAGGTTAAACTTCACTTTCCACCACCTTTTCCCATCGGCGCCGCACAGCAACCATTATTTCTTTTCCGCATTTACTTCCTTAACCGGGAAGAGCTTCACTCCACGCGCGGCATTTGAAGAGTCTCGCCAGCAGTGTCTTAACCTCTGGGACAAGCCGGTTCATGCATTTCACCCGATATGACTGCACTTAGGACGTGGCCGACCTCCAGACCAGAGGTGCCGTGATTTGACTGTTTGCTTCGCTTTATCCTTTCTACCACCTTTTCCGCAGTGATGCTGCGCGGCAACCTCATTTGCAAATTTCTTCATTGGCCGGGAGGAGCACCACTCCACGCACAGCAGCTGAAGATCTCGCCAACAGCAGCAGATGAGCTACCAAACGTGCCACTCATCTACCCTAAGTAACTGGTTTTCAGGCGCCAGATATTCGCCCTCGCCCCTTCTCCTGTCAGTTTAAACAGTTCTGCCACGGGAAGGCCAGGAGCTGGACTTGACTGCCAGAGGCTGTTTGTGGCGCGTTTGCAGTCCTTAGAACCTCATTAGGTGGTTTCTGTAATGGATTAGTGATCTTCATTTTTCATCTTGTCTATTCTCTTCTTATTTATGCTCTCTTTGAGCTCTCATTTCACATACAACAATTTTATATTATAGTCTTTTTGGATAGTGTCCAGATTTGACAGAGTGTTGGTATGGATAATTTTTTACAATCTTTTTGTTGGATGATTCATGTATTATAGGGCAGTTAGATAAACCAATTTGTCTGCTTTTTGTATTCTTGTCCAGTTTCCAGGATTAATATGCTATTAAGGTATTAAAATTCATTCACCTATCTCAAGACTGGGCTGTCAATCAGAGTGTTACAGGAAGTTGGTATCCTGCTTACTGTTCATTTTCATTTGGTAAATTTGACAATTGATATTTAGAGAGTTCATGTGGGTTTTCTTTTTTTTTTGCAGCATGAAACCATCTTGTGTAAATATATACAGGCCATCATCAAAGAGTGACTCATCTGATCTATTAAGATCATCATCTGAAAGTTACTTAATGTGTTGTCGTTACTCCCCTGACTGCCAGTGTTGGTACAGGTATTCCCCCTCTTTTCGACCACCAGTTGTTTCAACCCTTTTTCAGTTGTACCCAGAACCCACACATTCAACTGCTTAGTCCGCTTTTTTCAACTAGTTTCACCCACCTTCATGTTCTACCATCATTTTTATGCCTCAGCCAAGCAGTCACAGGCTGGTTGCTATGCCATCAGTCTGTTTTCAGTTGTTGAGAGCAAATCTCTTGTGTTCATGGTTACAATATTCTTATATATGTGCTTATAATGCTTTTATATTTATGTTTATAATATTCATAATGCCTTATAAATGCGAGAAAGATACAAAATAATACCATACAACTCTCAAGTTGCAGGAAAAGTTAGAACAGTAAGACTTAGTGGCCAAGGTATGTCTCATGCTGATGTATGCCACAAGCTAGACCTACCTCGCTCAGCAGTACAATTCTTAAAGCTAAAATCAATGTTATAGCAAATTAAAATTTGCCTCACCAGTACATACAAAAGTCATTAGAAAGTTAGATGATTTAATTGTTGATACGGAAAAAAGTGTTAAGTATTTGGTCTTAAAACCAAATCAGTCACAGTTATCCTGTTAGTAGAGGCATTACACAGGTTAAAAACTGTTTAATACAAGGAAGGGGACAAAGCTGTCTGATTTAGCAGTCAGTGAGCCATAGTTGAAATGCCAGTGTCAGGGTTAGCAAACCATAGTTGACATGCTAGTGTCAGGGTTAGCAAACCATATTTGATATGCTAGTGTCAGGGTTATCAGACCATAGTTGACATGCTAGTGTCAGGGTTAGCAAACCATAGTTGATATACTAGTGTCAGGGTTATCAAACCATAGTTGACATGGTAGTGTCAGGGTTAGCAAAACCATAGTTGACATGCTAGTGTCAGGGTTAGCAAACCATAGTTGACATGCTAGTGTCAGGGTTAGCAAACCATAGTTGACATGCTAGTGTCAGGGTTAGCAAATCATAGTTGACATG
The DNA here is from genome assembly GCA_009760885.1 of Achatina immaculata. Classification (NCBI taxonomy): domain Eukaryota; kingdom Metazoa; phylum Mollusca; class Gastropoda; order Stylommatophora; family Achatinidae; genus Lissachatina; species Lissachatina immaculata. The sequence goes on along the minus strand of CM019714.1, from coordinate 13,894,525 downwards.
CTAGTGTCAGGGTTAGCAAATCATAGTTGACATACTAGTGTCAGGGTTAGCAAACCATAGTTGACATACTAGTGTCAGGGTTAGCAAATCATAGTTGACATGCTAGTGTCAGGGTTAGCAAACAATAGTCAGACTTGGGTAATGGGGCAGGGATCACCATAGTCTGCTAAAAAAGTATTGTATGCCCCTTGTATTTTTTAGCTCCATTCAGTGTCTGCATAAATTGCTATCAATCCAATATAGTGCTGTATTTCGACATCCTAACCTCAGCTGCAAAGAACACCAGCTCGCAGTTCTTGAGAGAGCTGAAAGTAGAGAGAGACTCTCTCTCATAAAGATAATTCATTCATTCACTCTCTCTCTCTCTCAGGTCTATACCAATCAGGTGTTGGTCGTCATTGTTTTCCACAACAATCTATCCTTTGCTCTTTCTATAAGCTGAGTTTTAGACTCTGCTTTGTGTCACTCTTTTGGCCCATCAAGTATCTTCTTTCTTTATCTTTCTCTGTTCCTTTTTCCCTACAATTTTCCTGTTGTCATTAAGTGTTCCAGTGGAGAGGCCTCAGCAGAAATTTATTTTTGTCTTTAAGCCGTTGGTTGTTTTTGTTCCTCTCCCTGTAAGCTGTGGTTTATTTTCGTTTATCTTTTGTTAGTGATACTTAATGTGTTATTAACATTTGTCAGAAGTCGATTGCAAGTTAAAACAAAAGATGACTGAATCCCGCTTTTCAACCACTATCATTTGACTATGCACTGTTACCTAAATAGTCAAATAGGCAGGGGACACAGATATATTAATTTTTCCACATCTTAAATTCATTTGTTTTTTTTTTGTTTTTGGAAACAGTAATTCCTACACAGTAATTCAAGAAATAATGTTTCTTATTTCATTAGCAAGTACCAAAACTCTTTCTTTCTGTTTTATTCTAAGCTTGGATACATTAGCCTGAATTTACATTGTTTTATAATTTATTACTCTGTGACAAAGAAAGAGTTTATTTACAGCTGTACAAGAGATTTCTTACATTATGTACCAAACAAGCCATTTCTTTTTTTTTGTATCACATGAAGTATAGATGTATGATTAAATGTTATTAGTTTATGCAATGTCAGAAATAAATTAGACATCCCAAATGTTTTTTTTCCTCATGTCTTCTCTCACTGTCTCACATTACAGGAGTACATCCTTGTAGCCAGTGCCAGCTGTCATTCTCCCACAATGAATATTTGATGAGACACATGAAAAGTAGACACAGTGACATGTACTGGGAACTGATACATGCTCATGATAGACTTACAGATGGAAAGGCATCTACAAAAACTAGCAGCCGCTGTAAAAATTTAGCTTTCAAGAATAATAACTGTAAAGTGACAGATATAGTCTCCATGGACTCTTCTGATTACAAAGAGAAGGCAGTGAAGTTAAATGGGGCTGACTTTAATGACAAATTAATTATTCAAAATGATGGAAGTAGCAGAGAGTTGAGTAAGATTTTTAATGTCCCTGATAAGCAGACTGAACTCAGTATGAGTGAGACAAGACTTGAAACATGGAGTAACACACAGTCAGACAGAGGAAGACATACAGTAGAAAAGGCTTATGTGTGTAATATTTGTTGTACTGCATTTTCTTATCATAGTCAATTAAAGATTGATGACAGAGTGCATACAGGAGAGAAACCATACAAGTGTGATGTTTGTAGTGTAGGGTTTACTCGGCATGATGATCTTAAGCGACACAAAAGAATACATACAGAAGAGAAACCATACAAGTGTGATGTTTGTAGTGTAGGGTTTACTCATCATGGTGTTCTTAAGCGACACAAAAGAATACATACAGGAGAGAAACCATACAAGTGTGATGTTTGTAGTGTAGGGTTTACTCATCATGGTGTTCTTAAGCGACACAAAAGAATACATACAGGAGAGAAACCATACAAGTGTGATGTTTGTAGTGTAGGGTTTACTCGACATGATCATCTTAAGCAACACAAAATAACACATACAGGAGAGAAACCATACAAGTGTGATGTTTGTAGTGTAGGGTTTACTCATCATGGTGTTCTTAAGCGACACAAAAGAATACATACAGGAGAGAAACCATACAAGTGTGATGTTTGTAGTGTAGGGTTTACTCGACATGATCATCTTAAGCAACACAAAAGAATACATACAGGAGAGAAACCATACAAGTGTGATGTTTGTAGTGTAGGGTTTACTAACAGTAGTCATCTAAAACAACACAAAAGAATACATACAGGAGAGAAACCATACAAGTGTGATGTTTGTAGTGTAGGGTTTACTAACAATAGTGATCTAAAAAAACACAAAAGAATACATATAGGAGAGAAACCATACAAGTGTGATGTTTGTAGTGTAGGGTTTACTCAACATGGTAATCTTAAGCAACACAAAAGAACACATACAGGAGAGAAGCCATACAAGTGTGATGTTTGTAGTGTAAGGTTTACTCATCATGGTTATCTTAAGCAACACAAAAGAACACATACAGGAGAGAAACCATACAAGTGTGATGTTTGTAGTGTAGGGTTTACTCATCATGGTGTTCTTAAGCGACACAAAAGAATACATACAGGAGAGAAACCATACAAGTGTGATGTTTGTAGTGTAGGGTTTACTCGACATGATCATCTTAAGCAACACAAAAGAATACATACAGGAGAGAAACCATACAAGTGTGATGTTTGTAGTGTAGGGTTTACTCATCATGGTGTTCTTAAGCGACACAAAAGAATACATACAGGAGAGAAACCATACAAGTGTGATGTTTGTAGTGTAGGGTTTACTCGTCATGATCATCTTAAGCAACACAAAAGAATACATACAGGAGAGAAACCATACAAGTGTGATGTTTGTAGTGTAGGGTTTACTAACAGTAGTCATCTAAAACAACACAAAAGAATACATATAGGAGAGAAACCATACAAGTGTGATGTTTGTAGTGTAGGGTTTACTCAACATGGTAATCTTAAGCAACACAAAAGAACACATACAGGAGAGAAGCCATACAAGTGTGATGTTTGTAGTGTAGGGTTTACTCATCATGGTTATCTTAAGCAACACAAAAGAACACATACAGGAGAGAAACCATACAAGTGTGATGTTTGTAGTGTAAGGTTTACTCATCATGGTTATCTTAAGCAACACAAAAGAACACATACAGGAGAAGAAGCCATACAAGTGTGATGTTTGTAGTGCTCTGTTTACCTGGTCTAAACAACTGCAGAAACACAAAGTAACACATGCAGGAAATAAATAGCCTACAAATGTAATGTTTAAATGCCTGGAGTTGTATGTGTTATACAGTAATGTAACATAATTTGACCTTATCCTTGTATCTCTTACTACAACAGTATTATAGTAACTGTATTACAATGTAGTGATATGTGTTACTTTTTTTGTTTGATATTTTTATTTCAGTTTTTTTTTTCACATTAGTTTCACTTGTTGACTTTGATTATGCTAATTCAAACAATAAAGTTGTGAAATTTCTGAAGATCCCATGTTGTTATTATTTGTTGTTGTTGTATGTATATTACAAGAAAATTTGTATTAGTCTTATTTACCAGATCAAAGGAAGAGGATGAGAAAAAGTCTAAGCTAAAGTATATAACACTGTTTTAAAATATTTGTTTCCATGGAGATGAGCTGGATCGAAGATCAACAAAAGTAACATTACATAAGGGAGGCTAGAGGGTGAATATGGAGGTAAAGAAAGGAAATGAAAGGTGAGGGAGGAGAAGAATTTGAAAAGAAGGAAAAGTTAGAGAAAATCTTAAAAATACATAAATAACCTTGTCATAAAATAAAACTACCCACTTTGGACACAACTTGCTACCTTTCCTCCAGCCCTGTATGATGTGGCATTGTTACATTGAAATATATGCCTACACTGGAAACGACAATCGCATATATGATTACATTAGAAAGAACAATCAAATATATGACTGCAGTAGAAATCACAATCAAATATATGACTACATTAGAAATCACAATCAAATATATGACTACATTAGAAACAACGATCAAATATATGACTACATTAGAAACAACAGTCAAATACATGGCTACATCAGAAACAACAATCAAATATATGACAACATTAAAAATGACAATCAAATATATGACTACATTAGAAACAACAATCAAATATATGACTACATTAGAAACAACAATCAAATATATGACTACATTAGAAACAACAATCAAATATATAACTACATTAGAAACAACAATCAAATACATGGCTACATCAGAAACAACAATCAAATATATGACTACATTATAAATGACAAATATATGTAAAGGTAATCCTGTCATGCCTTAGAGGCACATATTTTCCTTGACCTGTCAGCACACTAGAGGGTGATATGGTCAGTATCACACCTGGCTGCCTTTCCTTTCCCAACTCCAGAAGAAGTCGGGTACCCATTTCTACAGCTGGGTGACTGGGGTGCCTCCAGCCAGATTCGAACTCCCGACCTTCGCCACGAGAGACCAATGCACTAACAACTTCGCCACTCAGACATTATATATATATAACTACATTAGAAGCAATCAAATATATGACTACATTAGAAACAACAATCAAATACGAGGGGCATTCAGAAAGTAATGCACCACATTTGTTTTTTATTCAGCTAATAATGAAGATAGAAGAATGAAATTTTGCACACTTTAAATATGGCATGTGGCGATTGTAAGAACCAAATTGCATCGAAACTGGACAAAGAATGTAGCTGCCCTAACCGTTGATATCGACCGTGTTAGCAACTTGCAGTATAAGCAGCGAATTGTGATAGAATTTCTCGTTGCAGAGAAGGAAACTGTTGTGAACATTCACAAGCGTCTATGTAATGTGTATGGAAGTTTTGCAGTCGACAGGAGTACAGTCAGTCGCTGGGTTCAGAGAATCAAAGAATCAGTAAGTGGAGATAAGGAGTTGCATGATCGGCCGCCCTGTGGATGTTCTGCCACAGCCACCAAGAAAGAAATGCTGAAATGCACTGAGGGCATTATTCTTACTGATAGGTGTATCACTACTCAACAATCGGCCTTAAAGCTGTCAGTCAGCAGTGGTAGTGCAAATGCAGTTATAAAAGCTCTCGGATTTTCTAAGGTTTGCACAAGATAGGTTCCTCGAAGTCTTACAAATGACTATCGATTGCAAAGGAAAGCAGTTTCTTCTGAATTGTTGGAGCATTTCAATGCTGAGGGAGAGAACTTTTTGGCTAAGATCATAACAGGTGATGAAACCTGGGCACATCATTTTGAACCTGAGACAAAAAGACAGTCAATGGGGTGGCATCATCCACAATCACTACGAAGAAAGAAATTCAAGACAATTTCTTCAGCTGGAAAGGTCATGATCACTGTCTTTTGGGACATTGAAGGTGTGATTCTTGTGGATGTTATGCCAAGAGGATAGACAATCAATTCGCAAGCTTACAATAAGACATTGAAAAAGCTCAGTCAACGTTTTCGCAGAGTTCGACCACATAAGAATCCACCAGACCTGCTTCTCTTTCACGACAGTGCGCGCCCTCACACAAGTCTGGCAACACAGGAAGCAGTCACCAAAATGGGTTGGACTGTATTACACCATTCACCTTATAGTCCCAATTTGGCACCCTCTGATTTCCATCTGTTTGGTCCATTTAAAGATGCACTCTGAGGGGTGAGATTTGAAAATGACGAAGGAGTGATTCACGCAGCGAAGAAATGGCCACATAATCAAGAGAAAATCTAGTACGTGCTAGAAATACATGCATTTGTTTATGGGAATTATGTTGAATAATACGGATGCTGCTGCTTGGGTTTCACTTGTTGGCTTTGATTATGCTAATTCAAACAATAAAGTTGTGACATTTCTGAAGATCCCATGTTGTTATTAAAAAGAGGAAGACCAAGACGAAGATGGCTGCAAGACATCGTTGACGATCTGGAAATGGATGCAACAGCAGCAGGCCATCTTGCTCACAACCGAGAGGCCTACAGGAATGCTGTTTGGGAGGCAAATTTCCGCAAGGGACATGCAAACGAATGAATGAATGAATGAATACGAATGTTTACATGACATATCCACGCGTATTGTGTATAAATGTCATGCTTTTTGAATAAACAGCTCCTGAGAAAAACTATGTGGTGTATTACTTTCTGAACGCCCTTCGTATATGGCTACATTAGAAATAACAATCAAATATATGACTACATTAAAAACGACAATCAAATATATATCTACATTAGAAATAATAGCCAAGTATATGACTACGTTAGAAACAATAATCAAATATATCTCTATTAACCAAAGTAGAACATTTATTTGCCGTTATAATCTTAGCTAACTCCCCGGAAAACCACATTTCGTGGATGAGCTGGGCATCACTCGATTTGTTTAGGAACCGGTTCTTTCAATACCGGTTTAGTAATTATTCAAATAACCGTTTCCTAGAAACAATTCTCAAGTTACTGAAGTAACTGTTGAGTGGAGTACACCCTCTATCGTTAATACCAAAAGTCCTTTAAGTCGAATGTAAACCTGGTTTGGGTGGGGGGGGGGGGTCCACTTAATTTTTAATTCATGATGTAGTGTGAGTGTGACCATCAATGTTATCTGTTTGCTTGTAGACAGTTGTGATGTAATGTGACCACCAGTGTTGTTATAACAGGATTTTGGTGGTCTTGTTCTTTCTGTCTGTACTGTTGGTGTGTACAGTGTGTTAATGGGGCTTTACTTAAGCCATATCGTATCGTAGTGATCACGTTACGCACGTGAATAACAGGGTAGACTTTCATCATGATCTTCGTGAGTTGAGGTTACTGGACTAGGTATATACACATAATTCCAGCTCTCACTCTCACCTGCTGGATTAGTTAGACACTGTTCCAGACTTACTTCTCATCCAGGCTCTTCAAAACCTCACGTTGACGACAACTGGTACAGACAGTCAAGTAAATCCTGGGTAACGGTGGCTTGGAACATTTATTGATGAAAGGATGATAATGTTGATGAAAATAACATTAAATCCGACTGCCGGCTGGTTATATCTGCCATGTGGCCAGTCCATTCATACGTACAACTGCAGTACAACTATAACGTTCATATGTTCCACGAAGACATCACACAGCACAAAAAACGTCCACAAACTTACACGTTCAAACCAAAACTGACTCCACGCACTCAGCCTTGCCCCCACAATTCCTTGTCACGGGTTTTGCAGCCCCTGTGACCTTCTCGAAGGATCTCAGCACGAGAAAATTCAAAAAGAAAAACCCATAATAATGCCCTTACTATCAAGCCAACAGTTTTTACACGAATACTGCTATATTATCTGTTTGCTTGTAGACAGTTGTGATGTAATGTGACCACCAGTGTTATCTGTTTGCTTGTAGACAGTTGTGATATAATGTGACCATCAGTGTTGTCTGTTTGCTTGTAGACAGTTGTGATGTATAAGTAGATGAAGGTGAAATAGGAGTGAGAGTTGGGGAGGGTCAATTAACTTGTCCAGCTTCAGTTATGTGTCACTCTGACATTTCTTAGTTATGATGGCCGTGAACTGCAGAAAATGTTCATTGTAAGAGACAATTTCAGGGTCAGAAGATGTCCCTGTCTGGTAGATGGTGATGACAATGTATACAGTCTGATAGCATGATGGATTTCTAATAGACTTTCAGACAGGGGTATTGATGGCTTTCTAATAGACTTTCAGATAGGGGTATTTATGACTTTCTAACAGACGTTCAGACAGGGGTATTTATGGCTTTCTAACAGACTTTCAGACAGGGGTATTTATGGCTTTCTAACAGACTTTCAGACAGGGGTATTTTTGGCTTTCTAGCAGACGTTCAGACAGGGGTAGTTATGGCTTTCTAACAGACTTTCAGACAGGGGTATTTATGGCTTTCTAACAGACGTTCAGACAGGGGTATTTATGGCTTTCTAACAGACTTTCAGACAGGGGTATTTATGGCTTTCTAACAGACTTTCAGACAGGGGTATTTATGGCTTTCTAACAGACTTTCAGACAGGGGTATTTATGGCTTTCTAACAGACGTTCAGACAGGGGTACAGAAGGCTTTGCTACCAAACACTTTTTTTCTTGGGAAAAGGGTGATGGGGTGTGCGAGATAGCTAATCTGATAAATGGGCTGCCTTCTCGCCTTTAGATGGTTGCTCTTCCTGTCAGGGCCCTTGGTTCAAGTTTATTCATCATCTCATATGTGCAAGTGTTTGTCCATGATTTTTTTTCCAGTTCTAACCATAAAAATACTGTGTTCTGTTAATGTGCGAAAGCCTCGTTCTTTTCTATTTGTTAAAATTTGTTTATGTTCTCTAAAGCGGTTCCAGGCTGATACTACTCGGTATCAGGAATAACAGCATTTGAAATGAAATTTTACAGAAGGGCACTTAGAATAGAACGAAAATCAAATAAAGGGATATTGATGGGAATAGGTGTCGCAGAAAACTGGCTCGTTAAAACTATAAAAATTAGAAAGCTGATATATTTTGGCCACATTAAGAGACACAACAGTTTGGAGAGATTGATAGTAGAAGACAGAGTGCCAAGCAAAATAGAAAAAGACGACCTCGTCGCAGGTGGACTCAGAACATCACAGAAAGTCTGAATGTGTCACTACAAAACGCCGGTCAACTTACTCAAGACCGTATTAGATCAAGGTAGGCTGTAAGAGGGACAACGTTCTGGAAAGGACATGTCAGATAAATTAATCAGGAATCACTTAATAGGAACCGGGTACCCGCTTTTGCCGGCAGTACCGAAAGAACCGGTTCCTAATTCAGTTCCTGTCCATCTCTAATTGATACACAAAGCTCCGAGATATAATTTTCCTTGAATTTTGGCGCCTGCCTGACCTATTCTTTAACGACTTCCAACTGAAGTGCGCGACAATGTACCCAATGTTCAGTCCTAATCTTACATCCTTCCCGCGCCGTTAAACGTCACATAGGGCCCGCGTGGTAGTTCGCCGAGATATCCCGTCTTCGGCGAGTTTTTCTATCTCATCAAGCGATATTATGCCCACTGAATTGGCTTCTCTTAACAGTGTCCTCTTTAGAGTTTCAAGTAGGCGACCTCTTTTTCTTCGGCCTGTTGTGTTCCATTTGATAGCTTATTTGGGGATTTCCTGATTGTTTCTTCTCATCACATGACCGACATATGTCCATCTTTTTTTTCTGATCAACCATGAGACAGGTTGCTGTTTGCTCATCTGTCTGATCTCTACGTTGTTCTTGAATTCGTTCAACTTTATAGCGAGTATTTTCCTTATTCATTTGTTTTCAAAATTATAGCGGATATCACATTTGAATTGAATACTCTTAGCTTGGTTTTTGCCTTATAACTTTTGAGTGATGTATGTGATTAGTGGATTTTAATCCAGGCATGTATTCTCAGCGACTCAATGAATATGCTCAGGAAGATTGAGTCGGGTTGGGTGCAGAATCACTGGTTAGAGTCACTGAGTGGATTGTAGACGATCTGTGCTTGGGTCAAGGGGCGTACGACCTTCATCGTCCACGTGATTGGCAGTCGGTTTCGGGGGGATTGATATATATGACGGGCGTTCAGAAAGTAATGCACCACATCGTTCTTCTCAGGAGCTTTTTATTTAAAAAGCATGAAATTTATACACAATACACATGGATATGTCATATAAACATCCGTATTATTCAACATAATTCCCATAAACTTGTACGACTTTACGCTAGCGCGAAACAAGTGCATGTATTCCTAGCACGTACTAGATTTTTTCTTGATTATGTAGCCATTTCTTAGCTGCGTGAATCGCTCTTTCGTCATCTTCAGATCTTACCCCTCAGAGTGCATCTTTAAGTGGACCAAACAGATGGAAACCAGAGTGTGACAATTCGGGACTACAGGGTGGATGGGGTAGTACAGTCAAACACAATTTGGTGATTGCTTCCTGTGTTGCCAGACTTGTGTGAGGGCGCGCATTGTCGTGAAAGAGGAAACAGGTCTGCTGGATTCTTGTGTGGCCGAACTCTGTGGAAACGTTGACTGAATTTTTTCACTGTCTTAATGTAAGCTTGGGAATTGATTGTCTCTCCTCTTGGCATAACATCCACAGGAATCACACCTTCAATGTTCCAAAAGACAGTGATCATGACCTTTCCAGCTGAAGGAGTTGTCGTGAATTTCTTTCTTCGTGATGATTGTGGATGATGTCACTCCATTGACTGTCTTTTTGTCTCAGGTTCAAAATGATGTGCCCAGATTTCGTCACCTGTTACGATCTTAGCCAAAAGGTTCTCTCTGTCAGCATTGAAATGCTCCAACAATTCAGAAGAAATTGCTCGATGGTCATTTTTGAGACTTCGAGGAACCCATCTTGCCAAAACTTTAGAAAATCCGAGAGATTTTATAACTGTATTTGTACTATCATTGCTGACTGACAGCTTTAAGGACAATTGTTGAGTAGTGATACGCCTATCAGTAAGAATAATGCCCTCAGCGCATTTCAACTTGTCTGCCTTGGTGGCTGTGGCAGGACGTCCACAGCGCGTCCGATCATGCAACTCCTTATCTCCACTTACTGATTCTTTGATTCTCTGAACCCAGCGACTGACTGTACTCCTGTCGACTGCAAAACTTCCATACACATTACGTAGACGCTTGTGAATGTTCACAAGAGTTTCCGTCTCAGCAAAGAGAAATTCTATCACAATTCGGTGCTTATACTGCAAGTGGCTAACACGCTCCATTTCAACCTTTACGGCAGCCATATTCTTTAGCCGGTTGCGGTGCAATTTGGTTCACACAATTGGCACATGGCATATATAAAATGTGCAAAATATCATGTTAACTTCATTATTAGATGAAAAAAACTATGTGGTGTATTACTTTCTTAACGTCAATCGTTTATATACATTTCCATGTGCCGATGATCCTGGAAGTACACGCCTAACACCCTAACCACAATATATCCTAATGTCCTAATGATATTTGTGTTGGAGAGATACCTAGGCTACTTTCTATTAAATAGCCTATGAGTGTTCTAACAAACTAAAACATAACATTGTAAGGACTAACAGAACTGATCCAGAGCGAAACCTGAGTCAGTTATTAATGTACTTGTCCTGATCGTCTCCCGAAACGGATTACAGTAGATGATCAATTTTTCAAACCCAGTGATATACTTTAGCACTGTGAGATTATCACAGATATACACAAACTACAGTGTTTCTCTTCATAGCAGTTTTTCCCCTCAAAGCTGGAAACAATCTAGTCACATCCTACAAAGTATATATTTCTCATCACAAGAACTCTAAATTGTCCACTTTTTGTGCTGCACATCGTCATAAACAAGCATACAAGAATAAATCTCTTAAGACTGGAGTATTAACCGAATCTCTGCGAAGACAAGTGCCATAAGACTGCACTTACATTCTTGTACTCACACAAAAAAGACAAACGTTTTATAAAAAATAATACTATTGTTCTAGTGTGATGTAGCTACACAAACATGCTTACGTATTGCAGTTATATTTTTCGTCTCGAGGTAAACTCACCAAATTTACTATACATCTTGGACCAGGAGTAAAATGTCGAAATCAGAGAAACTTTACTGTAAGCCAGACTTATGTGGATGTTGTCTGCGATGAAGTTTCCGACGTGATTGTACTGGTACTTGATGGAGGTGCAGTAGCGCATATCTGTTCTATATACTTCAATGGAGGTATCTGTCTACGTATGCATGCATGCATGCATGTATGTATGTATGTATGTATGTATGTATGTATGTATGTGTGTATCTATCTATCTATCTATCTATCTATCTATCTATCTATCTATCTATCTATCTATCTATCTATCTATCTATCTATCTATCTATCTGTCTGTCTGTCTGTCTGTCTATCTGTCTGTCTATCTATCTAATCTGTCTGTCTGTCTGTCTGTCTGGCTGGCTGGCTGGCTGATGTGAAGGAGATTTATCTCACTATTTCATAATACGAGGGTCATGCTGAAAGTCGTGAGCAATTTTTTTTTAATCGGTATTTATAGATGATGAAAATATAAACATATCACCTTATACTGCACCACGTTCTTCACTTGTCAACATAATCTCCATTCCTCTGCACATATTTTTCCCATCGCTCTTCAAGTTTGAAAATACCCTCCCGGTAGAATTTCGTTTCATATAGTATAGATGAACAATGGGAAATGTTAAGAGATTCTATCCACCAAACTGTTAAGGAGATAATACCACCGAAAAAAGAAGCCCCTAAAAATAAATGGATGACAGAGGACATCTTAGGACTGATGGACAAGAGGAGGAGGAGTAAAAATAACGAGGAAAAATATAGCACGATAAATAAAGAAATAAGACGCAAATGCAGAGAAGCAAAAGAAGTGTGGTTAAATGAACAGTGAAGACTGATAGAGGACGCTCATAATAAAGACAGCAAAAACATGCATAAACGAATTAATGAACTCACAGGCAGGAAAACAAAATATACCACAGGATGCCTGAAATCGAAAGAAGGTAAAATGTTAATGGGAAAAGAAGACATTGTGGACAGGTGGACAGAGTATATCGGTGAGCTATATGGAGGAGAAAGACCAGAATTAACACCAGATACTGAAAACTGTGAGGGAACACCAATACTTGAAGATGAAATCATAAATGCCATCAAACACATGAAGAAAGGAAAAGCGACTGGGCCTGATAATATAACAATAGAAGAAATAGAGGCACTAGAGGAGACAGGAATAAAAATAATAACCAAGTTATTGAATGACATTTACAACAGTGGTTATATTCCCAATGACCTGATTAAATCCACGTTTATAGCACTACCAAAGAAATCAGGTGCAAAGGAATGTGACGACCACCGGACTATCAGCCTCTCATGTCACATAACGAAGCTACTTCTGAGAATAATTATGAGAAGAACAAGGAAAAAGATAAAAATGGAAATAGCAGATGAACAGTTTGGATTTGTTGAAGGAAAGGGAACACACAATGCCATTTATGCTTTACGAACACTAACAGAAAGAGCTTTAGAAGTACAGAAAGATCTCTACTTATGCTTCATTGATTACACCAAGGCATTTGACAAGGTGAAACATAATGAAATTATTAAAATGCTTGAAGACATCAATATAGACGGCAAAGACCTGAGGATTGTAAAACATCTATACTGGCAGCAAGAAGCAGCAGTTCGAGTTGAAAATAGAATTGAAAAATATCAACCTATAAAACAAGGCGTGCGACAAGGATGTGTACTATCTCCAGACCTTTTTTCTCTATATAGTGAGAATATTCTAAGAACAATCATCACATAACCAGGCATAAAAATTGGAGGATACAATATTAACAACCTTCGGTATGCTGACGACACAGTACTGATAGCTGAGAACCACCAAGACCTGCAAAATCTCTTGGATAAAGTGGCCAAAGAAAGTGAACAGAAAGGCCTTACTTTGAACATCAAAAAGACAGAGACTATGGTTATATCTAAGAAACAGAATCCACCAGCATGCAGTATTAAATTAAACGGAACTATTCTAAAGCAGGTGCAGAAATTCAAATACCTTGGAGCAGTAATAACTTCAGATGGGAAATGCAAAACAGAAATTAGGAACAGAATAGGCCAAGCAAAGACTGCATTTCAGAGAATGAGAAACATATTGACCAACACATCCTTATCAATGAATGTTAGAAAACAAGTCCTAAAATGCTATATTGAACCTATCTTGTTATATGGAAGTGAATCATGGACAATAGGCAAGTCTGCACAAAAATCATTGGAAGCAGCAGAAATGTGGTTTATTAGAAGAATGTTGCGAATCCCCTGGACAGCAAAAATAACTAATGAAGAATGTAGGAGACGAGCTGGAGAGACAATAAACCTTGTCAAAAAGATAAGAGAGAGACAATGTACTTTCATAGGACATGCAATGAGAAGAGGGGGCATTGAAAATATTATAACAACAGGAAAAATAGAAGGAAGAAGATCAAGAGGAAGACCAAGAGAAATGATACTGGACAGTCTGACGGGATGATGTGAGGGGAGATCACCAACTGAGCTGATGGCTTGCATGAAGGATCGCGTACTCTGCAGAAGCATAATAGCCAACGCCAGTCGGCACGGCACATGATGATGATGATGATGATGATGATGAAACATACACTCAGCACCTTGAAGATAGTGCCGTTATCTTACAACATGAAGATAGTACCGTTATCTTACACCATGAAGATAGTACCGTTATCTTACACCATAAAGATAGTACCGTTATCTTACACCATGAAGATAGTGCCGTAAAGATAGTGCTGTTATCTTACACCAAAATAGTGCTGTTATCTTACACCAAAAGATAGTGCTGTTATCTTACACCAAAAGATAGTGCCGTTATCTTACATCATGAAGATAGTGCCGTTATCTTACACCATGAAGATAGTGCCGTTATCTTACACCATGAAGATAGTGCCGTTATCTTACACCATGAAGATAGTACCGTTATCTTACACCAAAAGATAGTGCCGTTATCTTACACCATGAAGATAGTGCCGTTATCTTACACCAAAAGATAGTGCCGTTATCTTACACCATGAAGATAGTGCCGTTATCTTACACCATGAAGATAGTGCCGTTATCTTACACCATGAAGATAGTGCCGTTATCTTACACCAAAAGATAGTGCCGTTATCTTACACCATGAAGATAGTACCGTTATCTTACACCATGAAGATAGTACCGTTATCTTACACCATGAAGATAGTGCCGTTATCTTACACCATGAAGATAGTGCCGTTATCTTACACCATGAAGATAGTGCCGTTATCTTACACCATGAAGATAGTACCGTTATCTTACACCATGAAGATAGTGCCGTTATCTTACACCATGAAGATAGTGCCGTTATCTTACACCATGAAGATAGTGCCGTTATCTTACACCATGAAGATAGTACCGTTATCTTACACCATGAAGATAGTGCCGTTATCTTACACCATGAAGATAGTGCCGTTATCTTACACCATGAAGATAGTACCGTTATCTTACACCATGAAGATAGTGCTGTTATCTTACACCATGAAGATAGTGCCGTTATCTTACACCATGAAGATAGTGCCGTTATCTTACACCATGAAGATAGTACCGTTATCTTACAGCTGTTTTTCTTTCTGAAGAGCGATAGATGTCCCCCTTTTAATTTCCCTCATTGTATCTCCATTATTAGTTAGCAGTGATCCAAGATATTCAGAACTCTCCACTTCTTCCAATTTTTCCTCAAATTCTGAAGATTTTTCCCTTTGGAAAGGGTGGGGCCAGGGTGTTTTTTTTTTTGGGGGGGGGGGGGGTGGAAGGGCGCTACCATGGAAGAATTTTCTCAAAATTACAAAATTTCTCTCTGAAGTACGGTCGTCGGTAGCAAGGACGAAAGTGATGATGTTGTTAACAGCAGTAATGATGGAGCAGTAAAGTTTGAAAAAAAAAGAGTTCTGATAGTTTTTCAGTTTTCCTGCTCGTTCAGCATTCGTAACGCAGATTTTATGAAGTAGTCTGTGAACCTGCGGCTATCTCCACGTCAGATTTTATGAAGTAGTCTGTGAACCTGCGGCTATCTCCACGTCAGATTTTATGAAGTAGTCTGTGAACCTGCGGCTATCTCCACGTCAGATTTTATGAAGTAGTCTGTGAACCTGCGGCTATCTCCACATCCACGAAAGGGATTTTTATAGAAGGCGCAAAAGTATTTTTGCCAACCCCGAAACTCCCTTCCCTGAGCTTACCATACTGATTACTCATTCTTTTTTTCATCCACTGCCCCCACCTCTCTCTCTCTCTCTCTCTCTCTCTCTCTCTCTCATAGCACAAAAAGTATACCATTTAGCCAAAATTAAGCACTTCATCGATCAAGACACAGGGAAGATATACTACATATCACATATACAAATATATTTAGGCTAATGCTCAACAATCTGAGATGGTTGCTCAGTGTCAAATACAAAGAGGCTTTGCTCACTCCAAAGGCGAGCAGTAAAACATATTAGTGACAATGATCAAGCACAAACAACTAACCAGCACAAACGTATCAAAATACTACCTCTTAAGAACAGGTTCCTCTTTAACAAAGCCAAGTTAATACATCAAATTCTTTCACTGCATGCCCTGCCTTATCTATGGAACCTGTTTAAATTTAGCCCAAATGCAGCCAGCGCTTGAACAACATATGTCTTCCAAAACATACACAAGAAAAGCTTTAGTTATTCTGCTTCTCATCTTTGGAGTACCCTCCCATCCTGTATAAAAAATATAAACTATACTCCTTCCTACAACTACAAACTTTCCCAATATCTATTTTATGTCGACTACATGCCTCCACGAATCATAAAACTTAAAAAAATTATCTTAGACTGCTCTTACAGACACTGAATACAGTTAATTATTTATTCTGAATAGTCTCGAAATTTTTGTTTAGTAGATAGTCATTTATATATGTATGTAGCTACGTCTGTACTGAGCGAATGGATAAGAGCGAAACGCAAATGTTATATTTTATTTTATGTCTCTCAGCTTCAGTGTTAATTATGTTTGTTACATGAACAGCATATTTGTCTGGAATAGAGTGAAAGTTGTATGATAAAGGCAGAATGTCAGACGGGCATGCGTGCCAATTCTTAACCCTTTTCAAATAAGGATCAATCAATCAATCAATCAACTAGTCTCTCTAAACAAAAAAGAATATATTCGGACCCCCCCCCTCCCCCCAAAGCTACGCACTGAGCACTGGCTGGATCCACGAACCACTGAACCTGTGTGTGTGACCAAGCACAAACAACCACTGAACATCTGTGTGTGACCAAGCACAGACCTGGAACCACTGAACCTCTGTGTGTGACCAAGCACAGACCTGAAACCACTGAACCTCTGTGTGTGACCAAGGACAGATCTGGTATGAGAGAGAAAGAGAGATAGTCTTTCAAACGAATCGACCGAGGGAACTTCCTTCTGTCTCGCAATATCTAAAGCTCCATTCTTTTCCTAATTAGTTCTACAATTTCAGTTCCAATTACATGTTTAAGATAAGCCGATTCTTTCAATAATAACCTACTACTTTATCTAAAGTGTGTTGTGCGTGTGTATCTCCATATCAGCACAGCTCGTTGAGAAGTTGGCTTTCCATATATCGACCCGGTTGACCTACTTTTCATCCTGTATACCAGTATGTATTTAAATCATCGGGTAACTGAATATGCAATGTGAGAATGGCCTGGTTTATAAATAGAAGACTTCTTGGTAAGGGCAGTCTAAGTTCTGGGAAAACTTGGGAACTTCGGGGGAAACTGAAACTGAATTTTCGCTGTCCAACACTTGTTACATGGGCAGGGTTGCCAACTTCACATGGAGCGTTTTGTTTAAATCAGGTGTACAGTAGAAGTTCAAATTTAGAAACATTTATCAATTTCTTTTTCACAGTTGGCAAAACTGTATGCGCTGTACGTTTAATGTTGCATACAGACTGTACCAGCTGTTTGGTGTTCTTTTATAAGTCAAAGGTTAGTGCCGATTTTGTTTTTCTTTTCAATTGTATTTCTCTTCTCAGCTGTTTTCTTCTCTTACTGTATTTCTTTTTTTTTTTCATCAAACATTTATCTTTTGCTATTATATTCACCAGAGATTACTGTCAGATTATGTTTTGTTTTTTTTTGCAATACGTTTGTCCCTCCAAACCATTTTCTTTCGTTCCGGTCTTTTTTTTTCCCGCCATTCATTTTTCAAATGTTTTGTTATACAACACGACTGTTGTCTTACATGCACTGTTTTATTATGTACGGGCGATTGTATTTCTGAATTGTCAACGTTACCTTAGAAAACAGAAAGTGAAAGTATTCCTTTCGGCCTAATCGAAAAACGCTGTATTCTATCACTTCTCTGTGTGGAAGTCTTGATGTTTCTTGTTTGCTAAATGTCATCCCCTTAGACATAGAGGTCATGTCCCACCACAGCCTTCTGTCCATACTGCTATGTTTTAAATAATCAATATCGTCAGATTATAGATAATTTCTCTTTCTGTTCACCTCTGGGTCCCAATCCATATTTTTTTAGTTGTCTTTCGTTTCAGAAAATCTTCGAGATATTCCACTCTAAAGCCTCTCTCTCTCTCTCTCTCTCTCTCTCTCTCTCTCTCTCTCTCTCTAACCATTTGTCTTCTTCCAAAAAACCTAGGCTTGACTTGTACAGAAAAAGCCTTTCTTAATCCGTAGTTCACTTTTGGAATGCCCTTCCATCTCATCTAAAGCGCATAAGTAACATTCATTCTCTCTTCTCTCAACTTCAAACTTTTCAATATCTTCTTAAAATTCGAGTTTAATGCGTCCCCTTCATTTTTTTTATGTTTAAAGACTTGTACTTTCCTCTGTTTTGTGTACGTTTTTAACGAGCAGAGTTTGTTTACCACTGTCAACTGCATTGATGTTGTTAATGTACATTAACTTGTACACAGACATCACCGTGTTGCATGTGTGTTAGTCTGTGATAAGCATGTTTTCTTATTTTAATAGTAATTTCATCATCATCATCATAATCATCATCATCATCATAATCATCATCATCATCATCACCATCGCCTTTCACTCCCTTGAAAGCATAAGACACGAATAACGCCTCTCCTGTTATCCGTGTTCTTGGAATTATCGTCTGCTTCCTTCCATGTGTATCCCTTGTCTCTGAGCACTCTCATAATTTCTCTTCTCCAAGTAAGTCTAGGTCTTCCTTGTTTTCTGTTTCCTTGATGATTCCATGCCAGTACCTGTCTTGCTAAGCTGGTGTCGGGTTTCCTCAGAGTGTGGCCAATGCAGATCAATTTTCTAGACATGTTCATAAGTTCTTGTCCTGCCCTTTCCCAGACCTCCTCGTTCCTGATCTTGACCTGCCATTTAATGTTTAAAATCCTCTTCAAGCAGTAGTTCATGAATGTTTCTATCCTCTGTTGTATTGTTGTGGTCATAACCCACGTCTCCGAACCATATAGCAGGACAGTCTTTACGTTTGTATTGAAAAGCCTAAGTTTGGTTCTTGTTTTGATGTTCTTAGATGACCATATTTTGTTAAGTTGGATAAATGTTGTCCTGACCTTGGTTATTATAGCTTTAACATCCTTTTCCGTTCCCCCATATTTATCCACTATGCTGCCTACATATGTGAAATACTCTACTTCCTCAATTGGCACTCTCTCAATTACCATGAGACTATTGCTTGCATTATTACTTTTCATTATCTTTGTTTTTGTTTTTTTTTTATCTGTTAATATATAGCTCCAGTTTAGCTGAATTCTTGCTTAAGATCTGAAGTTTCTCTTGCATTTGTGTGTGGCTGTGTGCCAGAAGTGCCACATCATCTGCGATGTCAAGATCTTCCAGTTGGTTCCACATTGTCCGTTGTATCCCATTTCTCTTCCTTTGTGTGGTAGTTTTCATGATCCAATCAACCGCTTGAAGAAATAAGAGTAGTGATAGCAAACATCCCTGCCGCACGCCTGTTTTCACTTTAAAACTTTCTGTGAGAGTTCCTCCATGCACGATTCTACAAGTTGTTCCGTCATATAGTAATTGAAGATTTGTATATTTTACCCAGGCTTTGAATCAGGAGTTGAGTGGAAACGTTTTTGGCGTTTTTTTTTTCATGTTTTATTTGTTGTTGTTGTCCCCCTCCCCCCATGTATTTCTTACTTTCTGTACTAAAGTTATTGTTTTTAAAGTTCAGTAAAATTGGCGGTAAAAGAATAATGAAGGCCAGAATGTCAGACACGCTAGTATGCCCCAATCTCTATCTCTGTCTCTCTCTCTCCTCTTTCTCTACCTCCCTCCCCCAATCTCTCTCTCGTCTCTCTCTACCTCCATGCCCCAATCTCTCCTCTACCTTCCTCCCCCAATCTCTTTCTCTCTACCTCCCTCCCTCAATCTCTCCTCTCTCTCTACCTCCCCCAGTATCTCTCTACTTCCCTTCCTCCCCTCTCTCTCTTTCTCTAACTGTACCTCCCTCCCTCCTCTCTCTCTCTCTATCTCCCTCTTCCTCTCTCTCTCCTCTCTCTCTACCTTCCTCTCTCTCTCTCTCTCTCAACGCAGTAGTTTTGGTATTTCAGTTTTGTCATTTTTCTTTTAAATGTCAATTTTAATTACGTTTGTTACAGGCATAAGATATTTGTACTAGCTAATGTAATATGTGTGGAATAGAAGGAAAGTTGTCTGATAAAGGACTGAATGTCAGACGGGCCTGAATGCCCAATCCTTCACATTTTGCAAATAAAATTAATTAATCAATCAATCAATCTCTGCCGCCTCACACTATCCTTATATTTTCGTTGTTATAAATGTTCGCTTTGATTTACATAGACAGTAAAAGCAAACCCAACATTGTATTTCCTAAAACTAAATTAACGCCTTTCACCGCTCTAAACATATATATATATATATCTATATTGTACGTTTAAAGGTGACCTGATAACCCTAACAAATATCGATTACATTGATTCCGACGATTGATTAGTTTGAAGGCAGTGTAGCTGATTAAAAAAGGAAATTGGGCCGTGGCCGAGTCCGATGTGTAAAGAGCTAGGACTTATGAGGTCGTCCGTCTGGACTGTGTAAACAAGAATATTATGTTGTGTCTTACAGGCTGTATATTTGCTTATGCGACATATTGTCATTCGCTATTTTAGAACTTTTGCTTAAATGTGATTTGCTGTTAAGTGGAGAGTTACATAATTACAATTAACAATGGTTGTGTGTCATTCAGTGTCCGACAATAATTGTCTTTAACAGATATTTGTTTACGGGTTTGGGAGGTTTCTTTTTCCATCTTTCGGTTTCGTTTATGCCTTTTTTCCCCTCTCCTCTTCCTCCTTCTTTTTCTTGCTGTTAATGTGTCTTTTTGTATTTTGGCACTTTTCATCTAAGGAGCTGGTTTGGAAGTGGACAGATAGATATCAGCTGTTGTAAGTTTCCAGTTTGTTGGAAGTTGAAATATGTGTAGTCTACGCTGTTTTGAAGATCGTGAAGGAGACGGCCGAGGAGACGTAAGGGGCGAGTTGTTGCTGTAGATTTGTGAGTTTCTGGAGCCGTGTATAGTCAAATATTGCGCTCTTTGTGAATGGTTTGTTTTTCTGTAATGCTTAGTTCAGGCTAAGCATCTTCCTCAGTCTCCATGGAAATGCGAACTGGTGCTCTTTAAAGCCGATGCTGTGAAGAAGTTGAGGCAAAAGCATCATGGAAGATTCGGGAGCGGGTTATGGCGGTCCCTGAGCACAGCTAGAAAGGAAGGGTTTCTGTAGTACTTCTTTAGGAGACTCCACCACCATGCGGATCATGGCGATCCCTGTCCATTATCCAAACCAGACTTGCTGCTGGGTTGGGGGGGGGGGAGGGGGAAAGGTACCAACAGAGATGTGGGACAAGGTTTTGGTCAGCTGTGGTGTGCCAACCCTGACTCTAGCATGTCAGCTTATAGTTGGACAACCCTGACGCTAGCTTGTTAGTTATAGTTGGACAACCCTGACTTCATCATGCCAGCTATAGTTGGACAACCCTGATTCTAGCATGTCAGGTTATAGTTGGACAACCCTGACTCTTAACATGTCAGCTATAGTTGGAAAACCCTGACTCTAGCATGTCAGCTATAGTTGGACAACCCTGAGTCTAGCATGTCAGCTATAGTTTGACAACCCTGACTCTAGCATGTAAGCTATAGTTGGACAACCCTGACTCTAACATGTCAACTATAGTTGGACAAACCTGACTCTAACATGTAAGCTATAGTTGGACAAACCTGACTCTAACATGTTAACTATAGTTGGACAACCCTAACTTTAACATGTCAACTGTAGTTGGACAAACCTGACTCTAACATGTCAACTATAGTTGGACAACCCTGACTTTAGCATGTCAGCTATAGTTGGACACACCTGACTCTAACATGTCAACTATAGTTGGACAACCCTGACTCTAGCCATGTCAGCTATAGTTGGACAAACCTGACTCTAACCTATCAGCTATAGTTGGGCAACCCTTATTCTAGCCATGTCAGCTATAGCTGGACAACCCTGATTCTAGCCATGTTAGCTAAGTTGGACAACCCTGACTCTAGCCATGTCTGCTATAGTTGGACAACCCTGACTCTAGTCATGTCAGCTATAGTTGGACAACCCTGACTCTAGCATATCAGCTGTGGGTCGCTGACTGACAGAACGGACAGCGTCTCTTCCCCTGGCCTAGTACAACATAAAGGAATTTGTTTTTGTTAAGAGCAAATATTGTATGCCTAATCTAAGGAGCAAACGACGGGCCACAAATGAAGATCGAAGGCAAGAGACCCGACTTTACAATACAAATATGACTTATTCTTACCGTGTATGTCTACTGTTATGACAATCCAATATTTGCAGAATCGTGGACGACAGAAGCTGCTAAGCAAGATTACAGGCAGCAACTTCTGTCAAAATAGTCTGCATCTACTTGCTTCAAAACTCTCTTCCAAGACTAAAAGTAGTAATTAGTAATGCGCTGATATTACGTTACAATTACAGCCAGTCTTTGACGATATAGTTATATCTGGACTGACAAGGAAAGCAGACAAGAAAAGTAGTAAATAACCGTTAAAAAGTAGAAAACTGGTGCTACCAGCAGCCTCATGTAAGGGATAATATATATCCAACACATCCTTATCAATGAGTGTTAGAAAACGAGTCCTAAAATGCTATACTGAACCTATTCTGTTATATGGAAGTGAATCATGGACAATAAGCAGGTCTGCACAAAAATCATTGGAAGCAGCAGAAATGTGGTTTATTAGAAGAATGTTGCGAATCCCCTGGACAGCAAAAATAACTAATGAAGAATGTATGAGAAGAGCTGGAGAGACACAAAAATCTTGTCAAAAAAATAAGAGAGCAGGAAAAATAGAAGGAAGAAGATCAAGAGGAAGACCAAGAGAAATGATACTGGACAGTCTGACGGGATGGTGTGAGAGGAGATCACCAACTGAGCTGATGGCCTGCATGAAGGATCGTTTACTCTGGAGAAGCACAATAGCCAACGCCAGACGGCACGGAACCTGATAATGATGATATATATCATATCTTATATCTTATATCCTTCCCGTGCCGTTAAACGTCACATAGGGCTCGCAAAGTAGTTCGCCAATTTTTTCTGTCTTCGGCGAGTCTTTCAACCTCATCAAAGGATTTTATGCCTGTTAATTTGGCCTCTCTTAACAATGTTCTCTTCAGAGTTTCACGCGGTCTGCCTCTTTTGATTATATGTATATATATATATATAACGGAATTTTAATATTCGACCGAATACGAATATTCGAAACTTTGTCAAATACGAATACAAATATGAATATTGCTCCTAAACACAGCTACTCTAAATTTACGAGCATGCACCTACATGAATTTATTGATATATATCTATGAAGACAAATTTCAATAAGTTACATTTTTTATTCATAATTAGTTTTTAGATTCACAATTAGATAGTTTCATTGGAGGCGAAAACGCAATACCCAGCGGTCAGACACCAATAGTTGATTGTTGAGTAAAGACTGGGGAACCATAGCTGATCAAGACCCTATTCTACCCTCATCTTTTCGTGATATCCATGGGAAGAGACGGGTAGCCTAGCCAGCTGAGTAGGGTTGGAAATGGAAAGACAAACCCGATTCTAAACAAATACGCCAGGTCATAGATGGATGTGTCGAGTCGTGAGG
This sequence comes from Achatina immaculata, assembly GCA_009760885.1. Classification (NCBI taxonomy): domain Eukaryota; kingdom Metazoa; phylum Mollusca; class Gastropoda; order Stylommatophora; family Achatinidae; genus Lissachatina; species Lissachatina immaculata. Next base: position 13,870,746 of record CM019714.1, on the reverse strand, counting down.
CTCATAAAGGTAACACATGCACCTTTTGAAGATGATGGCTGAAGAAGAAGAAGAAGACGTGTTTTGTTCTGTACTATCTCCCTATAACTGCAAGCTGGAATTCTTTGCAGCCGATGCGGTAGAGGTGTGGAGGCACAGCATCGTATCGGCGTGGGAGCGGGTTATGGCAGCTATTTTTTCAGTCCCGGAGCACAGCTAAAAAGCAGTGGGTGTGCAATGCTTCTTTGGCAGACTCCACCACCACGGAGACTATGGTGGTCCCTGCCCCGTTAGCCAGGTTAGGCCTGTTACTAGGGGTACCAACGGAGAGGTGGGACAGGGTCTTGGTCAGCTATAGGTCGCTAACCCTGACGCTAGCGTATCAGCTATTGGTCGCTGATTGTCTAATCAGACAGCGTCTTCAGTCCCAGAAGAAGAAGAAGAAGACAGTTTCATTTACCAATAGATTTCACAGAAGTTTCCCGAGGCCATACTAATTACAACTTAATTTAGCAACACTTAAAAACGTTGGGATAATTTTAAACCTTCAATGTTTAACTTCAGCGAAATAGAAGATTCTCGTAGCCGGTCACACGTTATGAATGCCAGGCATGTACGTCGTAATTTGTCCTCTCAGTCATACCGAACTGGGTTACATGTTTAACCCTCTACCATTCTTTGACCTATTTATTGCTCCGCGTCTTAAAACAAGCCCCGTTCCCCACCGTTGCTGGTTAGAGATGAGATGATAAAAGAAAGATATCAGACAAGTCAACTGTCCGAGTTGAATTCATACGAGCGACTGGCTGGGCATGTCTGACTTGCATCCGTGTGGGTAGCTATCACGTGACAGAAACCCCTCGCTGTGATTGGTTGTTACTTTTCTTTTCGCGCAGGAGAACGCAAGGGGAGATTAGACTTTCACCAGGTACGAACAGTAATTGGGACATAAACGCTTACGCTGATACAGCACTTTCAGACTTGGAAACTGCCTTGAAATCAGCATTTCATCGGCTTTTGGGAGCCAGTTCCAGATGTAAGGATTTTGTCATCTGTAATCAGAGACCGGCATCCCCCCGCCCACCCCGGGCAGTCCTCTATGTGCTCCGCCTTCCATTCGGACACCCACTGAAGTGTGCGCCTGCTGATGGTGCCAGTCATACGCTAAACCACTTCGTTCAGACAAACGTCCACTTCCCCTCTAACCTTCCGTCATTCTCCTGATGTAATTGTTGTCATTTAACTCCATTTTGTCCTCCATACGCAGCCTAATGAAAGTGGCTCTCACAATCTCCTCCTTATCCATCATTTTTTATGGTGCCCTGCCAGCTCGTAGATCCTCTCCCTGCGGAAGAAATGCCTTTCGATTCTCTGTAACATGTCTTGGGACTCTGTCACACTGACTCCCGTGCGAGTCGTTCTGCTCCACCGACCAGGAAATTGCTTCTGATGCTGCCTGCACCTCCATTCTCGTGCTCGAAGTGGTGGTTGCATAGGCTCCTGATTTACTGGAAACCTGTTTGCCGTGACAATAGACAGCTTAGCCCCACCCACTTTTAAAGCCTTGTGCCACTGACCCGTCTGTGAAGATCACAGGATCATGTGGTTTGGAGTGATGCTGAATCTGTGATGCCCCACTCCTGAAACATGTCCGTGTGAATATTCGAAACTTTAATATTCGACTTTTCCCCTCTCCAATACGGTTATTTGAATTGTGCCGAATTATGTTCGCCCGAATATAAATACGAATATTTGGTACATCCATGACTGTAGTTCTTCTTTATTCTTAATTAAAATATAGAACAGTAAGATAGTTCTTCATTAACTCTTTGGTTGTATTTGAAGATAGTTCTTAAATAACTCCTTGGATGCATTTGAAGATAGCTCTTCGCTAACTCCTTGGTTGTATTTGAAGATAGTTCTTAAATAACTCCTTGGTTGTATTTGAAGATAGTTCTTAAATAACTCCTTGGTTGTATTTGAAGATAGTTCTTAATTAACTTCATGGTTGCACTTAAAAATAGTTCTTCATTAACTCCTTGGTTGCATTTGAAGATTAGTTCTTCATTAACTCATTGGTTGTATTTGAAGATAGTTCTTTATTAACTCCTTGGTTGTATTTGAAGATAGTTCTTCATTAACTCATTGGTTGTATGTGAAGATAGTTCTTAAATAACTCCTTGGTTGCATTTGAAGATTAGTTCTTCATTAACCCCTTGGTTGTATGTGAAGATAGTTCTTCATTAACTCATTGGTTGTATTTGAAGGTCTCTGAGAGAAAGTTTGTAAAGTGTGCAAAATTATTTTCGGGGCCTCTGCCCAGCGGTCCTTGCCCATTTAGCTGAACTAGCATAGGCGAATGGGTCTGAAAGGGCACTGAGGGGGGCGTCATCAAAGACGAAAAAAAATCTATAAGAAAAGATTATTATTGTATGAAATTTTTGTATCACGAATGAACGATGTAGATGGGGATGAGGGGGGGGTTTTACAAAGTTTAGCCTAGGGACCTGGATTGTGGTTAATCCTCCATTGTCTCCTATCCTGTTCCATATTTTGCCTCTGTAACCCTCAATCTCTGTTTAATGTGGTCTCTGGGCCTCGAGGAGATGCATCGGCTGCAGCGCAATTTCTCTCTGGGGCTGGCTGTATTCCTCCTTTCTTCTTGTGCCCATCTAGTACATGAGACATTGCCACATGGAGGCCAGCGATGACCTGAACAAACATGCCGCCATAAACACATTGCCACATCGAGGTCAGTGATGACCTTAACAAACATGGCACCATAAACATATTGCCACATCGAGGCCAGCGATGACCTGAACAAACAAGACTCCATAAACACATTGCCATATCGAGGCATCGAGGCCAGTGATGACCTGAACAAACATGGCACCATAAACATATTGCCACATTGAGACCAGCGATAATCTGAACAAACATGACCCCATAAACACATTGCCATATCGAGGCATCGAGGCCAGTGATGACCTGAACAAACATGGCACCATAAACATATTGCCACATTGAGACCAGCGATAATCTGAACAAACAAGACTCCATAAACACATTGCCATATCGAGGCATCGAGGCCAGTGATGACCTGAACAAACATGGCACCATAAACATATTGCCACATTGAGACCAGCGATAATCTGAACAAACATGACCCCATAAACACATTGCCACAGAGAGGCCAGCGTTGACCTGAACAAACAAGACCCCATAAATACATTGCCATATCGAGGCCAGTGATGACCTTAACAAACATGGCACCATAAACACATTGCCACATCGAGGCCAGTGATGACCTGAACAAACATGCCCCCATAAACACAGCTCTGGCTTTCTTCAACACTTACTTCTACACTAAACGATAACCAAAGTTTAAATACCTCTGTTCCTGGTGGGTTATTTTAGGTGCTAGGTTGTTATATTCTTTTTAAACTTTTTGTGTGTTGTTTCATCTGGCTCCTCCCTCCCCTCTCCCTCCTCTACGCTGAGTAAGAAGAAGCCCGGTATGTTATTTTTAAAAAGCTGCTTCAATGAAATATCAGGATGAAGTGTCAGAATGAAATATCAGGATGAAGTATCAGAATGAAATATCAGGATGAAATATCAGGATGAAGTGTCAGAATGAAATATCAGGATGAAATATCAGGATGAAGTGTAAGAATGAAATATCAGGATGAAGTATCAGAATGAAATATCAGGATGAAGTGTCAGAATGAAATATCAGGATGAAGTGTCAGAATGAAATATCAGGATGAAATATCAGGAAGGAATATCAAGATGAAGTGTCAGAATGAAATATCAGGATGAAGTGTCAGGATGAAATATCAGGATGAAGTGTCACAATGAAATATCAGAATGAAATATCAGGATGAAGTGTCAGGATGAAATATTAGGGAGGAATATCAGAATGAAATATCAGGACGAAGGATCAGAATGAAGTATCAGGATGAAGTATCAGGATGAAGTATCAGGATGAAGTAAAGGAGTGAAACATCAAGATGAAGGATAGATTACCCGTGCGTGTGAATGCGACCGTTTGATATGTTCTTTAGAAAAGAAACTGCTCCAACAATTGTTTGTTGGTTAAAAGAACACGGGATGTTGTATTTTAGGAAATTGTAGGACTAAAGTATTTTCAAATCTGCTCCTCGTGTAGTTGGTTCGTCGTGACCTTCGCCGCATTGAGACACAACACCGGGACGGTGAGAAAGGTCACTTTATGTTGGGCACTTGGGTGGTAAAATGTTGGGGACCTAGGTGTCTGCTTCTTATTCTTCTTCTTTGTTCGCATTGTCTGTCTATATCTGCAGTCCTGTCTCTTGGATAAATTTCACTGTTTTTTGTAATTCATGTGTGGAACCGTAGAGCTTATCTTCTTTAGTAGTTTCACTGGGCCAGTAATTATTTCTCAGTGTCTCATAGTTGGTGCAGTTCTGGAGGATATGTTCTACAGTTTGGGGCACCTGGGCACATGTACATAGATTAGTAGTACCAACCTTAAACTTTGTATACATATGACTTCGGAGTCGGCTGTGTCCTGTTCAGAGACGGAAGATGGTGACTTGTTCCTTTCTGTTTAGCATGTGATAGTCATCATGTGGTGGTGTTTGTGGCTTCCTGTAGGTTTTTATCATGCTTTTCTTCTGATTATAGGTGATTGGTATGTTTGGTTGCTCCATTTCAGTGCCCTCTTTGGCCAGATGGTCAGCTTTCTCATTGCCTGGTATCCCACAGTGGGAGTGAATCCACTGCAAAGTGACTCTATGTTGTGGGCCAATTTTTGACAAGGCATCCTTAAGGTCTGGTAGTTTGTTGCACTGAAGAGCTTCCAGTACTGATCTTGCATCTGTGAGAATTACTACGGGAAATGTATCAATTCTGGAGTCTGATAGTTTTTCAACTGCAGCAATAATTGCCCTTACTTCTGCATCATAGTTGCTGCAGTATTTTCCAGTGGGTATGGAAATCTTGTCAGTGGTTTTGTTTGGATATTCAATATGTGCTCCTGCCCCTCCATTCTTGATGGCATTATGTACAGATCCATCTATATACACACGTATCCAGGTGTCACATGTATATTTATCATCTAGAACACTAAGTGTGGCTGTTGATCTTGCAAGACTGCTCTGCATCTCACCATTCTGCACACCTTTCACTTCAGTCTGAATAGTTATTTGTGTATAATCTGCTTCTTTCCATGATGTATGCTCTGGTACAGATGATAATGGAGCGACTACAGTTGGAAGGTCAGGTATCAGCTTATGCATATGCTTGGCCTGGGGAATGAAGCTGTTGGGGACCGGGGTGGCAAAATTTTGGGGAGTTGGATGGTAAAATGATGGGGACTTGAGTGGTAAAATGTTGGGGAGTATGGTGGTAAAATGTTGAGGACCTGGGTGGTAAAATGTTGGGGAGTTTAGTGGTAAAATGTTGGGGAGCTGGGTGGCAAAATGTTGGGGACATGGGTGGTAAAATGTTGGGGACCTGGATGGTAAAAAGTTGGGTACATGGGTGGGAAAATGTTGAGGACCTGGGTGGTAAAATTAAAACCACAGAAAACCAAAAAAAAAAAAAAACCAAATTAATCACATACTAATAAACAACAAGTGGAAACGGTCACTACAAGATGTGCGAGCAAGGAAAGGAGCAGATGTAGGAAGTGATCACAACCTTCTGGTAGCAAAAATAAAACTAAAATTAAGGAAAGCCAAAATCGGAGAACACAGAAAGATACATTTTGATACAAGAAAACTGATAGACCAGCAAACAAGAAATGAATTCTCAATAGTACTTAAGAACCGCTTCAGTGTCCTACAAGACGAAGCAGAAATGTCCATATTAGAGTTCAGTAAAACATTACAGGAAACAGCAAAAGAGGTGCTGGGATATCGGAAAAGGAGAAAAGAGGAATGGATAAGCGAGACCACATGGAAAAAGATAGAGCAAAGAAAAGAAATGAAGGGAAAATTACTGAACACCAAATCACAACGGCTTAAGGAACGAGTTTTAAGTAATTATGCACAAAAAGACAAAGAAGTGAAGGAATCATGCCATCAAGATAAACGTCAATATTATGACAACTTAGCAGAAACAGCAGAGAAAGCAGCATATACAAATGACATTAAAACCATATATAAAATCACAAAGCAGATGACAGGTAACTTCAACACAAGATATGAAAGTGCAGTAAGAACACAAAATGGACAACTGGTCAGTGGAGAAAGAAAAAATTGAAAGATGGAGGGAACACTTTAACACCCTACTAAACAGAACACAAGCAGCACAAACAATAGACATACCTGAAGCAAAAATGGAACTAAACATCAATACAGGACCAATAACAATAAATGAAGTAAAGGAGGCGATAAAGAAGCTAAAATCAGACAGGGCACCAGGTGAAGATGAAGTGACTGCTGAGATGTTGAAAGCAGAAGAAACAGAAACACCAAAACAACTTTGCCGGATATTACAACACATTTGGGATTTAGAAAAAGCCCCAGAGGAGTGGAAAACTGGGCTTATAGTAAAACTACCAAAGAAGGGTGACCTCAGAGATTGCGGGAACTGGAGAGGCATTACCCTACTGCCACTCACCAGTAAAATATTTTGCAGAATAATCATCAACAGAATTGTACCAACACTTGAGGAAAAACTTCGGAAAGAGCAGGCAGGATTTAGGAAAGGAAGATCATGCATAGACCACATATTTGTAAGTAAAAAAGTAAAGATAGTCCCATAGCATTTCAAATGCCGTAGGGGGTGAAGCGTTAGAGACCTCATTATGCTGGGTCATCAGCGTATGAGGTAGGGTGACCAGTTCCTTTCCTCGCTGCCTTTACTTCCCAGATTTTCTCTGGTACCCATTTTGCGAGGCTGGGTCGACCTCAGGGCCGTATTGGTCGGAAAAAAAATCCCGCTCAGCTGGGGATTCGAACCCTCGACCATTTGGTTGCTAGACGAGTGCTCTAACCACTACGCTAGCCGACCCCTAACATATTTTACATATTTGTACTTAGACAAATATTAGAACAGGCAAATGAGTGGCATAGTACAACATATGCATTATTCATAGATTTTGAGAAAGCCTTTGACAGTGTTAACAGAGATGCACTGTGGAAAATCCTAAGATGGCATGGCCTCCCCCATAAAATAGTTAATGTAATCAAAGCCCTATACGAGGGTTTTCAGTGCAAAGTTATTTGTGGAGAACATACCTCCAGCAGCTTTAGGGTACAAACAGGAGTGAAACAGGGATGTGTACTATCACCAACATTATTTATCTTGACAGTAGACTTGTTAATGAAGGAGGCAACATCAGACAAACGCAGAGGATTACAATGGACCCTTGACACAGTGCTGGAGGACCTTGACTTTGCGGACGACATTTGTCTATTATCAAGCAGCCACAAAGATATGCAAGATAAAATAAACAAGCTAACTCAGAATGCAAACAACATAGGACTAAAGATCAACGTAGGAAAGACAAAGTTAATGAAGCAAAATGTGAACAACAGAAATGTACTCAGAGTAGATAACAAGTTAGTGGAGGAGGTCAACGAATTTGTATACCTTGGCAGCAGAGTAGTAGAAAATGGAGACAGCACATAGGACATCAACAGCAGACTTACTAGAGCAAATCAGGCTTTTGCAATGCTGGAGAATGTATGGAAATCAAATAAACTAAGCATAAATATGAAAATCAGGATATTTAAGAGTAATGTTCTAAGTGTACTACTCTATGGAAGTGAATGCTGGAAAATCACCAAAACCATAGAAAACAAATTGAATTCTTTCCAGACTAAATGTTTACGAAGAATTAGAAAAATATTTTGGCCAAACACCATAAGAAATAACATCTTATTAGCAGAAATACAGATGAAACCACTGACAACAATTATTGAGGAAAGACGCTAGCGATGGTTGGGACATGTGCTCCGAATGACTGACAACTCACTACCAAAAATAGCACTAAGATGGACACCACAGGGGAGCAGAAGTAAGGGTAGACCAAAAGAGACATGGAGAAGAACAACAGAAATGATGTTGAGCAATAGAGGGCTCACCTGGGCAAGAACAAAAAAAAAGGCGAAGGACAGGCATTTGTGGAAAACCCTTGCGGAAGCCCCATGTGCCCTGGGCACTTAAGGTTCAGAGAGAGAGAGAGAGGTGGCAAAATGTTGGGGACCTGGGTGGTAACATGTTGGGTTCCTGGGTGGCAAAATGTTGGGTACCTGGGTGGTAAAATGTTAGGGAGCTGGGTTGTATAATGTTGGAGAACTGGGTGGTAAAATGTTGGAGAGCTGGGTGGTAAAATGTTGGGGAGCTGGGTGGTAAAATTTTGAGGACCCGGGTGGGAAAATGTTTGGAAGCTGGGTGGTAAAATGTTGAGGACCTGGGTGGTAAAATGTTGAGGACCGTGGTAGCAAAATGTTGGAACCTGGGTGGTAAAATATTGAGGACCGTGGTAGCAAAATGTTGGAACCTGGGTGGTAAAATATTGAGGTCCATGGTAGCAAAATGTTGGAACCTGGGTGGTAAAATATTGAGGACCGTGGTAGCAAAATGTTGGGGACCTGGGTGGTAAAAAGTTGAGGACCTTGGTAGCAAAATGTTGAGGATCTTGGTAGCAAAATGTTGGGGACCTTGGTGTAAAATATTGAGGACCTTGGTAGCAAAATGTTGGTTACCTGGGTGGTAATATTTTGAGGAACTTGGTAGCAAAATGTTGGAGATGTGAGTGGGACAGGGGTGGTAAAATGTTTGGGACCTGGGTGGTAAAATGTTGAGGACCTAACACCATAAGAAATAACATCTTATTGGCAGAAATGCAGATGAAGCCAATGACAACAATTATTGAGGAAAGACGCTGGCGATGGTTGGGAAATGTGCTTCGAATGACTGACAACTCACTACCAAAAATAGCACTAAGATGGACGCCACAGGGGAACAGAAGTAAGGGTAGACCAAAAGAGACATGGAGAAAAACAACAGAGAGAATGTTGAGCAATAGAGGGCTCACTTGGGCAAGAGCGGAAAAAAAGGCAAAGGACAGGCATTTATGGAAAACCCTTGCGGAAGCCCCATGTGCCCTGGGCACTTAAGGTTCAGAGAGAGAGTACAAGCTAGCAGTAGAGCAATTTTAATTATAGTAATACAAGCTAGCAGTAGTTTTATTCATAATAGTTGTCTAACTTAGGGTAGTGGAGCCTGCTGAGTCAAGTGTCACTTCTTAATTTTCGTATGCGCTGATTTATTACCCGTTAGGGGAACAAGTTTAAAAACCTAAAGGCCCGTAAGACCAAGGAATCCTGCATCAAATGGGAAAAAAAGCCCCTCTGTAGATATATATTTCGTGTGATAGTTACCTCTAAATATTGTTGGTGCCTGGAGCACTAGTCACACGAGAGACAGCGGTGTACCAGTTATGTCTAACGTGCTTAATGCAAAGTCTAATAGCAAATATATTAATCTTTATATCAGGAGATGGACAGCGTAGACAGGATAAAGCAAAGACCCTTACAAAACCTAGCCCCCTAGGGGCTCCGGATGATGGTTAAGGGAAGAAATGAAGAGAGCCACAGAAGCCCACATACCATCCGCCTTCGTCTCTTTATTTCAATATTTTTATTCTTATTTGACCCTATTGACGGTCAAGGTCATATAGTGTTATTGTTACTTCATTTATCATAGGTCATGTTGACATTGTGTATCATAATCGTGCCCAGAGCGTACGTAAAGCGAGTGTGAAAGCCTTTCACCCGACCCGATCTTGGGCCTACTTTTGTATTTCACACACTGGCGAACCTCGATTTGACGGGCGAAAAAAAAGAGAGAAGGCTTGTTAGAAAATTCAAGAGTACACATTTTCCTAATTAATTTTTAACGAAAGAAACAACTGAATGGTACACCTAGTACACATGTCGCCTGGACAGTCATATCATCTGTGGTGTCGCATGAGTTTCAACCAAAGAAGTCAAGAATTCTGTCAATCACGCACGGGAAAGTAACAGAAAGAAGATTATTTAATATATAATCCCAACCGTTATAGAAGAGTCAGTGAAGAGCCCTGATGCAGTATATGACGCTTCCATGAACGACTGAAACGCGGTGAAGCAGGTCATAGAAATAGCACAGATTGGTCTGAACATCATAGACAAAAGCAGGCTACTGGGACGTTCAAGATTTCGTGTCTCTAGTTCGTACTAATTCCAAAACTGATGTGGCCACGGCCACTACTAATTTAGTACAGTAGATGAGCAAATCAAAATAAAGACCATACCAGTTCTCTGCCTAGTCCTCCCTCATGTTTTCTTTTTACGCTTTCTGTATCGTTCCATTATTTTTTTTTTCTCATTCCTTAAAAGAGAAGGAAAATCTTTTTGTAGGCTCCGGAATCCAGGTCTGACCTGCCATCACCAAAGATGACCCTGCGACCGTGTATAGCAGTATTTCCCAAGCTTGTTCGGGAGGCCGCCCCACTTCTCAGAGGCCATATCCTCACCCCCCCCCCACCACACGATGTATACTACTCATACAATGGCTTTTTATATTAAGATATGCGTTACATATAACAGTATGGAGAGGAGCAGATAGAACCACAAAAATAAGATTTTTAAGGGCATGCATCTTTCCCATCGCAACATATGTCTGTGAGACCTGGACACTTAACAAAACAGCTGAGAAACACATAAATGCTTTTGAATGTAAATGCTACAGAAGAGTTCTCCAAATATCGTGGACACAAAAAAGAACAAATATATCTATACTACAAGAACTTAATATTGAAGAAGGTTGGCTAGTAAAGAGGATTAAAGAGAGAAAACTTAAATATTTTGGACACATTAAACGTCATGATAATTTAGAGAAGACCTTATTGGAAGGACACATAATGGGAAAAAGAAAAAGAGGAAGACCAAAACGAAGATGGCTGCAAGATATCGATGACGATCTGCTAATGGATGGAGCAGCAGCAGGCCATCTTGCTCACAACCGAGAGACCTACAGGAGTGCTGTTTGGGAAGCAAAGTTCCGCAAGGGACATGCAAATGAATGAATGATAACAGTATATTGGAAAATGTACTGTTACGATGGTTAGATTTTGCATAAAATGAATATAATACGGGGTATTTTAATATTTGGAACATTTGTTTTAAAGTCTTGGTATTTTTGTTGTATAAGAGTTCAGTTGAAAGGTCAGGGTTGAGACGTTAAATTCCACGAGATTTTTATGAACTTAACCTTGACATGTTAGTAATAGAAAAGTTATTTACGGAATGTCCAGTGAGTGTTCGTGGGAAGGTCGTAAACAGGTAGAATCACGGGCTGAGTGATTCTCGGGATAGAAACTTCGGGAAGATTTAGGAGAATAGTTAGGACATATTTAAGGAGTGAGAGGAGGAGCTTTAGGGGAATAGTTAGGACATATGTAAGGAGTGAGAGGAGGAGATTTAGGGGAATAGTTAGGACATATGTAAGGAGTGAGAGGAGGAGATTTAGGGGAATAGTTAGGACATATGTAAGGAGTGAGAGGAGGAGATTTGGGATTATTATGATTAATATTATAGGATGATTATGATAGAGAAAGATAGAGTTAGGATGAATTATGAGGATTGATTAGTAGCTTGAGATTCATTATGATTGAAAATTCATTATGTAGAGGTTGACTGAGTAGGATGTTCCAGATAGGATGCTAGGATGTGAAGTTGTATGTAAGGATCCATGGAATTTTTAGTGTGTTAGTACGTTGGCTTTTATTTCATCATGTTGAATGCCTGTTTCTCCTAGCTGAGAGTAGTAGTCTGTTGCACACTCCCTCCTTACATGGCGAACTAGTTCTCGTCTGGAGAAGAGTTTGAGTGTTCATCTGTTTACTCAGTTTATTTGCTACAGCCTCACTTATTCACCATTCATTTTTCCCATAATAAATATGTGTAATTGCTATATCAATTTGAATGTTGGTGGTTCTCAAACTGTTGAGATGTGTTCGTTCTCAGTTACATATTAAAATTCCTCACATGTAATCAGAAGATAGAGTAAGGAAAAGTAGTACAGTTTACCATTTGGGTGGCGGCTTTACACAATTGTGAAGTACTTAAATTATTGCCGTGTCTGTAACTAGCAGACAGATGCACGCTACATCAAATAAAGGCTGCAGTACGGCGAGATACAGAACTAAAAACTTTAGCTAGCCAACCAATTCCTTTAACAATATGAAGGAGTACACTTATAACTCACCTACTACGTTACTATCTCAACGTTTAATGTGATGGAGGAGTTTCATGTAGGGTCAAAAGTTTCTCAGTGTCAGGTTTGAAAAGTGCTAAGAAAGAAGGTATTACTACCCTCCGTCTAAGAAGGAAGGTATTACTACCCCCCCCCACCCCGTCTAAGAAGGAAGGTATAACTACCCCCGTCAAAGAAGGAAGGTATTACTAACCCCTGTCTAAGAAGGAAGGTGTTACTACCCCCCCCCCCCCGTCTAAGAAGGAAGGTATTACTACCCCCCCAACCCCGTCTAAGAAGGAAGGTATAACTACCCCCCACCCCGTCTAAGAAGGAAGGTATAAATACCCCTCACCCCGTCTAAGAAGGAAGGTATAACTACCCCCCACCCCTTCTAAAAAGGAAGGTATTACTACCCCCAGTATAAGAAGGAAGGTATTACTACCCCCCGTCTAAGAAGGAAGGTATTACTACAACCCGTCTAAGAAGGAAGGTATTACTACCCTCCATCCCCTTCTAAAAAGGAAGTTATTACTACTCCCCACCCCCGTCTAAGAAGGAGGTATTACTACCACCCCCACCCCCGTCTAAGAAGGAAGGTATTACTACCCTCTAACCCTGTCTAAGAAGGAAGGTATTACTACCCCTGTCTAAGAAGGAAGGTATTACTACCCCTGTCTAAGAAGGAAGGTATACTACCCCCCGTCTAAGAAGGAAGGTGTTACTACCCCCCGTCTAAGAAGGAAGGTATTACTACCCCCCACCCCCGTCTAAGAAGGAAGGTATTACTACCCCCCACCCCCGTCTAAGAAGGAAGGTATTACTACCCTCCACCCACGTCTAAGAAGGAAGGTATTACTACCCTCCACCCACGTCTAAGAAGGAAGGTATTACTACTCCCCACCCCTGTCTAAGAAGGAAGGTATTACTACCCCCTGTCTAAGAAGGAAGGTATTACTACCCCCTGTCTAAGAAGGAAGGTATTACTACCACCCGTCTAAGAAGGAAGGTATTACTACCCCCTCTAAGAAGGAAGGTATTACTACTCCCCACCCCTGTCTAAGAAGGAAGGTATTACTACCACCCGTCTAAGAAGGAAGTATTACTACCCCCCCCCCCCGTCAAAGAAGGAAAGTATTACTACCCCCTGTCTAAGAAGAAGGTATTACTACCCCCCCCCCCCGTCTAAGAGGAAGGTATTACTACACCCCCCCCCCCCGTCTAAGAAGGAAGGTATAACTACACCCCACCCCGTCTAAGAAGGAAGGTATTACTACCCCCACCCCGTCTAAGAAGGAAGGTATTACTACCCCCCGTCTAAGAAGGAATGTGTTACTACCCCCCGTCTAAGAAGGAACGTATTACTACCCCCCGTCTAAGAGGAAGGTATTACTACACCCGTATATGAAGGAAAGTATTACTACCCCCTCCCCACACCGTCTAAGAAGGAAGGTATTACTACCCCCCACCCCCGTCTAAGAAGGAAGGTATTACTACACTCCACACCCGTCTAAGAAAGAAGGTATTACTACCCTCCACCCCCGTCTAAGAAGGAAGGTATTACTACCCTCCACCCTCGTCTAAGAAGGAAGGTATTACTACCCTCCACCCCTGTCTAAGAAGGAAGGTATTACTACCCTCCACCCCTGTCTAAGAAGGAAGATATTACTACCCCCCCCCCCCTCCCGTCTAAGAAGGAATTTATTACAAACCCCTCCCCACCCCCGTCTAAGAAGGAAGGTATTACTACCCCCCGTCTAAGAATGAAAAATTACTACCCCCCGTCTAAGAGGAAGGTATTACTACCCCCTCTAAGAAGGAAAATATTACTACCCCCCGTCTAAGAAGGAAGGTATTACTACCCCCCGTCTAAGAAGGAAGGTATTACTACCCCCCGTCTAAGAAGGAAGGTATTACTACCCCCCGTCTAAGAAGGAAGGTATTACTACCCTCCACCCCTCCTACTGCCTCTTTTTCTTCCTCTAACCCCCCCCCCCCCCACCGACAATTTTTTTCGCCTCTACCTGGTCCTTTCCAGGAAATTAGCAAGCTCTGGGAAACACTGATCTAAAGCCTCTGATCTAAAGCCCCTGATCTAAAGCCTCTGATCTAAAGCCCCTGATCTAAAGCCTCTGATCTAAAGCCTCTGATCTAAAGCCTCTGTAAGTAGAGCCGAAGATGTGACAATCGCATGGCGCCAGATCAGGGCTGTAAGGGGGTGGGGGTGAGAGAAACGTTCAGACCGAGTTGGTTGCCTTACTTCCGCCAGCGCATGTGGAACGTGCATTGTGCTACACCAAGACTGCTTTTGGCAGTGCGTGTCTTCTTTTTTCTGCGAATTACAGGTTTCAGTTTCTCTCTGAGCATACACAGTGTGTTGCATAGTTGGCTGTTTGTCTGTGTTCATGAAAGTGGACCAGCACAGGACCAGGAATGAAGGTCAGGCATGATTCTATTGGCGGAGAGCTAAACTGGGTTAGTTTCTTTACTGTAGAAGACGAGTGTTTCCGCTGCATGCTTTGCCTTTTGCTTTCCCGTTCCCAGGGTGACAATCAGCTCCAAAACACTCGGATTATCTTCATAACGCTTCAGGAAATGGGTCGCACCTCCAGGCATCGCTGCTCGTACAAATCAGTAAGTTGTGTGGGCATCCATTTTGGACAAACTTTGCAGTAACCCTAGTCATTGTGTACTTCTTCTGATGATATGAAGGAGTTGTGTTGTTGTTCCGCTCTCTGCAGTAGAGAGTTTCCTGCATACATGCAGTGTGGCATGTGCGGATCCATGGATGATGTCCAAATGTGTAGCAACAACGGACATTGTAATGCGTCTGTCTTCTCTGAATCAAGCCTTGCTCCCTGTTGTTGTTGACCTGCGTGCGCTGTGTTTATGGCCGAACAGATCGAGATTCCTTGATTACATTTGTTTTTCCATTTGTAAAACTTTTCTACCCGTTCATAAACTTTTCGCAGAGCCATGCTATTTTCACTTCCTTACTGAGGCAACTTTCTACGATGAAGTTTGCAGGTTTCACCATTTGCCCAGGGAAACCTCATTGCGGCGCGTTGTTCAACAACGGAGCAATCCCGCAAAATTTTGAAAATGCCTTTACATTTTGATTATCCCTGATATGACCTGGTAGAGACAACGACCTGTTTAAAGTTAGCAGTTATTCTTAACGTTGGCCTATAAAGAGGTCACGCATATTAATTTTTCTTGTCTTCTAGTTAACCCCTCGTTACCTCTTCAGATGAGGGGAAGCCAATGAAGAAAGTATCAGAAGTAGGAACTTCTGCAGTGCGGATAATCTTATAATTAGCATTCTATCCACTTATTTTTTAGCCACCACCCAAGCCCCTGGGCTAAACTTTAGGAAGGGGCTTGGTTCCTTTCTGTCTGTACCGTCCATCTTCTGACATATGACTTGATTCCTCTGTAGTCGTGATCTCTTATATCTTATATCCTTCCCGTGCCGTTAAACGTCACATAGGGCTCGCAAAGTAGTTCGCCAATTTTTCCTGTCTTCGGCGAGTCTTTCAAACTCATCAAAGGATTTTATGCCTGTTAACTTGGCCTCTCTTAATAATGTCCTCTTCAGAGTTTCACGCGGTCTGCCCCTTTTGCTTTCCCGTTCCCAGGGACGAAGCTTTGCCTCGTCGACGGTGACAATCAGCTCCAAAACACTCGGATTATCTTCATAACGCTTCAGGAAATGGGTCTCACCTCCACGCATCGCTGCTCGTACAAATCAGTAAGTTGTGTGGGCATCCATTTTGGACAAACTTTGCAGTAACCCTAGTCATTGTGTACTTCTTCTGATGATATGAAAGAGTTGTGTTGTTGTTCCGCTCTCTACAGTAGAGAGTTTCCTGCATACATGCAGTGTGGCATGTACGGATCCATGGATGATATCCAAATGTGTAGCAACAACGGACATTGTAATGCGTCTGTCTTCTCTGAATCAAGCCTTGCTCCCTGTTGTTGTTGACCTGCGTGCGCTGTGTTTATGGCCGAACAGATCGAGATTCCTTGATTACATTTGTTTTTCCATTTGTAAAACTTTTCTACCCGTTCATAAACTTTTCGCAGAGCCATGCTATTTTCACTTCCTTACTGAGGCAACTTTCTACGATGAAGTTTGCAGGTTTCACCATTTGCCCAGGGAAACCTCATTGCGGCGCGTTGTTCAACAACGGAGCAATCCCGCAAATTTTTGAAAATGCCTTTACATTTTGATTATCCCTGATATGACCTGGTAGAGACAACGACCTGTTTAAAGTTAGCAGTTATTCTTAACGTTGGCCTATAAAGAGGTCACGCATATTAATTTTTCTTGTCTTCTAGTTGAACCCCTCGTTACCTCTTCAGATGAGGGAAGCCATGAAGAAAGTATCAGAAGTAGGAACTTCTGCAGTGCGGATAATCTTATAATTAGCATTCTATCCACTTATTTTTTAACCACCACCCAAGCCCCTGGGCTAAACTTTAGGAAGGGGCTTGGTTCCTTTCTGTCTGTACCGTCCATCTTCTGACATATGACTTGATTCCTCTGTAGTCGTGATCTCTTATATCTTATATCCTTCCCGTGCCGTTAAACGTCACATAGGGCTCGCAAAGTAGTTCGCCAATTTTTCCTGTCTTCGGCGAGTCTTTCAAACTCATCAAAGGATTTTATGCCTGTTAACTTGGCCTCTCTTAATAATGTCCTCTTCAGAGTTTCACGCGGTCTGCCCCTTTTTCTTTGGCCTGTTGTGTTCCACTTGATAGCTTGTTTTGGGATTCCCTGATCATTTCTTCTCATCAAGTGACCAACATATGTCCATCTCCTTTTCCTGATCACCCATGAGACTGGTTGTTGTTCAGTCATCTCGTGATCTCTACTATACTTATATATATATATATATATATATATATATATATATAACGTGTGCATAAAACTTTGTATTACAAAGAAGGTTACATACTGCTACATCATTGTATTTTTTATACGTAATGTACCAGTGTAGCAATAGTAGTTATAAATGATTGTGTAATAAACTATAATCTGTAGTCGCGGACTGTTTATTTCTTGACGTCGGGTTCCGCCTCCCTCCCCCCGCCATTTCAGACCCAAGACTTAATCCTGTTCACTATTCTTGCCCACTGATTAAAGTGCTCGATAATCCATTACTACGTGACCAGTTTCTGAATTAGAAGTTTGTGCTGCACAAGTCAGTCGGATATGTCCGTTTCAATAAAAACTGAGTATTGTGAACCACAACTAAAAAAAAGTGGATCACAGCTGAGACTTGACCCACAACTGAAAACGTGAACCTCAGCTGAGACTTGAGCCACAACTGAAACATGGCTGTTGTGCCAAGGTGGCACTATTGTAGTATTATGTTCGACGCCATTTGTGAGCTGTTACAAGGACATAAACAACTAAATCTCATTTTAAGTTTGTTCACAAAATTATGTTTAACTCTTTAACTCCAGAACAACACTGGCAGGTTGGTACATCGCCAACGCATATGCAGATCAATGTTCATAGTGATATTTCATCATCATCATCATCATCATCGCCTTTCACTCCCTCGAGAACATAGGCCACGAATAAAGCCTCTCCAGTCATCCCTGTTCTTGGAATTATTCTCTGCTTCCTTCCATGTGCACCCCTTGTCTCTGAGCACTGTCATAATTCCTCTTCTCCAAGTAAGTCTAGGTCTTCCTCGTTTTCTGTTTCCTTGAGGATTCCTTGTCCGTGCCTGTCTTGCTATCCAGGTGTCAGGTTTCCTTACTGAGGCAACTTTCTACGATGAAGTTTGCAGGTTTCACCATTTGCCCAGGGAAACCTCATTGCGGCGCGTTGTTCAACAACGGAGCAATCCCGCAAATTTTTGAAAATGCCGTTACATTTTGATTATCCCTGATATGACCTGGTAGAGACAACGACCTGTTTAAAGTTAGCAGTTATTCTTAACGTTGGCCTATAAAGAGGTCACGCATATTAATTTTTCTTGTCTTCTAGTTGAACCCCTCGTTACCTCTTCAGATGAGGGAAGCCAATGAAGAAAGTATCAGAAGTAGGAACTTCTGCAGTGCGGATAATCTTATAATTAGCATTCTATCCACTTATTTTTTAGCCACCACCCAAGCCCCTGGGCTAAACTTTAGGAAGGGGCTTGGTTCCTTTCTGTCTGTACCGTCCATCTTCTGACATATGACTTGATTCCTCTGTAGTCGTGATCTCTTATATCTTATATCCTTCCCGTGCCGTTAAACGTCACATAGGGCTCGCAAAGTAGTTCGCCAATTTTTCCTGTCTTCGGCGAGTCTTTCAAACTCATCAAAGGATTTTATGCCTGTTAACTTGGCCTCTCTTAATAATGTCCTCTTCAGAGTTTCACGCGGTCTGCCCCTTTTTCTTTGGCCTGTTGTGTTCCACTTGATAGCTTGTTTTGGGATTCCCTGATCATTTCTTCTCATCAAGTGACCAACATATGTCCATCTCCTTTTCCTGATCACCCATGAGACTGGTTGTTGTTCAGTCATCTCGTGATCTCTACTATACTTATATATATATATATATATATATATATATATATATATAACGTGTGCATAAAACTTTGTATTACAAAGAAGGTTACATACTGCTACATCATTGTATTTTTTATACGTAATGTACCAGTGTAGCAATAGTAGTTATAAATGATTGTGTAATAAACTATAATCTGTAGTCGCGGACTGTTTATTTCTTGACGTCGGGTTCCGCCTCCCTCCCCCCGCCATTTCAGACCCAAGACTTAATCCTGTTCACTATTCTTGCCCACTGATTAAAGTGCTCGATAATCCATTACTACGTGACCAGTTTCTGAATTAGAAGTTTGTGCTGCACAAGTCAGTCGGATATGTCCGTTTCAATAAAAACTGAGTATTGTGAACCACAACTAAAAAAAAGTGGATCACAGCTGAGACTTGACCCACAACTGAAAACGTGAACCTCAGCTGAGACTTGAGCCACAACTGAAACATGGCTGTTGTGCCAAGGTGGCACTATTGTAGTATTATGTTCGACGCCATTTGTGAGCTGTTACAAGGACATAAACAACTAAATCTCATTTTAAGTTTGTTCACAAAATTATGTTTAACTCTTTAACTCCAGAACAACACTGGCAGGTTGGTACATCGCCAACGCATATGCAGATCAATGTTCATAGTGATATTTCATCATCATCATCATCATCATCGCCTTTCACTCCCTCGAGAACATAGGCCACGAATAAAGCCTCTCCAGTCATCCCTGTTCTTGGAATTATTCTCTGCTTCCTTCCATGTGCACCCCTTGTCTCTGAGCACTGTCATAATTCCTCTTCTCCAAGTAAGTCTAGGTCTTCCTCGTTTTCTGTTTCCTTGAGGATTCCTTGTCCGTGCCTGTCTTGCTATCCAGGTGTCAGGTTTCCTTAGACAGCGATATTTAAAGAGTCTAAATAAAATGAAAAGCAGCATATTCAAAGCCCAACCTATAGTTTCTTTTCAAATTATAGAGCAACTTTCAAATTATTTTTTACCCATTTTTTTCTAGCAGAACATGGAAAAAATTTCGGGTGCTAAAGAGTTAAGCCTGTAATGACGTACATGAAATGTGAAAATTATGTATCATGCACCCAAAAAAAATGTCTTCAAAACATGGACGTCTGCGTGGGTGTGTGTGGCTATGGTTCGTGTATACGGTCGTTTTTATCTGGATCTTCAAATCATCTGTGTGAGACCAACTGAGGTCTTGTTTTGTTAGTTTGGTATCCAGTGTGCTCTGTTGTTGCCAGTCAAACAACAGTTTGAAGATATCCGTAGTGTTCTCGGATTGTTCGTGCTAAGTGAAAAGGGAGGTCACTGGTTTTATCATTTCGTTTCATTCAGTAAAAATCTGGAACGACAATGTCTGATACTGACGGACACCAGGATTCAAGTGCAGGAGATGTCCAAGGTCATGAAAATGGATCTAACTTCCAGCTGGACAGAGCAGAGTTTGAGGAGGTAAATATATGAAGCTATTGTCTATGTAAATGTGTGAAGTTATCGTTTATGTAAGTGTAATAAATTATTGGTAATGTAAATGTATAAAGTTATTGGATGTGTAAGTGTGTGAAGTTATTGTGTATGTAAATATTTCAAGTTATTGGTTATGTAAATATGTAAAGTTATTGGTTACGTGAATGTGCCAAGGTACTGGTGATATAAGTGTGGGAAGTTATTTTTTATGTAAAATTATGAAATTATTGTTATCAAAACGTGTCAAGTTATTAGTTACGTTAGTGAAGTAAATATGCGAAGTTATTGGTTAAATAAATGTAGGAAGATATTGGATTTTAAACTGTATGTGGGGGGGGGGGGGAGTTTTGTTATGTAAATGTGAAAGTTCCTGATCTTTTAAATGTGTAAAGTTATTGGCTTTTAAAAAAAAATATATATGTATATTCATTCATTCATTCATTCATTCATGTGACCTGTCCTTTCCAGAACGTTGTCCCTCTCACAATCTCCCAAAATGCAGTGCGGTCTGGTCTTGCGCAAGTTGACCGGCTAAAGCAGGATACTTAGAGATTCAATCTTCTGCTCTTCTATGTGTAAAATGTAAACTTGTTGCTCATCTCTCTGTAAATTTCCACTGTTGTCCACTGGAATAATGTTCTTTCTGTTTACAATGACAAATGTTGACTTTATCAATTACTGTTAATATTTTATCTCATTTAATCTACGACTATTCTACGTCGTTTTGTGTCTGTTTTGTTACTCACTTCACAGACTTACTTGCTCCCAGGTTCATTCTCTCTCAGTGGAAATAGTAATACAGAAGCAGCAACTTTACAGTTGAAATGACTTTAATGATGCACGGGGTGACGATGAGTCGATGAGCGATATGACGAGAAAAGGCATCAACAAAATCCATGCACACAAGACTGGACATCTCCACGATATATGTTCCCGGCAGACTGCTCTCGCCATCTGAATATCCTAATACACTCTATTCTACATTTATTTCACTAAACAACATTTCTAACAGCTTAATCTACGTCTGTCTCATACGATACACAAAACACAACTGTCCCTCAGTCGTATGATTTCTCTCTCACCTGGCCTTTTTCCTTTCATACTTTAACCGTGACCCTCGTGCAAACCGAGACAAAGCAGATGGACTCTACTCACAAACAGCTGATTGCTTTAGAAGATAACTCATTTTCTACAAATGTTCCAATTCTCAGATGAGTTATCTATCTTACATCCTAACATTCAGTATACAGCTATACGGCGTCTTGCAATGACACATTCAGACTTTCTGCTCTTTATCACACAACATTCATTCTACTACAAACATTTTACATTCGTTACAACAAATATATTTTGCGTGTAAGAAAATTTCATTTCTAGCCACAAGCTCAAACCAGGAAATAACTATGTAAAGTTGCTGTCATAGTCTTGCATATTACTGAGTAGAAACTACTAAGTAGAAACAACATTCAGTTTACAAACATTTACATTCATTGCTTACATTCAAAGTCTTAAGTAATGCGGGAAGTTTATGAATCACAGGGACATGTAATCGACATCAGTTGGACGCCATGAGGTAGACCAAAACAGAGAATGCAAAGAGAATGCAGTTCATGAGAGATTTTTTTTTCATCATCATCTATGAGGACTAAATAAAGCAGTGCACCATACAAAAGCTGGCAGCAGACCGTGACAAGTGGAAGAGACGGAGGAAAGCCGACAAAAGACATTGTCACATGGAAAGAAACTCAAATAGTGTAAAGAATCATCAGAATATTTCCTTTATCTTCTTCTTCTTCTTCCACTTTCCCAGCCATTAAGCCTCATTGCTGCAGATAAAGTTCGCCTCCATTCCTCTCTGTTCCTAATCTTCTCTCTCCGGTTGGTGACACCAATGTCTTTTATATCCTGTTGTCTTTCCATCTCTGTATTGGTCTACCCCTTGGTCTTTTTTACCTCATCTCTTGTGCATACATCATTTTCATTTG
This sequence comes from Achatina immaculata, assembly GCA_009760885.1. Lineage (NCBI taxonomy): Eukaryota > Metazoa > Mollusca > Gastropoda > Stylommatophora > Achatinidae > Lissachatina > Lissachatina immaculata. The sequence goes on along the minus strand of CM019714.1, from coordinate 13,848,520 downwards.
TCTGTTCTCTTCCATTCTTTCTACATGCCCCAGCCAGCGTAGTCTGGATTTCCTTTATCTAGCGAGCAAAAACTTGGAAAGCTGTTAGTGACATAGAAAGCATGCCCAGAAGTTTGAAGGGTAAAGCACTGAGAAGGATAATATAATAATACAGGGTTGTGATTTATATATTAATATAGGGTTGTGATTTATATATTAATGTAGGGTTGTGATCTATATATTAATATAGGGTTGTGATTTATGTATTAATATGGGGTTGTGATTTATATATTAATACAGAATTGTGATTTATATATAAATGAGTGCAGAAGTTCGAATTGATACTGTCTTTTAATTCTAGATCTTGAATGATTTAATGCTTGAGCGAATCTCTGGTCGTCTGTATCTTTTATACGGGGAGAAGTGGTCGCGATAACATTTTATATTCGCTGTCAATTTTTAATTTATGAATATATTTACTAAGTCTTCTTTTTGTTTACTTCACGATTTCAGAATGTCACTACAAGTAGTACTATATGGTTTACCACAAGACTGAAATCTTAACACACATAGTCACTATAAAATTCAGATGGTTCCAGAATCAAATTATAGTTCACCTTTAATGTTCGCCGAACGAAACTCACAAGTATCAAATTGAGGCATCTCCGAAAGAATTTTACGCAAAGTTTAAAAAATATCAAATTTTCAGCATTTCTCATGCACTATGAATAATTACTTACTAACTTGAAACACATCTTCTGTCTGTTCTAAAACTGCTTCTGTATTTAAACTACTTCTCTGTCTTCTGAAAATCTATTTGCTTTACTTGTCCATCTGTTCTATCTATCATTGCTCTCCTTTGTATCATTCTATTCTTCTTTTTCTCTGTCCTCTGTCTTTTTTTCAAATCAGCATGCCTGGCTTATATATTAAGTCAGTTGTCCACATACATACTTCTAGATCTTTCTGTTGGTCAGCTGGTTGACTACATACTGACTGGACTTCAGGACGGGTCGGTCCACTCCCTTTGGTCATCTTATTGGTCCGCTGGACTATTCATGTGTGCAAATTGCGTCCTAAGATTAGCAAATATGCCTCACCTGTCAGTAAGTCTGTCGGGTCATATCCGTTTATTCAATTTTCTCGTGTGGGTAAACTCTTCTTATCCAGTATCAGGTGTTGCGATAGTTATAGGGGATACCTGTTTACACAGTGTCCATCTGTCTGTCTCTCTATTGTTGACTTAACCATTCAGTTTAGTCGTGTCAGAACGATTATAATCTGGGTGCATCTCTTTAATCTGCCTTTCCCTCAGCTTCATTATGTCTAGTATTTCTTAGTATCTACTTAGTTCTGTCGTAATAATACTAATACAGTGGGAGTGTTCCTCTCCCACTGGTTCTCAAATTTTCTATCGTTTTTTTAACCTACTTTCTACTTATCAGTAATAACAACAATAATAAAATGATAATAGTAATACAAATAATAATATTAATAATAATACAATACTAATTTACAAGGGTATAATAATGCAACAATCATAACTTACAAGTCACTATGTTACAATAAGAGGATAATAACCTGGAAGACACTTAAAGATGCAAAATCCTGAATGTCGTAAATCTTGATATAAAACAAAAGAGGTATAGATGGACTGGACATAGACACAGCTCGGCTGAGACAAGGAGTGGAGTGGACATAGACACAGCTCGACTAAGACAAAGAGTGGACTGGACATAGACACAGCTCGGCTAAGACAAAGCGTGGACCGGACATAGACACAGCTCGGCTAAGACAAAGAGTGGACTGGACATAGACACAGCTCGGCTGAGACAAAGAGTGGACTGGACATAGACACAGCTCGACTGAGAAAGGAACACACTTGACGCGATATGGAGAGAACAATGTAATGGTAGACTTACGAAAATACGGAGTCAAATCTTTGAAATGAAAATCCAGTTAAGGCGCAAGAACACATAGAGATTGTCCGCACCGGCTGTGAAGAGAATGTTTGTCTTTACGGTGTATCAGCGGTTCCCAGACTAAACCAGCGGTGGTATGTGACCCTCAGCCCAGGAAAAAGATATTTTAAAATACCGAAACTGAGCACAAATGACCTCCGTGAATCGTAGCAAGCATGGCAGCAGCAGGAGGGGCCAATGTACCATCTAATTTGGGCCTGGAAGGGCCCCTGTCCCCCCCCCCCCCCCTTTCCCGCAGACATTTGTGCGCACAAAAAAAAAAGAGAACCCGAAGGACAGCCCATCATCCTCTGAGGCCCGGGGCATCTTTTACAATGTTACGGAATTGGCGGAGAAGCATCGACCACATGCAGATGATGTGGCATTTCTGGCACACAGACACACACAAATCCAAGAACAGATCTTGAGCAAGAATTCAGCTAAATTATAACTATATATTAACAGACAAAAAAAAAAGTAATGAAAAGCGATAGTGCAAGCAATAGCCTCATTGTAATCCAAGGAATGCCAACTGAGGAAGTAGAGTATTTCACATATTTATCTAGCATATTGCATAAATACGTGGGAATAGATTCTGTATTTAAACTACTTCTCTGTCTTCTGAAAATCTATTTGCTTTACTTGTCCATCTGTTCTATCTATCATTGCTCTCCTTTGTATCATTCTATTCTTCTTTTTCTCTGTCCTCTGTCTTTTTTTCAAATCAGCATGCCTGGCTTATATATTAAGTCAGTTGTCCACATACATACTTCTAGATCTTTCTGTTGGTCAGCTGGTTGACTACATACTGACTGGACTTCAGGACGGGTCGGTCCACTCCCTTTGGTCATCTTATTGGTCCGCTGGACTATTCATGTGTGCAAATTGCGTCCTAAGATTAGCAAATATGCCTCACCTGTCAGTAAGTCTGTCGGGTCATATCCGTTTATTCAATTTTCTCGTGTGGGTAAACTCTTCTTATCCAGTATCAGGTGTTGCGATAGTTATAGGGGATACCTGTTTACACAGTGTCCATCTGTCTGTCTCTCTATTGTTGACTTAACCATTCAGTTTAGTCGTGTCAGAACGATTATAATCTGGGTGCATCTCTTTAATCTGCCTTTCCCTCAGCTTCATTATGTCTAGTATTTCTTAGTATCTACTTAGTTCTGTCGTAATAATACTAATACAGTGGGAGTGTTCCTCTCCCACTGGTTCTCAAATTTTCTATCGTTTTTTTAACCTACTTTCTACTTATCAGTAATAACAACAATAATAAAATGATAATAGTAATACAAATAATAATATTAATAATAATACAATACTAATTTACAAGGGTATAATAATGCAACAATCATAACTTACAAGTCACTATGTTACAATAAGAGGATAATAACCTGGAAGACACTTAAAGATGCAAAATCCTGAATGTCGTAAATCTTGATATAAAACAAAAGAGGTATAGATGGACTGGACATAGACACAGCTCGGCTGAGACAAGGAGTGGAGTGGACATAGACACAGCTCGACTAAGACAAAGAGTGGACTGGACATAGACACAGCTCGGCTAAGACAAAGCGTGGACCGGACATAGACACAGCTCGGCTAAGACAAAGAGTGGACTGGACATAGACACAGCTCGGCTGAGACAAAGAGTGGACTGGACATAGACACAGCTCGACTGAGAAAGGAACACACTTGACGCGATATGGAGAGAACAATGTAATGGTAGACTTACGAAAATACGGAGTCAAATCTTTGAAATGAAAATCCAGTTAAGGCGCAAGAACACATAGAGATTGTCCGCACCGGCTGTGAAGAGAATGTTTGTCTTTACGGTGTATCAGCGGTTCCCAGACTAAACCAGCGGTGGTATGTGACCCTCAGCCCAGGAAAAAGATATTTTAAAATACCGAAACTGAGCACAAATGACCTCCGTGAATCGTAGCAAGCATGGCAGCAGCAGGAGGGGCCAATGTACCAACTAATTTGGGCCTGGGAGGGCCCCTGTCCCCCCCCCCCCCCCTTTCCCGCAGACATTTGTGCGCACAAAAAAAAAAGAGAACCCGAAGGACAGCCCATCATCCTCTGAGGCCCGGCGCATCTTTTACAATGTCAAGGAATTGGCGGAGAAGCATCGACCACATGCAGATGATGTGGCATTTCTGGCACACAGACACACACAAATCCAAGAACAGATCTTGAGCAAGAATTCAGCTAAATTATAACTATATATTAACAGACAAAAAAAAAGTAATGAAAAGCGATAGTGCAAGCAATAGCCTCATTGTAATCCAAGGAATGCCAACTGAGGAAGTAGAGTATTTCACATATTTATCTAGCATATTGCATAAATACGTGGGAATAGATTAAGCAGAATTCATGGCGCCAGTTAAAGCAGAATAGAAGTGTCTACGATACATATAAGAATACAAGACTGTTGAAGAACGAGGTAGACTGGCCAGCTGTGTGTTTTACTGAAAAGTGGGAATGTATTTAACTTTCTCTCTACAGCTCAGGTTAACAAATTCCAAGAATTTGAATCAAATCGGTTGTTACTGAACTACACATAAAGTAAAGGCACGCTGTTGTTACTGAACTACATATAAATTAAAGGCACGCTGTTGTTACTGAACTACACGTAAAGTAAAGGCACGCTGCAGGTTCTCAACAAATTCACGCAGTTATAATACGGATGTCCTTGGCCACAAGACTGATAATAGCCAGCATGTCATTCCACGATACAATACAAGAAATGAACATGTTGTCACGACAGAGTCTCCAATTTTATAGTTTTCAAAGAACCAAAAAAGCTTTTAATATGAGAACAGATGTGGATGACGAGGTGTGGGATGGATTAAGTCAAGAAAATCTGATAAATCAAACAAATGCATAGTGTAGTAGCAAGGAGCTATCCAGCCATAGGGACAAACTATGACTCAAGACATACTTACAGACCTCACTCAGTTCGAATCACCACACTGTTCCAAACACTTGAATCAATATCTCAAAAACATTATAACACTTCCATCCTAAGTCCTGTACTAGACAGTAGGAGAACCTCTCCTGATATCCCAAAACTCAAAAACTGGTAAGAAAAATAACCAAACACTCCCACACAAAACTATGTCCAACTGGACAACCAACAATACTGAACTATGTCCTATAGAAGAAACATCAATATTTGACTTGACTGGAGCAATTGTTCTACTCTTACCACCAACTATAACGAATCGTGGTTCTACCTATCAACCATGACTAGAAAAACTCTGACTGTCAGATATCATAATGCCACTCTCTGTCTCCTAAGTCTGGGCCATATCTTTCCGTCTTCTTTTCTCTGAGTCCAATGTCTTGTTATATTTTCCGCTGTGAGATCACGGGATTTCGCTTCATTGTTTCCAGCTCTTGCCAATTACCACGCGTGCTGTTAGGATCTAAAACTTCTTTCTACCTTTCTCATGATACTCAGACTTTCCGTACTGTACTAGTTCACCCTGCTAAGTCAGTTTTGACAACAAACAGGACTCGCGAACATTACTGAAAGTTCTCGAAATAGTAGTAATGTTCCCATCTTACAGAAATGAGGTTCTTATTTCCCTTATGCAGTATTGTACAGGAAAAGGATGTTAAAGCTAGAATAACCAAGGCCAGGAAGCATTTATCCAACTTAACTAAATATGGTCATCTAAGAACATCAAAACAAGAACCAAACTTGGGCTATTCAGTACAAAGGTAAAGACTGTCCTACTATATGGTTCAGAGACATGGGTTATGACAAAGACAATACAACAGAGGATACAAATATTCATGAACTACTACTTGAGGAAGATTTAAACATTAAATGGCAGGACAAGATCAGGAACGAGGAGGTCTGGGAAAGGGCAGGACAAGAACCTATGAACCTACAAATCATGTCTAGAAAATGGAGGTGGATTGGCCACATTCTGAGGAAACCCGACACTAGCATAGCAAGACAGGCACTGGCATGTAATCCTCAAGGAAATAGAAAACGAGGAAGACCTAGACTTACTTGGAGAAGAGAAATTATGACAGTGCTCAGAGACAAGGGATACACGTGGAAGGAAGCAGAGAATTCTAAGAAGACTGGAGAGCCTTTATCCGTGGCCTATGCTCTCAAGGGAGTGAAGAGCGATAATGATGATGAGTATCGACCACAAAGCATCATAAAGCCAGTAAGAAGCCACTAACAGATACATTGACATTTCATTATGTGTGTGATATATATCTTATCACACGGGGATCTAAAAGAAGATATCGGGCTGGTGAGGGTGTTGGGCGGTTCCTTGCACATGTATGTCTGCGTGAAAGAGGACCTCCCACCCCCAGTTTAGTTGGTGTATTCGCTCCGAACCCCCCCCCCCCCCCCTTTGCTGTGACTATTGTCATTTCAATATTTTAAAGTAGTAGGTCATTAAAAACTTTTTTTTTTAACTTTCAGACGTTTAATTCTTTTGTACATTTTAAATATCTTCTCATAACCCTACTTCATATTCCTGTAACTTTAATTTGGCTCTTTAAAAAAAATAATACACCACAAAGGTGCCTGCTAGATAAATGTACCTCATCGCTGTGGTTTATGTTTGTGGTTAAAATTGATCTTAAGCAAAAGGCCGAGAAGCGATTTTTTTAAATCTGGGTCACGGCTACAAATTGGGAAGAAGTGATATGTATGGTAACAAGTGTGATAAATAACGCTGGATAGAAATGGCCGCTTATGAAGGAAATATTTTAAAACTGATGTCTTTCATCTGCAGATCAAACAGCGTCTGCTACATTGTGAGAGTTTTGAAAAGCTGATCTCGGAAAAAGGTGAATGTGTTATTGTTATTTGTATTTGACAGAAGAAGAAGTAACATTATATTGAATTCAGTTTTATTTCACCTTTTTTTTTGTTTGTTTGTTGGTTGTGGAACTTTATCTCCCCTTCGTTTGTTCCTTTCAGTTGCAAGTCGCGATGTTATTTTTAGAACTTTATATTAAGGAAGGCTGACTAGTAAAGAAGATATAAACAGAGAAAATGTAAATATTTTGGACACATTAAACGTAATGAGAATTTAGAGAAGACCATCGTGGAAAGATACATAATAGGAAAAAAGAAAGAAAGGAAGACCAAGCAAAGATAATCTGTAAATGGATGAATCAGCAGCAGGCCATCTTACTTACAACTGAGAGACCTACAGGAGAGCTGTTAGGGAGGCAAAGTTCTACAAGGGACATGCAAGTGACTGACTGATTGACTGATGTTATTTGACGACTTACAGGCTTTGGAAATGTTTATAAATTGTTAAAGCATGCCATGATCATCATTCAGTGGACTGTGTCTAAATTCGTAAGTGCTCATATATCTGACAGGACATCGCATCATAAACGAAACAGCTCGGTAGAGCCTTCAAGAAATCGTATTGCTTATTACAAGAAACCATATTGGTTGACGGATGACAGTAGTCCAAGAAATTTTACTGGTTGAAGGGTGATAATAGTCCAAGAAACTTTATTGATTGAAGGGTGACAGTAGTCCAATAAATTTTACTGGTTGAAGGGTGACAATAGTCCAAGAAACTGTATTGATTGAAGGGTGACAGTAGTCCAATAAATTTTACTTGAGGAAGAATTAAATGGCAGGACAAGATCAGGAACGAGGAGGTCCGGGAAAGGGCAGGACAAGAACCTATGAACCTACAAATCATGTCTAGAAAATGGAGGTGGATTGGCCAATCTCTGAGGAAACCCGACACTAGCATAGCAAGACAGGTACTGGCATGTAATCCTCAAGGAAATAGAAAACGAGGAAGACCTAGACTTACTTGGAGAAGAGAAATTATGACAGTGCTCAGAGACAAGGGATACACGTGGAAGGAAGCAGAGAATAATTCTAAGAAGACTGGAGAGCCTTTATCCGTGGCCTATGCTCTCAAGGGAGTGAAAAGCGATAATGATGATGATTATCGACCACAAAGCATCATAAAGCCAGTAAGAAGCCACTAACAGATACATTGACATTTCATTATGTGTGTGATATATATCTTATCACACGGGGATCTAAAAGAAGATATCGGGCTGGTGAGGGTGTTGGGCGGTTCCTTGCACATGTATGTCTGCGTGAAAGAGGACCTCCCACCCCCAGTTTAGTTGGTGTATTCGCTCCGAACCCCCCCCCCCCCCCCTTTGCTGTGACTATTGTCATTTCAATATTTTAAAGTAGTAGGTCATTAAAAACTTTTTTTTTTAACTTTCAGACGTTTAATTCTTTTGTACATTTTAAATATCTTCTCATAACCCTACTTCATATTCCTGTAACTTTAATTTGGCTCTTTAAAAAAAATAATACACCACAAAGGTGCCTGCTAGATAAATGTACCTCATCGCTGTGGTTTATGTTTGTGGTTAAAATTGATCTTAAGCAAAAGGCCGAGAAGCGATTTTTTTAAATCTGGGTCACGGCTACAAATTGGGAAGAAGTGATATGTATGGTAACAAGTGTGATAAATAACGCTGGATAGAAATGGCCGCTTATGAAGGAAATATTTTAAAACTGATGTCTTTCATCTGCAGATCAAACAGCGTCTGCTACATTGTGAGAGTTTTGAAAAGCTGATCTCGGAAAAAGGTGAATGTGTTATTGTTATTTGTATTTGACAGAAGAAGAAGTAACATTATATTGAATTCAGTTTTATTTCACCTTTTTTTTTGTTTGTTTGTTGGTTGTGGAACTTTATCTCCCCTTCGTTTGTTCCTTTCAGTTGCAAGTCGCGATGTTATTTTTAGAACTTTATATTAAGGAAGGCTGACTAGTAAAGAAGATATAAACAGAGAAAATGTAAATATTTTGGACACATTAAACGTAATGAGAATTTAGAGAAGACCATCGTGGAAAGATACATAATAGGAAAAAAGAAAGAAAGGAAGACCAAGCAAAGATAATCTGTAAATGGATGAATCAGCAGCAGGCCATCTTACTTACAACTGAGAGACCTACAGGAGAGCTGTTAGGGAGGCAAAGTTCTACAAGGGACATGCAAGTGACTGACTGATTGACTGATGTTATTTGACGACTTACAGGCTTTGGAAATGTTTATAAATTGTTAAAGCATGCCATGATCATCATTCAGTGGACTGTGTCTAAATTCGTAAGTGCTCATATATCTGACAGGACATCGCATCATAAACGAAACAGCTCGGTAGAGCCTTCAAGAAATCGTATTGCTTATTACAAGAAACCATATTGGTTGACGGATGACAGTAGTCCAAGAAATTTTACTGGTTGAAGGGTGATAATAGTCCAAGAAACTTTATTGATTGAAGGGTGACAGTAGTCCAATAAATTTTACTGGTTGAAGGGTGACAATAGTCCAAGAAACTGTATTGATTGAAGGGTGACAGTAGTCCAATAAATTTTACTGGTTGAAGGGTGACAATAGTCCAAGAAACTTTATTGATTGAAGGGTGACAGTAGTCCAAGAAACTTTATTAGCTGAAGGGTGACAATAGTCCAAGAAACTTTATTGATTGAAGGGTGACAATAGTCCAATAAACTTTATTGATTGAAGGGTGACAGTAGTCCAAGAAACTTTATTAGTTGAAGGGTGACAATAGTCCAAGAAACTTTATTGATTGAAGGGTGACAGTAGTCCAAGAAACACCAACTGTTGAAGAGTGACAATAATTCAGGAAACTTTATTGGTTGAAGGGCGACAGTAGTCAAAGGAACCTTACTGGCTAAATCTTTGTGACAATTGTTCAAGAATTCTAATTCCAACTGATATGACACCTCCCACACGTTATGTCAATATTCCTGACAAGATCTTATAAACTCCCTGGAAGAAAAGATTTATTCTTACAAGAATACACCAATTAAATTATTTCTCTTCCCCCTCTCTCTATTCATATCTCCCTTTGCTCTCTCTCTGTCTTTTGCTCTGCATGTGTGTCCTCTCTCTCTCTCCTTCTGTTTTTTATCCATCTTTCTTTCTCTTTCATTTTCTCTGTCTCTCTCTGTCTTTTGATCTCTAGCTGTCTTTCTCTCCCCCTTTCTCTGTCTTTCTCTCCCTCTTTCCCTCCCTCTGTCTTTCTCTCCCTCTTTCTCTGTCTTTCTCTCCCTCTTTCTCTGTCTTTCTCTCCCCCATTATCTCTCTCTGCCTTTCTCTCCCTATTTCTCTGTCTTTCTCTCCATCTTCCTCTGTCTTTCTCTCCCTCTTTCACTCCCTCTTTCTCTTTCTTCTCTCCCTCCCTCTTTCTCTGTCTTTCTCTCCCTCTCTCTCTGTCTTTTGATCTTTATCTCTCTCTGCCTTTCTCTCCATCTCTCTCTGCCTTTCTCTCCCTCTCTCTCTGTCTTTTGATCTCTCTTTTTCTCTCCCCCTTTATCTCTCTCTGCCTTTCTCTCTCTATTTCTCTGTCTTTCTCTCCCTCTCTCTGTCTGTCTTCCTCTCTCTCTCTGTCTGTCTTTCCCTCCCTCTTTCTCTGTTTTTCTCTCCCTCTCTCTCTCTCTGTCTTTTTATCTCTCTCTATTTCTCTCCACCTTTATCTCTCTCTCTGCCTTTCTCTCCCTATTTCTCTGTCTGTCTTCTTCTCTCTCTCTGTCTGTCTTCTTCTCTCTCTCTGTCTGTCTTCTTCTCTCTCTCTCTCTCTCTGTCTTTCCCTCCCTCTTTCTCTGTCTTTCTCTCCCTCTCTCTCTGCCTTTCTATCCCTCTCTCTCTGTTTTTTATCTCTCTCTTTCTCTCTCCATTTATCTCTCTCTGCCTTTCTCTCCCTATTTCTCTGTCTTTCTCTCCATCTTCCTCTGTCTTTCTCTCCATCTTCCTCTGTCTTTCTCTCCCTCTTTCACTCCCTCTTTCTCTTTCTTATCTCCCTCCCTCTTTCTCTGTCTTTCTCTCCCTCTCTCTCTGTCTTTTGATCTTTATCTCTCTCTGCCTTTCTCTCCATCTCTCTCTGTGCCTTTCTCTCCCTCTCTCTCTGTCTTTTGATCTCTCTCTTTCTCTCCCCCTTTATCTCTCTCTGCCTTTCTCTCCCTATTTCTCTGTCTTTCTCTCCCTCTCTCTGTCTGTCTTCCTCTCTCTCTCTGTCTTTCCCTCCCTCTTTCTCTGTTTTTCTCTCCCTCTCTCTCCCTCTCTCTCTGTCTTTTTATCTCTCTCTATTTCTCTCCACCTTTATCTCTCTCTCTGCCTTTCTCTCCCTATTTCTCTGTCTTTCTCTCCCTCTCTCTCTCTGTCTTCCTCTCTCTCTCTGTCTGTCTTCTTCTCTCTCTCTCTCTCTCTGTCTTTCCCTCCCTCTCTCTCTGTCTCTCTCTCCCTCTCTCTCTCTCTGCCTTTCTATCCCTCTCTCTCTGTTTTTTATCTCTCTCTTTCTCTCTCCATTTATCTCTCTCTGCCTTTCTCTCCCTATTTCTCTGTCTTTCTCTCCCTCTTTCTCTTTCTGTGTCTTTCTCTCCCTCTCTCTATCTTTCTATCTTCCTCTCTTTCTGTGACTTTCTCTCCTTCTCTCTCTCTCTCTCTGTCTTTCTATCTTCCTCTCTCTTTCTGTGTCTTTCTCTCCCTCTCTCTCTGTCTTTCTATCTTCCTCTCTTTCTGTGTCTTTCTCTCCCTCTCTCTCTGTCTTTCTATCTTCCTCTCTTTCTGTGTCTTTCTCTCCCGCTCTCTCTCTGTCTTTCTATCTTCCTGTGTCTTTCTCTCCCTCTTTTTCTGAGGCTGATGACAAGAAATCTTTCACTAAGTATAACGTGTGTGTACAGGACACATGCCCAGGGGGTGGGGAAGGGGGCATAGACTTGGAGGTTGGAGACTTTCCTGTCTTAAGAGTGGGAGCGGAGGTTGAAGACTTTCCTGTCTTAAGAGTGGGAGCGGAGGTTGAAGACTTTCCTGTCTTAAGAGTGAGAGCGGAGGTTGAAGACTTTCCTTTCTTAAGAGTGAGAGCGGAGGTTGGAGACTTTCCTGTCTTAAGAGTGGGAGCGGAGGTTGAAGACTTTCCTGTCTTAAGAGTGGGAGCGGAGGTTGAAGACTTTCCTGTCTTAAGAGTGGGAGCGGAGGTTGAAGACTTTCCTGTCTTAAGAGTGAGAGCGGAGGTTGAAGACTTTCCTTTCTTAAGAGTGGGAGCGGAGGTTGGAGACTTTCCTGTCTTAAGAGTGGGAGCAGAGGTTGAAGACTTTCCTGTCTTAAGAGTGGGAGCGGAGATTTTTGGGAGGGAGGTCTGGAGTGGGTAAAAAAGAAAAAAAAGTAAGTTTGAAGTTCTGTACCAGTTTACAGAATTTCTCATACGCATGCACACATACATGCACGCATAACACATACATATATACACACATGTATATATACACACACACACATACATACATACACACACATATAAATACGTACATACATACACGCATACATACGTACATACATACACACATAGACACATAGATACATACATACACACATAAACACACATATACATATATATACACACATACGCACATATACATACACATACATACATACACACATACATACATACATACATACATATTATTAAGTTTTTGCCTGATTTTAGAAAAAAAAATAACCATTACCTTGATTAAAACATTACTAACTCATTTTTTTCTTTTTATCATATTCTCATTAGTACAGCCAGAATGATAGAAAAGACGACGATGACTTTATGCATTTATATTCCTTTTTTTACATTCCTTATCCTTTCTAGATGAAAACATTTGGCGTCTTCAGGAAAGAATAGACAGATTAGAAAAGACAACAGCAGAAACAGACACAAAGATGAGAGAGCTAATCAAGGTACAGTAGACCTACGAAGACTAGTTCTGAAGTACATTTTTGGAACTGGCAGAGAGAGCATCGTCGCTGGAGCGTTGGAGCTTTTTCTAAAAGACATTATATTCTTACAAAAAGAAAACAAAAAGGCTTTCGTACAGTAAAGTTACCAGAGCCTAGTATGATATGCTTGTTGGCATGTTTGTGCTTCAAATTTGCTACCTGTGAAAGACTGAATCTAAGCAACAGAATTTCTATGTCATGGTCTCGTTTCCTTTCTGGGTGTCACGATTTTTAACCTTTTGTCCTTATCCGTGTTGTAGAATGTTTAACCTTTTGTCCCAACCCATGTTGTAGAGTGTTTAACTTCCCCCCCCCTACCCGTGTTGTAGCGTGTTTAACCTTTTGTCCCTACCAGTGTTGTAGCGTGTTTAACCTTTTGTCCCTACCAGTGTTGTAGCGTGTTTAACCTTTTGTCCCTACCAGTATTGTAGAGTGTTTAACCTTTTGTCCTTACCAGTGTTGTAGCGTGTATAACCTTTTGTCCCTACCAGTGTTGTAGCGTGTTTAACCTTTTGTCCCTACCAGTGTTGTAGCATGTTTAACCTTTTGTCCCTACCAGTGTTGTAGCGTGTTTAACCTTTTGTCCCTACCAGTGTTGTAGCATGTTTAACCTTTTGTCCCTACCAGTGTTGTAGCGTGTTTAACCTTTTGTCCCTACCAGTGTTGTAGCGTGTTTAACCTTTTGTCCCTACCAGTGTTGTAGTGTGTTTAACCTTTTGTCCCTACCAGTGTTGTAGCATGTTTAACCTTTTGTCCCTACCAGTGTTGTAGCATGTTTAGCCTTTTGTCCCTACCAGTGTTGTAGCGTGTTTAACCTTTTGTCCCTACCAGTGTTGTAGCGTGTTTAACCTTTTGTCCCTACCAGTGTTGTAGTGTGTTTAACCTTTTGTCCCTACTAGTGTTGTAGCATGTTTAACCTTTTGTCCCTACCAGTGTTGTAGCATGTTTAACCTTTTGTCCCTATCGGTTTCATAGCCCAGGGCAGGCTCATTCTCTCAGTGCTCTCGGCTCCGCCAGAAGAAAAATAAAACAAAAATCTGAAAAACAAAGGACCGTTTCCAGGGCAACAGGTTCTACTGTCCCTAAGACAGACCTGTCCCCAGTTTATTCAGAAACTCTCATGCTTCACGTGCAGCTGTCCATAATTCTGGATTATCTCCATATGACAGCTCTTAACACATTTTATAGAATATCCAAACATAGTAATCTCGTCCTCACAAACAGCCAGGTCAGGTTACTGCAAATAGAAACGCGTAAAGATCAGTGGATCACAAAATGTTCAGGAAGATCCAGTAAAAGATATGAACGTATAGAGAATAGCAGGGGCATTGGAACCAACTGGAGGGGCCTAAGAGGCAAGTGGGCAGTACAAAAGAAGAAGTTTAGGAAGCACTTGTATAGACAAACACTTATAGAGATACTTATCAAGTATGTGAAAACAGGCAAGTAGACACACAAAAACTAACATACTTGTTTATACAGTACGCTGACAACATAGTCCTGATAGTAGACAGTGAAAAAGATCTACAAGAGCTGCTAGATTAGAAGCAGAAAGTGAATATAAAGGACTGTCACAAAACAGTAAGAAAACAGAAAAGATGATCTTGTCCAGCAAGAAATCCATACCAGAATGCAATGTAAAAAAACAAAAAGAAGAATATTAAAACAAGTGCACACATTCAGTTATCTTGGTACAAAGATAACATCAGGTGGTAGGTGAGGTCAAAAACAGAAGATGCCAGGTCAAGGTAGCGTTTCAGAGAATGAGAGGGTATTAAGTACATACACACATATTTTTGTGCAGTCTGTCTTTGTCAATAGATGCTAGGAAAAGAGTCTTGAAATGTTACACTGAGATATCATTACTATATGAAAGCAAATCACATTCACTAACAAAAACAACATTAAGAGCATTTGAGGCAACTGAAATGTGGTGCCTACGAAGAATGTTATGAATATCATGGACAGCAAGAATAACAGATGAATATCATGGACAGCAAGAATAACAGATGAATATCATGGACAGCAAGAATAACAGATGAATATCATGGACAGCAAGAATAACAGAATATCATGAAGTTCTTTGTCTCCTCATTACATGTCTAAGTTCTTTGTCTTCTCATTACATGTCCAAGTTCTCTGTCTTCTCACTACATGTCCAAGTTCTTTGTCTTCTCATTAAATGTCCAAGTTCTCTGTCTTCTCATTACATGTCTAAGTTCTTTGTCTTCTCATTAAATGTCCAAGTTCTCTTTCTTCTCATGACATGTCCAAGTTCCCTGTCTTCTTATAACATGTCCAAGTTCTCTGTCTTCTCATTAAATGTCCAAGTTCTCTATCTTCTCATGACATGTCAAAGTTCTGAGAAGATGTGTCTAAGTTCTCTATCTTCTCATCACATGTCCAAGAATTCTGATTACACAAGATCCATCACAACAGATAAGTTTATTGCCTCTCTGCTTTATATCACACAATATCTGTCACAACAGATAAGTTTATTGCCTCTTTGCTTTAGATCACACAAGATATGTCACAACAGATAAATTTTTTGCCTCTCTGCTTTATATCACCCAAGATCTGTCACAACAGATAAGTTTATTGCCTCTTTGCTTTAGATCACACAAGATATGTCACAACAGATAAGTTTACTGCCTCTTTGCTTTAGATCACACAAGATATGTCGCAACAGATAAATTTTTTGCCTCTCTGCTTTATATCACCCAAGATCTGTCACAACAGATAAGTTTATTGCCTCTTTGCTTTAGATCACACAAGATCTGTCACAACAGATAAGTTTATTGCCTCTTTGCTTTAGATCACACAAGATCTGTCACAACAGATAAGTTTATTGCCTCTTTGCTTTAGATCACACAAGATCTGTCACAACAGATAAGTTTATTGCCTCTTTGCTTTAGATCACACAAGGTCTGTCACAACAGATAAGTTTATTGCCTCACAGCTTCAGATGACAGAAATGAATGCACTGATGACTGTGGTATAGCAGGAACACCAGAGTAGAGGTTGATGGATTGTAAGGTTGAGTTTTATAGAAGGATAAGTTGATGGATTGTAAGGTTGAGTTTTATAGAAGGATAAGTTGATGGATTGTAAGGTTGAGTTTTATAGAAGGATAAGTTGATGGATTGTAAGGTTGAATTTTATAGAAGGATAAGTTGATGGATTGTAAGGTTGAGTTTTATAGAAGGATAAGTTGATGGACTATATGGTGGAGTTTATTAGAAGAATAAGTTGATGGACTGTATGGTGGAGTTTTATAGAAGGATAAGTTGATGGATTGTATGGTGAAGTTTTATAGAAGGATAAGTTGATGGATTGTATGGTGAAGTTTTATAGAAGGATAAGTTGATGGACTGTATGGTGGAATTTTATAAAAGGATAAATTGATGGACTGTATAGTGAAGTTTTATAAAAGGATAAAAATATATGGAAAAAGAAAGAGTAACTATGACAATAAAAGTTGACACTACCATTTCTTTTTTTCTTTGTTTTAATGTACCTTATTTCTATTTCCTTTTGTAAAAATACATCACCTGGCTCCATTCACTTGTATTCCATACCTGACCATTATTTACAATTTACTGTGTGGTGTTGCTATTTTTTATTGATATACGTGCAGGTGGAGAAAAAGTTTTCTGCTACAGAGGATGTTACCCAAGAAACCAAGACTGAGATAATGAATATGATAGAGACCAGAATACAAGAACTGAAAAACTCGGCAAATGGTAGTGTTCAGGAAGTAAGTTTTAGAAGCAGCTAACATACTGTAGCAACAGCAAGAGAAGTTTGGCGAATATTACATTTTTGTACAAGTTATCTTCTTTTTCTTCTTCAAACATTCCCAGAAATCCACTTGGATATCCCTGACTAACACAGCAGTCTGCCTTATGAAGCTGACCAGTATAGTTTGGTCTGGACTGATATTGATAGCATCCATGTATGCCTTACTTGATCCCCATTTGTAAGGCAGTCTTGTAGCAGAATCTGGGCTGCCACTTTTCCAGTGCCACTGGTGCACTCATCAGCTTGTTACAGATGTTCTATCTCAGTCTACTGTGGCATGTGTGGGGTCTGAAGATCTTGATATTACACATGTTCTATCTCAGTCTACTGTGGCATGTGTGGATTCTGAAGATCTTGATGTTACACATGTTCTATCTCAGTCTACTGTGGCATGTGTGGGGTCTGGAGATCTTGATATTACACATGTTCTATCTCAGTCTACTGTGGCCTGTGTGGGGTCTGAAGATCTTGATGTTACACATGTTCTATCTCAGTCTACTGTGGCATGTGTGGGGTCTGAAGATCTTGATGTTACACATGTTCTATCTCAGTCTACTGTGGCCTGTGTTGGGTCTGGAGATCTTGATATTACACATGTTCTATCTCAGTCTACTGTGGCATGTGTGGGGTCTGGAGATCTTGATGTTACACATGTTCTATCTCAGTCTACTGTGGCCTGTGTGGGGTCTGAAGATCTTGATGTTACACATGTTCTATCTCAGTCTACTGTGGCCTGTGTGGGGTCTGAAGATCTTGATGTTACACATGTTCTATCTCAGTCTACTGTGGCCTGTGTTGGGTCTGGAGATCTTGATGTTACACATGTTCTATCTCAGTCTACTGTGGCCTGTGTGGGGTCTGGAGATCTTGATGTTACACATGTTCTATCTCAGTCTACTGTGGCCTGTGTGGGGTCTGAAGATCTTGATATTACACATGTTCTATCTCAGTCTACTGTGGCCTGTGTGGGGTCTGGAGATCTTGATGTTACACATGTTATATCTCAGTCTACTGTGGCATGTGTGGGATCTGGAGATCTTGATGCTACACATGTTATATCTCAGTCTACTGTGGCATGTGTGGGGTCTGGAGATCTTGATGCTACACATGTTATATCTCAGTCTACTGTGGCATGTGTGGGGTCTGGAGATCTTGATGTTACACATGTTCTATCTCAGTCTACTGTGGCCTGTGTGGGGTCTGAAGATCTTGATATTACACATGTTCTATCTCAGTCTACTGTGGCCTGTGTGGGGTCTGGAGATCTTGATGTTACACATGTTATATCTCAGTCTACTGTGGCATGTGTGGGATCTGGAGATCTTGATGCTACACATGTTATATCTCAGTCTACTGTGGCATGTGTGGGGTCTGGAGATCTTGATGCTACACATGTTATATCTCAGTCTACTGTGGCATGTGTGGGGTCTGGAGATCTTGATCAGTTCTTCTCTGTGCAAATGGTGACAGATGTCATTCCTTTGATAACCCGGATGTTCCATCTTTGACCTGTTTTTTTTTTTAATGTTTTGGCTATTCCACTTTTGATGTAAAATTTTATTGACTGGTCTCAGCCATGTCAAATAATTATTTGATAACTTAGATGTCCTTTTCCCCACTTGCTTTTTCACCATCATCATCATCATCTTCATCATGTGTGATCTTCAGTATGAAGGTTGCCAGTAATGAATCTAGCTGGAGTCACAAGACTACACCCATGTCTGCATACTAAGTGATTCAATGAGTATGATCTGGAAGATCGAGGCAGCCTCTGTATGCAGGCAGTGGCTCGAGTCATTGCAGAGATTGAAGATTTACAGTCACTTTCATCAGTATCTCTGGGCACCTGGGCATCCAGGGAAATGAGAGAGCTGAAAGGTTGGGTGGCTTTACCATCATTTGCAGACAGACAATCACTGGATTGAGCTAATATTGTTAACATGCTCAGAGAGATAGGCAAAGTGGAGGACTTCGAGGGCAGTGAATCTACAATTCTGCTTAGAT
The DNA here is from genome assembly GCA_009760885.1 of Achatina immaculata. NCBI lineage: Eukaryota > Metazoa > Mollusca > Gastropoda > Stylommatophora > Achatinidae > Lissachatina > Lissachatina immaculata. The sequence goes on along the minus strand of CM019714.1, from coordinate 13,829,949 downwards.
TGAAAGAGCTAGGAATACAGATCAGCATGGCCAGGAATGAGAGCCATACTGGGCATGTGAGAAAACTTGTAAACCAACACAGGACAGGCACTATCAGTCACATGACACTTATGGTAATGTTGAGGGGGGGGGGGAATTTGAGCACCTATGGACATGTCCAGAGTACAATGATGATGACCCAGATCATAAACCATAAAGCCTTATATGGATATAAGCACAGACAATGAGAAACTTGAACAAATGACAAAATACAGCTACCTAGGACATATACTAACCAAGGATGGAAGATGTAAGAGACAGATAAAGAAAGGAATAGGAATAACAGGACACACATTCAACATTATGAAGACAATGCATTATCCAGAAATCTGTTGATAGAGAGAGGTGTATGGTGTAGTTTTACAAAGTGGCAGAGGAAGTAAGTAAAGTGAGAAAAAAACGAATAGAAAGTATGTGAATGTATAAATTAAAAACATACAACATCCGATATTTCAGTGTGAACCTTTTTCAAGGATTACATGCACAACGAGACAAAAACAAATAACTAAATGAAGAACTTATCTTAATATGGCCCCCTCCAGAAGTAGGAAACAGAGAAATGTGTGTCAACTAGAAGATGCATAGAGACCATGCGGGACACACAGAGGATAAGCCGATAGAGCCAATCGTAAAGAAGAGGTGGAGAGAGAGAGGAGGAAAACAGGTGGTTGAAAGGGAGGGGAAGGGCAATAGAAACATGATAGCAGGTAGAGGAGAAGGTGTCGGGGGGAGAAATCTAGACACTTAGTTGGAGAGAAAGATAAATACAGCAGAAGTGTGAATCTACAGGAAAGCATATGATGGAAAATATAAAAAAGGAAAATAAAAAACTTTCTTCTTGTATATGGCTGCTCCACTTTGGATGCAACATTCTATTGGCTAGTCTTGGTCATGTGATAATGAAGATTTTTTGTGTGTGTCTATTTTTACATCACAGAAGAATCAACAAGAGGTAGCTGTGAGTATACTGGGGATCCGCAGTGAGATGGATGAACTCAAACAAAAACTGATAAAATTGGATGACGAAATAAAAAAGGGAGAAATCAATCATGATCATCTTTTGACAAAAGAAGATGATGAGAAAATTGTCGCCACAGAGAACAGACTGCAGAACAAGGTGAGTAAAGCAAAACTCTTTGTCTAAATAAGCAAAAAAATGTTCTACTTAATTAAATGTAACAAAAAGTTTCTATCTAAATAAGCATTCAGTCAGTCAGTCTTGTGCATGTCCCTTGCAGAACTTTGCCTCCTAACAGCTCTCTTGTAGGTCTCTCATTTGTAAGCAAGATGGCTTGCTGCTGATGCATCCTTTCGCAGATCATCAACAATGTCTAGCTGCCATCTTCGCCTTGGTCTTTCTCTCTTTCCTTTTCCCAATATGTAACCTTCCAAGACTGTCTTCTCTAAATTCTCATATGTCCAAAATATTTAAATTTTCTCTGTTTAATCTTCCTTATTAGCCAACATTCTTCAATATTAAGTTCTTGTAGTATGGATATATTTGTTCTTTTTTGTGTCCATGATATATGAAGAATTCTTCTGTAGCATTTACATTCAAAGGCATTTATGTGTTTCTCAGCTGTTTTGTTAAGTGTCCAGGTTTCACAGGCATATGTTGCAATGGGAAAGATGCATGCCCTTAAAAATCTTATTTTTGTAGTTCTGTCTATTCCTCTCTACGGATTCTTTAGTTGTTTTACTTTCTGAAGAGTGATAGATGTCCTCTTTTTAATTTCCCTCATTGTAAATCCATTATTATTTAGTAATGATCCAAACTATTCAAAACTTTACACCTCTTCCAAGTTTTCTTCATTGATATATATTTCAGCTGCCTTATTTGTTTTGTCAGTTGTCATCAATTTAATTTTCTTTGCATTAAGATAAAGGTTTTTGCTCTCCTTGTGCATATAATCTTCGAAAAAGGCTCACGTCGAAATATTGGATGTTGTATGTTTTTCATTTATATATTCTCATACTTTCTATTTATTTTTTCTCACTTTACTCACTTCCTCTGCTACTTTGTAAATCTACACCATACACCTCTATCTAACTTTATTATTTAAACCAGTTTTACTGCAGTCGCCATCCCTTTTATCTGGTCATGAGAAAAGGTGACTTATCTGTATGTTCCCAGTTGTGTTCATGAGAAACGGTGGCTTATCTGCATGTTCTCAGTTGTGGTCATGAGAAAAGGTGGTTTATTTGTATGTTCCTTGTTGTGGTCATGAAAAAATGTGGTAAATCTGCTTATTTCTAGTTGTAGTCATGAGAAATGTGGCTTATCTGCATGTTCCCAGTTGTGGTCATGAGAAAATGTGGCTTATCTGCATGTTCCTAGTTGTGGTGATGAGAAAGGATGGCTTATCTGCATGTTCCCAGTTGTGGTCATGAGAAAATGTGGCTTATCTGCATGTTCCTAGTTGTGGTCATGAGAAAAGGGTGCTTTATATATATATATATATATATATATATATATATTCACAGTTGTGGTCATGAGAAAAAAATGGCTTATCTACATGTTCGCAGTTGTGGTCATGAGAAAAGGTGGTTTATCTGCATGTTCCAAGTTGTGGTCATGAGAAAAGGTGGTTTATCTATATATTAGCAGTTGTGGTCATGAGAAAAGATAGTTTATATGCATGTTCTCAGTTGTGGTCATGAGAAAAGATGGCTTATCTGCACATTCCCAGCTGTGGTCATGAGAAAAGGTGCTTGTCTGTATGTTCTCAGTTGTGTTCATGAGAAAAGGTGGCTTATCTGTATGTTCCCAGTGATGATCATGAGAAAAGGTGACTTATCTGCATATTTTAACTGCAGCCAAGCTTGTGCAGGAACTCAAGAAAGAGTTGGAAGGAATATGAATCTTTGCTTCAGTCCTCAAAATAAGAAAAGTCATTATGGGACATTTCACACCCAACAGAAAACCCGTGTAACAAGTTCTTCACTGAAACATTGGGCACATTTACAAGATCTTGCAAGACAAAGGAATAAACAAGTGACAATCACTGTCTGTTCATTTATACTTGTATATTCAGCTGTAACATTTCTGCATATATTCAGCTGTAACATTTCTGCATATATTCAGCTGTAACATTTCTGCATATATTCAGCTGTAACATTTCTGCATATATTCAGCTGTAACATTTCTGCATATATTCAGCTGTAACATTTCTGCATATATTCAGCTGTAACATTTCTGCACAAGTTCAGTAAATTATCTTTCAGTCTCTGTAACATTACTGCCATCTTATCATCATATGCAGTATAGTTCATTTTATCTAGATCATTGCTTATTAGTTGTAGTGTTGTATTTCAATTATTTTAACATGTTGAGCAGTTTGTTAAATTGAGGAAAAAATAGTTTATTTAACAATTTATCAATTAGATTTTTTGTGTGTGTGGGGGGAGGGGGGGGAGAAAAGGGAGCGAATGTGAAGTTGCTGTCCATTTCCACAATCAGTGACCCATAGCTGATAAGATGGTGTCAGGGCAGGTGAACCATAGCTGATATGCTAGCATCACGGTTAGCAAACAAAAGCTGACATACTGACATCAGATTTGGCAAGCCATAGCTGACATGTTGGCATCAGATTTGGCAAACCATAACTGACATGTTGGCATCAGATTTGGCAAACCATAGCTGACATGTTGGCATCAGGGTTTGTAAATCATAGCTGTCCAATACCTAGTCCCACCTCTCTGTTGGTAACCACAGTAACAGGCCTAGCCTGACTGACAAGGCAGGCCTAGCCTGACTGACAAGGCAGGCCTAGCCTGACTGACAAGGCAGGCCTAGCCTGACTGACAAGGCAGGCTTCTCCATAGTCACTGTAGCAGTAGAGTCTGGTCAAGAAGCACATCACACTCCCTGCTTGTTAGATGCACTGATTGACTGAAAGAAATAGCTGCCTACCTAACTATCTCCAGATCAGTGCTGTGCCTCACTATCATCACTGCACTGGCTGCAAATAACATGAGCTTGTAGTTCTAGTTATACTGAAGAGGATTCTGTAATCTTTAATCAGAGATTGGCATCTCCGCATTCCTGGCATTCCCATACGTGCTCCACCTTCTGTTCCAACACCTAATAAAGCGTGTGCCTGCTGATAGAGTCAGTCACACACTGGCTGTGGGTAATGTATATTAAACCACTTCATTCAGAAAAATGTCCACTTAAAGAAGAAGAAGTTGAAGAAGAAGAAAGAGTAGAAGAAGAAGAAAGAGCAGAAGAAGAAGAAGAAAATGAAAGAGGAGAAGAAGAAGATGCAGAAGAAGAAGAAGAATTAGGAGAAGAAGAAAGTGGAGAAGAAGAAGATGAAGAAGAAGAATCTCAGCTATATGTTCTGTATATTGCAAATTTCCACTCTACAAAAATATGTGAATATACATATAAATATTGAGTGAATATAAAAAATGAATTTGATATATGAGATATTATTATTTTAGATACAAGAAGTATCTCAGAAAGTGACAGCACAAGAGAATATTGTCAAACAGAGCAGTGACAAGCTGAAGAATCTGGAAGAATAATTAAACAGACAGAAAATTCCCTTTTGGATCAGATAAAAGAACTTGAAAAAGCAGCTACAAGTAACGTTAATTATGACGAGTTTATGAAACAGGTAAGGACTGCGATCTATTGTCTGATTTCTTTAGCAAGCTAACATATCATGAAAAAATAACTCAAAATAATAATAGAGAATTTATTATTCAAGATCATTAAAGACAGAATAGAAACAAATTTCTGAGCATGCTAATGGAAAAATGTATAGAAGAAAACAACATGTAATAAAGTAACTTAATTGTTTACTTCAAGTGATGAAATATCTGAACATTATAAAAGTAATTCATGCATAATGACAATAATGTTGGAGTCAGAATGTATCCTGAGGTGTTCATTCAGAAAAGATGAAAAAAGAAGCACCAAATAAAAATACTTTGAAGAATGGTATAAAAATAAAAAAAGAAATATAACAAAAACTTACAAAACATTGGAATGCTAGAAGAGCTCTCCCTTTTTGACTCATTTGACAGATGATTTTATTTGACTGTAGAATTTTTTGAAAGTGAACAAAATATGTTTCTTTTGTTGTGTTCAGCTTAGCTTTACAATGTGATCTTTTTGGGTATCTAGTCTTGGTCTCCACACCTTCATGATCATTTTTGTCTCTTTTAATGAAAACCTGTATCATACCAAATGGTGCATTTACTATAGGGGCAGTTTACTGGTATAAAGTGGAGTGAATTCAAGAACATTGCAAAGATAGGGCAGGTGAGTGAACAACAAGATGTTTCACAGGTGATCAGGAAAAGGAGATGGAAATATGTCAGTCATGTGATGAGAAGAAACAATCAGAGAATCCCAAAACAAGCCATCAAATGGAACACGGCAGGCCTAAGGAAAAAAGGTTGACCATATTAAAGCTCCAAAGAGGACATTGCTAAATGAGGTTAAATTACTAGGCATAAAATCCCTTGATGAGGTTTAAAACAGGAAAACTTTGCAAACTACAATGTGACGTTTAATGGCATGGAAAGGATTTAAGATGTAAGTTCGTTGAATTATCACTGCATCAAAAGGATTAAAAAGAACCATGTATATAAAATATAGATACATTTTTTTCACATGTATATAAATACAGATATGTTTTTTTAATCTATGCAGATAAATATATTGTTCTACATTTTTTTTTTGCTGTCTATGCAGACTGAAAGCCATCTGAATGAGAAAGTGCAGAAGGTACTGAAGGACCAGTATGAGAAATTTCAAACAGAACTGAAAGAACAGTGTGAAAGTCTGAATCAGAAAGATCTAGATGAAAAACTGCAACAGGGACTGAAGGACCAGCATGAGAAATTTCAAACAGAACTGAAAGAACAGTGTGAAAGTCTAAATCAGAAACAGAAAGATTTGGATGGGAAACTGCAACATGGACTGAAGGACCAGTATGAGAAACTACAGCAGGAAATACAGGACCAGGCAAAGAAACTAAGTTTGAGAGCAACTGAAAGAGAAGATGGCAGAGATAAAGGTAATGAAAACATTGAAGGTGCCCGCAAAGTGCCAAGGAAAGATGTACAAGACAGTGAGACCATGGTATCAGTGGAACCCACACTGAAACAAGTAAGTGTCCTCTTCCTTCTTCTTCTTCTTCTTCTTCTTTCTCTTCTTCTTCTCCTTCTTCTTCTCCTTCTCCTTCTGCGTCTTCTCCTTCTTATTCTTCTTCTTCTACTACTCCTTCTTCTTCTCCTTCTTCTTCTTCTTCTTCTTTTTCTTCTTCTTCTTCTTCTTCTTCTTCTCCTTCTTCTCCCTCTTCTTCTTCTCCTTCTTCTTCTTCTTCTTCTCCTTCTTCATCTCCTTCTTCTTCTTCTTCTTCGTTCGCACTGTCCGTCTATATCTGAAATCCTGTCTCTTTGACAAATTTCACTGTTTTTTTTAATTCATATATGGAATCATAGACCTTATCTTCTTTAGTGGTTTCATTGGGCCAGTAATTATTTCTCAGTGTCTCATAGTTGGTGCAGTTCTGGAGGATATGTTCCACAGTTTGGGGCACCTGGGCACATGTATATAGATTAGTAGTACCAACCTTAAACTTTGTATACATATGACTTCGAAGTCAACTGTGTCCTGTTCAGAGACGGAAATGGTGACTTGTTCCTTTCTGTTTAGCATGTGATAGTCATCATGTGGTGGTGTTTGTGGCTTCCTGTAGGTTTTTTTTATCGGATTATAGGTGATCGGTATGTCTGGTTGCTCCATTTCAGTGCCCTCCTTGGCCAGATGGTCAGCTTTTTCATTGCCTGGTATCCCACAGTGGGAGGGAATCCACTGCAAAGTGACTCCATGTTGTAAGCCAATTTTTGACAAGGCATCCTTAAGGTCTGGTAGTTTGTTGCACTGCAGAGCTTCTAGTACTGATCTTGCATCTGTGAGAATTACTATGGGGCATGTATCAATTCTGGAGTCTGATAGTTTTTCAACTGCAGCAATAATTGCCCTAACTTCTGCACCATAGTTTTTGCAGTATTTTCCAGTGGGTATGGAAATCTTGTCAGTGGTGTTGTTTGGATAATCAGTATGTGAGTAAGTGTCCTAAGGAACATAACTTAGCAACGTTAGTAATAAAGTTATTTTTATTGCACAAATGATACTTCAGTGGTTCCCAGAGTGAGCAATGATGTCCCATGAGGTGTCCAGAAAATCTAAGGGATATTGAGAATCAAGAGAGCAGCAGGGGACATCAGAACTGACTGAAGTCAGAAAGTTTTTGAGAGTGTTAGGATATGATCTGGGAGGCAAGGGGACAGCAGCTCAGAAAATTTGGGAATCACTGCAGCACATAAATGCTCACCAGTTCACAAGTAAGGGTAGACCAAAAGAGACAACGAGAAGAACAACAGAGAGAATGTTGAGCAAAAGAGGGCCCACTTGGCCAAGAGCAGAAAAAAAGGCAAAGGACAGGCATTTGTGGAAAACACTTGCGGAAGCCCCATGTGCCCTGGGCACTTAAGTTTCAGAGAGAGAGAGAGTTCACAAGTATTTCCTGGTTATATGTAGGATCATAGTATCAACATATTTATTCCACAGTATAATTTTTCACTACCATTCATTCATTCATTCATTCATTTGCATGTCCCTTGCGGAACTTTGCCTCCCAAACAGCACTCCTGTAGGCCTCTCGGTTGTGAGCAAGATGGCCTGCTGCTGCTGCATCCATTTCCAGATCGTCAACGATGTCTTGCAGCCATCTTCGTCTTGGTCTTCCTCTTTTTCTTTTTCCCATTATGTATCCTTCCAATACGGTCTTCTCTAAATTATCATGATGTTTAATGTGTCCAAAATATTTCAGTTTTCTCTCTTTAATCCTCTTCACTAGCCAGCCTTCTTCAATATTAAGCTCTTGTAGTATAGATATATTTGTTCTTTTTTGTGTCCACGATATTTGGAGAACTCTTCTGTAGCATTTACATTCAAAGGCATTTATGTGTTTCTCAGCTGTTTTGTTAAGTGTCCAGGTCTCACAGGCATATGTTGCTATGGGAAAGATGCATGCCCTTAAAAATCTTATTTTTGTAGTTCTGTCTGCTCCTCTCCACAGATTCTTTATTTGTTTTACTTTCTGAAGAGCGATAGATGTCCTCCTTTTAATTTCCCTCATTGTATCTCCATTATTTTTCACTACCATAAAGACTCAAAAAAATAGTTAACCAGTAGTCAACACTCAACAGTAGTTAACCATGAAAAGATACTCAATAATAATTGCACACTGAAATAAAGACTGGCATGATAGTTTTGAAAAATGGATTGTGGGTGAATATATGAGTCATCAGATGATGGATTAGTGGATTTATGGATGTTCTGGTAGATGAATAGATAACTGAATGAATGTTGAAAAGTCATAGAGATGTCATTTTAAATCATACCTAAAAAAAAAAATAACAGCCATAACAAATCTGAGTCACTATCTTGGGGCAGCATAGGGTATCTAAATGTCTTAGTTCACTACCTTGGGGCAGCATAGGGTATCTAAATGTCTTAGTTCACTACCTTGGAGCAGCATAGGGTATCTAAATGTCTTAGTTCACTACCTTGAGGCAGCATAGGGTATCTAAATGTCTTAGTTCACTACCTTGGGGCAGCATAGGGTATCTAAATGTCTTAGTTCACTACCTTGGGGCAGCATAGGGTATCTAAATGTCTTAGTTCACTACCTTGGAGCAGCATAGGGTATCTAAATGTCTTAGTTCACTACCTTGGGGCAGCATAGGGTATCTAAATGGCTTAGTTCACTACCTTGGGGCAGTATAAGACATTTTAATGGCATAATTTACTATCTCTGGGCAGTATAAGACATCTGAATGGCATATTTCACTACCTTGAGGCAGTATAGGGCATTTGAAATGCATAGTTCACTATCTTGGGGCAATATAGAGCATCTGAATGGTATAGTTGAGTACCATCGAGCAGTGCAGGGCATCTGAATGGCATAGTGGTTCATCTCTCAAGCTGAAGGCACCCTAGTCATCCATGTATGGATCCTTCAGGAGCCAAAGAATGGAAGATGACCAAGTGTCATGTTGTCCACATCATCCTTTAGTACAGGGATTCTCAAACAGTGTGCTGTGGCACTTTAGTGTGTGCACAATTTTGGAAATGTGTCATGAAATTTCATCACCTGAATTTTTTTTTAAAATAAACAAAACCCACTATTACTCCAATGAGTATCTGGTTCATTTTATGTTATGGTAACTCTATTTCATGGTGGTCATCTTCTACTTCTTCCATTCTCTCAGTGTATATAGTTTTAGCTTTTTTGAATCTGAGAACCAGATGGAAGCACATAACTGTCAACATTTTCATTTAAAGATAATCAACTTTTACTTCTCTGCCATTTCAGCCTTTGGTCACAAGATGGCAGTTTATAGTTGACGGTATTTTGTCATCGGTAGCTGTGCCTCACAGAGACAGCTTGCTTGTGTTGTCATACTTGCACTGCTGCTGTACTGCACCATATTTGCATTGATCTTCCCTGTCTTCATTGTCTGTGCTGGCTAGTAAAATAGAACTTGAAATTAACAAGGAAAAAAACAAAAATAATGAAACTTCCTATTAACCAAACAGGAAAAATATGCATAGAAGAGACAGCTGTTGAACAAGTCAATCAATTTGCACACCTTGGCAGCTACATAGACCACGATGGTGACACCAGAAAGGGAGTTAGAATTAGAATTGCAAAAGCAGCATTGACCTTCAAGAATCTTGAGAACATATGACATTCAAAAGTTATAAGCATAAAAACCAAGTTAAGACTATTCAATTCAAATGTAATATCCACCTTCATTTATGCATGCAAAAGCTGGAAAAACAACTAAAGAAATAGACAAGAAATTAGACTCTTTTGAAAACAAATGCCTAAGGAAAATACTCGGCACCAAGTGGAACAAATTCAAGAACAATGCAGAGATAAGACAGATGAGCAAACAACAACCAGTCTCATGGGTGATCAGAAAAAAGAAATGGACATATGCTGGTCACGTGATGAGAAGAAATGATCAGAGAATCCCAAAACAAGCTATCAAGTGGAACACAACAGTCAAAGAAAAAGAGGCAAACTGCGTGAAACTCTGAAGAGGACATTGTTAAGAGAGGCCAGTTTAGTGGGCATTACATCCCTTTTCATAAGGAAAACTTGGTGAACTACCATGCAAGCCCTAATTGATGTTTAACGGCATGGGAAGGATGTAAGATGTAAGTTGCATCTACACGTGTCCCTGTCTTATTTGCTTTGTTTGTCTGTGTCTGTCATTGATTGTTAACCAGTGATAAGTTTTTTTTCATCTGAAGAAAATATGAGTGATGTTGAATTCTAGTCAAAACTAGTGAATTCTTCCAATAAAGTGAATATCATTGAAAAACACTATAAAACCAGGTGTAAGTGATGGAAAATGGAAAAAAAGATCACCCTGTGATAATTTTTCTGCTATTCCAGTATTAAGAACACATGTGTGCCTCGATGGAAATTTGCAGTATGGGAACCGCTGCTCTAGGTCATGGAAAATATGGGCACTAACGCAACATCCTTTAGTGTCTCTATGACATGTTAAGACTTTGTGGCAGTATGTTTCCAAAGAGATTTTTAGAAACTTTGAACAGTACTTTAGATTTAATATATGATTCAAGAGTGACATGATAAAAATACATAATATATGTTGTTTTCCATTTTTAACAGAATAAGAAGAGAATAGATGAAATGTCAGCCACCATTCTGAAGTTGATGAGTAAAAGAGAAGAAATAAAACAGAAATTTGAGGAGTTTAAAAAGGAGAGAACTGATTCTGATAATGAAAAATGGAAGAAAATGACTGACCTTCATAATCAGTTGGAGGTGAAGATAAATGAAAGACTGGGCACTGTTGAGGGCAGTATGTTAGAAAGGGTGAGTTCTTGAAGAGTTATCTAAACTTTTGTATAATATTCCCCCAATGAAATGGATAGGTTCCAAGCTGGTACCATTCCCACCCCCCCACCCCCTGTAAAACTTTGCTGGTTGCGAAGTCCACATATTGGGGACAATAAAGGGTGGGACAGGACCAAAAACCCAACTGCAACCCCAGAAACCATGGCCTATGTACAACTATACTGGGTGGCCATTCCTAAAACCAACTCTACAACCCAAGATTTTCCCTCCAAAGGATACCATATGCGAGTCGTGCAGTAAATCATACACATTCATACAAACTACATAACATGCACTACACAGTACAAAGTCAAGCATTTAAATCAACCAATATTTTATTATACACAACAGACACACCATGTTAAACGCCACACAGACTTACATGCATAGAATGACAACAAATATCATCATGATAACAACAAAGCATGACATAATTATAATGCATCTTCACTAACTAAACAGCACAAAACAGTGGACCACATTGCTCCGGGCTACTCTGGCCATCCTAGGTAAGTATATCTCCATCTCAGCTATTATTATTATGTGCCATTGCACTTGTAAACACATTCTCTATATCAACTATTATCATGTGCCATTGCACTGGTAAGCACATTCTCTATCTCAACTATTATCATGTGCCATTGCACTGGTAAACACATTCTCTATCTCAGCTATTATCATGTGCCATTGCACTGGTAAACACATTCTCTATCTCAACTATTATTATGTACCATTGCACTGGTAAACACATTCAGCTACTGCTGACCTGAAATCCCCATTCCCCCCATTTCACTTAAAACACATTGTGCCAATTGCACAGAATAATATATATATATATATATAGAGCCAAAAATATCACACAGCTGCCCTCCATGCCCCCTCAGATTATCGAATCACTGGTGCCATGCAACTCTTTGATTGTGCAGCCGATGCTGCCAGGTTTTGGGCATCTCAAGATCCCACTCCAATAATAATCACATGACAGGAATGCGCACGATGGAGCTTGGTGTGCCCATCAATACGACAAGACTTGACAGAATTATTGACAATCTCCACGAACAATGACAGTTAGATATTCCACAGCATAGATATGATTTCCATGACATCATATAGGAATAATTTCCAAGACACAATATGATAATGATTTCCAAGACACAATATTAATCAACATTGTGAATCAGCTGGACTGAGTATATCACGATACATGGCAGACGACCTGACTCAGCCACCATTGATTCTAAACTCTCTCTGTCCCGTGCCAGTAACATTCCCCCTATATATAGCATTCACAATATGCGTGGGTGATGACGTCACACCACTCGCGCTCACTCTATTCTAAGCCATGCTTCGTAGCTCAAATCCCCCCCCACCCATACCCACTGATACTTGAAACCATGGATAATACCTAACCTTAAAAAATATGTTTTTTTAACATGCATTCATATCTCTGAAACAGTTTACCAGATACTTTAAGAAAGAAATGTTATACACATTAAAACAAAAATAAATGAAGTTTAATATATATATATATATTTCTATGGTTTTCTATGGTTTTTATTTCCATAGAAAACAAGCTGAATTCTTTCCAGACTAAATGTTTATGAAGAATTAGAAAAATATTTTGGCCAAACATCATAAGAAATAACATCTTATTGGCAGAAATGCAGATGAAGCCACTGACAACAATTACTGAGGAAAGACGTTGGCAATGGTTGGGACATGTGCTCCGAATGGCTGACAACTCACTACCAAAAATAGCACTAAGATGGACACCACAGGGGAACAGAAGTAAGGGTAGACCAAAAGAGACATGGAGAAGAACAACAGAAAGGATGTTGAGCAATAGAGGGCTCACCTGGGCAAGAGCAGAAAAAAAGGCGAAGGACAGGCATTTGTGGAAAACCCTTGCGGAAGCCCCATGTGCCCTGGGCACTTAAGGTTCAGAGAGAGTCAGGGCAGATTTCTTTCTGTAATGAAGATTCTTCTTCTTCTCTTATTTCTTTCGAAATTTTGCTTCTTACATAAACAGATCAAACTATGCCAAACAATCAGAAATGAGCTTACACATTTCCAAAAATTTTATACTAAATTTGAAACTCTACACTTTTGTCTTACCCTAGTACTCAGGCTTTGACGTCTGCAAAGCTATGTCTACTTTCCCTGGCACTTAGATCTGGTCGCATGCAGAACTGTGTCTACTTACCTTGACACTTAGATCTGGGAACATACAGAACTGTGTCTACTTACTCTGACACTTAGATCTGGGAACATACAGAACTGTGTCTACTTACCTTGACACTTAGATCTGGGAACATACAGAACTGTGTCTACTTACCTTGACACTTAGATCTGGGAACATACAGAACTGTGTCTACTTACCTTGACACTTAGATCTGGGAACATACAGAACTGTGTCTACTTACCTTGACACTTAGATCTGGGAACATACAGAACTGTGTCTACTTACCTTGACACTTAGACCTGGGAACATACAGAACTGTGTCTACTTACTCTGACACTTAGATCTGGGAACATACAGAACTGTGTCTACTTACTCTGACACTTAGATCTGGGAACATACAGAACTGTGTCTACTTACTCTGACACTTAGATCTGGGAACATACAGAACTGTGTCTACTTACTCTGACACTTAGATCTGGGAACATACAGAACTGTGTCTACTTACTCTGACACTTAGATCTGGGAACATACAGAACTGTGTCTACTTACCTTGACACTTAGATCTGGGAACATACAGAACTGTGTCTACTTACCTTGACACTTAGATCTGGGAACATACAGAACTGTGTCTACTTACTCTGACACTTAGATCTGGGAACATACAGAACTGTGTCTACTTACTCTGACACTTAGATCTGGAACATACAGAACTGTGTCTACTTACCTTGACACTTAGATCTGGGAACATACAGAACTGTGTCTACTTACCTTGACACTTAGATCTGGGAACATACAGAACTGTGTCTACTTACCTTGACACTTAGATCTGGGAACATACAGAACTGTGTCTACTTACCTTGACACTTAGATCTGGGAACATACAGAACTGTGTCTACTTACTTGACACTTAGATCTGGAACATACAGAACTGTGTCTACTTACCTGACACTTAGATCTGGGAACATACAGAACTGTGTCTACTTACTCTGACACTTAGATCTGGGAACATACAGAACTGTGTCTACTTACCTTGACACTTAGATCTGGGAACATACAGAACTGTGTCTACTTACCTTGACACTTAGATCTGGGAACATACAGAACTGTGTCTACTTACCTGACACTTAGACTGGGAACATACAGAACTGTGCTACTTACTCTGACACTTAGATCTGGGAACATACAGAACTGTGTCTACTTACCTGACACTTAGATCTGGGAACATACAGAACTGTGTCTACTTACCTTGACACTTAGATCTGGGAACATACAGAACTGGTCTACTTACCTTGACACTTAGATCTGGGAACATACAGAACTGTGTCTACTTACCTTGACACTTAGATCTGGGAACATACAGAACTGTGTCTACTTACCTTGACACTTAGATCTGGGAACATACAGAACTGTGTCTACTTACTCTGACACTTAGATCTGGGAACATACAGAACTGTGTCTACTTACTGACACTTAGATCTGGGAACATACAGAACTGTGTCTACTTACCTTGACACTTAGATCTGGGAACATACAGAACTGTGTCTACTTACCTTGACACTTAGATCTGGGAACATACAGAACTGTGTCTACTTACCTTGACACTTAGATCTGGGAACATACAGAACTGTGTCTACTTACCTGACACTTAGACTGGGAACATACAGAACTGTGCTACTTACTCTGACACTTAGATCTGGGAACATACAGAACTGTGTCTACTTACCTGACACTTAGATCTGGGAACATACAGAACTGTGTCTACTTACCTTGACACTTAGATCTGGGAACATACAGAACTGGTCTACTTACCTTGACACTTAGATCTGGGAACATACAGAACTGTGTCTACTTACCTTGACACTTAGATCTGGGAACATACAGAACTGTGTCTACTTACCTTGACACTTAGATCTGGGAACATACAGAACTGTGTCTACTTACTCTGGCACTTAGATCTGGGAACATACAGAACTGTGTCTACTTACTCTGACACTTAGATCTGGGAACATACAGAACTGTGTCTACTTACCTTGACACTTAGATCTGGGAACATACAGAACTGTGTCTACTTACCTTGACACTTAGACCTGGGAACATACAGAACTGTGTCTACTTACTCTGACACTTAGATCTGGGAACATACAGAACTGTGTCTACTTACTCTGACACTTAGATCTGGGAACATACAGAACTGTGTCTACTTACTCTGGCACTTAGATCTGGGAACATACAGAACTGTGTCTACTTACCTTGACACTTAGACCTGGGAACATACAGAACTGTGTCAGTTGACTATGAGATTATGGTGATCCCTGCCCCATTAGCCAGGCTAGGCCTGTTACTTGGGATACCAATGGAGAGGTGGGACAGGGTCTTGGTCAGCTATGTTTCACTAACCCTCATGCTAACATATCAACTATAGGTCACTGATTGCTGAATCAGACAGTGTCTTCACCTCTATTCTAAAATAATGTAAATTTGTAACAGTTATTTTTGCTAGATATTGTCAAACTCACTCCATGTATTCTTTTTAAAGTGGTTTCACAAACAGTGCATGATCAACTACTAATTATTATACACAGCTTGAAAGGAGACTTGAAGAACAGAGATGTGACGTAGAGAGATCTATAGACAACAAAGTGCAGCAGGCATCGAGAGAACTTGGCAGCGAGATGAATGAGAAAGATGTAGCCATGAAGAATGAGTTCTGTTCTATGTTGAGTGACATAGAGGATAAGTTGCTTAAATGCAGCCAGATGGAGGAGAAGATAATGAATAAGGTAATTAGACTGACCTCTCTTTATACTGTGAAAAAAAAAATCCCCAGTTACATGCCCATTAAGTTTTAAGCTAAAACTAATAGTCTAGGTTTATAACTTTACTTACAAATGTGCATTTTAACTAGTAGTCTAGGTTTATAACTTTACTTACAAATGTGCACTTTAACTAGTAGTCTAGGTTTATAACTTTACTTACAAATGTGCACTTTAACTAGTAGTCTAGGTTTATAACTTTACTTACAAATGTGCACTTTAACTAGTAGTCTAGGTTTATAACTTTACTTACAAGTTTTTTTACTTACACTTTGTAAAATTCTGAGCATTTCCGAACATGCCCCAATCAAACATGAGAATATAGGACAATATGGATATGCTTTGTAAAATAGGGAACATTTAGCATTATGATTAAAGTAATATGATTCCTGGGACAAATTCTTGAAATGCAGAACTGTCCTGTATATACAGGGTGGTTGGACAATTTAAATAATGAACAATGTTAAAACTAGATACTACAAGTGTTTTGGACATATGAGGTCTGTTCAAAAAGTTATGGTGCAATTGTTTTGACATAAGAGGTCTGTTAAAAAAGTATCCAACTTTTTCCCAGGAAAAATACAATAACTTTAAGACCTGAAGGTCTTAAACTCCAATCCCCTTCAAAATATCCTCCTTGAGACTGCACACACTTCTCCCAGCGGTCCCACCATTGTTGGAAGCATTTCATGAAGGCTTCTTTGGGAATAGAGTACAGCTCAGCTGTAATGTTTCGCACAATGTCTTCTTGTGATTTAAATCAGGTCCCTTTCAGCAACATTTTCAGTTTTGGGGAACAGCCAAAAATCACAAGGACCCATGTCAGGTGAGTTTGGAGCCTGATGAACCAGGGGATTGTTTTGTTTGGCCAGGAAAGTCTGAATCAGATGCCAAGAATGGGCTGATGCTTTGTCATAATGGAGCTGCCAAGTTTATTTGCCCACAGGTCTTTTGTGTTGCACAGCATCATGAAGGTGATGGGTGACCTCCAGGTATTACTCTTTAGTAATATTTTGGCCTTATGGTGCCTACTCCTGATGCACCACCCCACAGGAATCAAATAAAATGGTCAACATGACGTTAATGTTGCTTGGCACCTACCTTGCTTTCTTTGGTCCGCAGAATCATGAATGTCTCCACTATGATGATTACATCATGATTGCCAGGTTATACCCATAAAGCCATGACTCATCACCAGTGATCACAGTTTTCAAGAATTCGGTGTTGCTGTTTGTGCAGTCCAGCATGCCCCACGACACTTCCAGATGCAGTTGCTTTTGGTCTATCGTTAATAGCCTCTGCAAGAATTTTGCAGGCACTCTCCACATGACCAAATTCTTCATCAAAATGGAGTGTACTAAATCAGTGCTTAACCCTACCTTATCTGTAAGTTCTTGTATGGTGACATGATGGTTCTGCAAAGTCCACACCAGGTCACTGATCTCATCATTTCGGCTTGTTGAGGGCTTACCGGAATGTGATCTGTTTTCCACCAATGTGCGGCCATCTTCAAACCAATTATACTATGTCTTAATTTGTGTAATGCTCATGGATTCATTGCCAAATGTCCGCTGAATCTTCCGAATGGTTTTCACTTGGGTGTGGCCA
Source organism: Achatina immaculata (assembly GCA_009760885.1). Taxonomy (NCBI): domain Eukaryota; kingdom Metazoa; phylum Mollusca; class Gastropoda; order Stylommatophora; family Achatinidae; genus Lissachatina; species Lissachatina immaculata. The sequence goes on along the minus strand of CM019714.1, from coordinate 13,812,346 downwards.
AGCTTTTGCAAAATTTGATGCAACACCATTGCTCAAGTTATTCAGTCATTTTGCGGCAAATGAAAATTCAACACACATTCACTGCACTCACTCGCAGGCTGACTGCTTTCTGCTGACGTACTCTGCAGGTGGGAAAAAATTCATGCATGTGCATGAAGGTTCCCTACACCCTTCTTGCTGGAGCACATCTCTTGTGTTTGACTTGTTTTGCCAGGAAAAAAATTAAAGTCAGTTTACTTTTTGAACAGACCTCATATAATAGTGGGAAAAAAGCACAGTGAATATTGAAGGTAAAATACAGATTAGAGAACACCATCAAGAGAGGGACAATATGTCTTGTCCAGGAATCTCATTTTGACAGACAGGCCAAGTGAGAGGGGTTTTGGGTATGCAGTTAGTGCATCACTCGGGCCCAGAGGGCAATAGAGGATAAGGAGAACCAAAAGGTGAAGAACTGACAAAGGACTTTTGAGGCTTAATGTGGAATGGAGTAGTCACCTAGATAATAGGCTTTGCCCCATTTTACAAAATTATTTTGCAGAGATTTTGACGACAAAATGGTGCCAGGTGATATACTGGGCTTTAGTGGTGGAAAGCATATTTCCTAAAATTATATTTGCTTTCTCTACCACTTCTCTTGCCTATCTTATGTCATGAGTCACATTATTAGATTCATCTTGTGCTGTTAGGGTGTTAGAGTGGTGAGGTGGTTAGCACATTGCTTAGGTTGGGGGTTCAGATCTGGCTGGAGGTGCTGCAGTCACCCAACTGTAGAAATGGGTACCTGACTTCTTCTGGAGTTGGGGAAGGAAAGGCGGCCAGATGTGATGCTGACTACATCGCTCTCTAGTGTGCTGACAGGTCAAGGAAAATATGGGCACTAACACCATATCCCTATGTGCCTGTGAGGCATGACAGAGTTACCTTATCCTTTACATACCTTGTGCTGTTAATGTCCAGATTTGGCACTGCTGGCTAAATTCTCCTGGATGCACATGTGTTTATTTGTATATGAATGAATCACTGAAATTTGAAAACTGAAACATAAATAGCATTCTTTTCTGTTCTTGTATCAGTCAGTCAGTCATTTGCATGTCCCTTGCGGAACTCTGCCTCCCTAACAGCTCTCCTGTAGGTCTCGGTTGTAAGCAAGGTGCCCTGCTGCTGATGCATCTATTCGCAGATCATCAGTGATGTCTTGCAGCCATCTTCGCCTTGATCTTCCTCTCTTTCTTTTTCCCACTATGTACCCTTCCAAGACGGTCTTCTCTAAATTATCATGATGTTTAGTATGTCCAAAATATTTACGTTTTCTCTGTTTAATATTCCTTACTAGCCAACCTTCTTCAATATTAAGTTCTTGTAGTATGGATAAATTTGTTCTTTGTCCATGATATTTGAAGGACTTCTTCTGTAGCGTTTGCTGTACAGGACATCAATATTGTTAGATATGTATAGAAGGGTGGCCAAACCACAGCTCATGAACTATATGTGACTCTAAGTGACATATTTAATAATTCAGATGTATTATATTTTAATGATAGATTTGAATAAGGGATTAAAGAAATTTTAGATTGGTAAGGATTACAGAGGAATTACACTGGAGAGCCAGTAATCGTACAAATCAGTGCTAATGAATAAATATTATGTACATGTATTTCTATATATTTACATAAAATTTTTACAACAAAATGTGCATGTAATATAAAAAAAATATTGTGTGACATTTGTTCATGTCTTGTGGCCGTCAAACATTTGAAGTTTATTATATGTGGCTCTTACCTTAAGAAAGTTTGGCCACCCTTGCTATATAGCATATACAGAACTAGTAAAGTGCTAGCATTTTTAGTGCTTGTTCCATCCTTTGTGTCAAAGGTCAAAGCAAAGCTCAGTGATGTCAAGGCTGATCTTAGGAATCAAGTAACCAAACTGAAGGACCTAAAGGAAAGATGCAAACTATCACAGACAGAGCAAAGTGAGAAAATGGAGCAGAAAATTTCTGAAATTGAATCTCATAGAAACCAAAGAGAGGAGCAGTTGGTCAATGATTTTGTTAACAAATATGGGCAGTTGAAGAGGGAAATGGCTGAGGGAGATGCTGCTATCATGAATAATGTAAGTTTTTATTTTGGGGTAATAAACTGTGAGCAAAAAAATGAAGATCAGCATTTTGTTGTTGTAGAGCTTTGAGCTCCCCCATTTGTGTTGAGATTTACAGAGTCGTGAGTAAACTATGAAACCAAAGATTGGTGATGTGGTGAGATAATGTGGTGGTGAGGTGGTGAGATGGTGTGGTGGTGAGGTGGTGTGGTGGCGAGGTGGTGTGGTGGTGAGATGGTGTTCTGGTTAGGTAGTGATGTGGTGTGGTGGTGATGTGGTGAGGTGATGTGGTGATGTGGTTAGGTGGTGATGTGGTGATGTGGTGTGGTGGTGAGGTGGTGTGGTGGTGAGGATGGAGTTGTAAGACTCAGTGAATCATGACTGGCTAAGTTTAACCTCTCAGAGAATTTTCCATAAGGCGGGTTGTTGTACTACTTTGGCCTGACCTCTGGGATATGGTTCTGTGCGCTCCTCCCTCAAGGTCATGAGGACCTGCTATGAAAACTTTTTTCTAATTATTGAGCTTCTGAAGGTCTAAAAAAGTCAGTTTAGCCCGCTCCTGATCCAACTCCATGTCTGTTTTTAAGATCTTCACTGCAGCACATGGACTGTAAGAATCATTAACTTACATTTACTCACACTCAATTTTAGTTCTGCCAATGGCCCCCTTTTAAGCCCAGCTTTTGGGTCCATTCATGATCTGTTTTTAGAATCTGTCTTTATTTGTTTCTTTGGATTTGTAACAAGTCTTTTGTTTTCTAAAACTCCATAATTTGTTCTGTCACATCTGTTTCCTCAAGGTAAGATTCACTGTAAGATTTCTGTAACCTGTGGCATTTTCTGTTATTTCTTTTCCATACATTAGGATCATTTGTTTTCAAATCTACGTGAGGTGATTGATAAGTTCTCAGCATAAGTTACAATGGGTTGTTTGTGGACAACTTTTTTAGGTTATTTCTCAACATAGTCCCCTTGCAAGTTTATGCACTTAGTCCAGCGAACCTGGAGCATACAGATCCCTTCTTTGTAAAAGTTGGCATCCTGTGCCAGTAGAAAGTGGTCTACAGTATGAATGACATCATCATCTGAAGCAAATTTGTGACCACTGAGCTCCTTTTTGAGTTTGGTAAACAGGTAATAGTTCGAAGGGGCCAAATCTGGTGAATAAGGAGGATGTTCAAGAAGCTGGAAGCCGCATTCATGAATGGCAGCCATTGCCACTGCCAACTTGTGAACTGGAGCATTGTCTTGATGAAAGATGACTCCTCTCATCAATTTCCCTCTACACTTTTCTTTCAATTTGACCTACAGTTGCTTCACAAGATTACCGTAATAGGCCCCAGTGATCGTTCTGCCCTTTTGAAGATAATCTACCAATAGCACACTTTCTAAATCCAAAAAGATGGAAGCCATCACTTTGCCTGCAGACAGAACCACCCTTGCTTTCTTTGGAGGTGGGGATCCATGATGTTTCCACTGCTTTGACTGTTCTTTGGTTTCTGGTTGAAAACAATGAACCCAAGTCTCATCTATAGCCACAAATTGCTGAAGAAACTTTTCAGGATCTGCAGAAAAAATGATCAAGATTGTCTGCTGCCATGTTGAAACGCTGTTGTTTGTAATTAGCTCCAAGAAATTTCGGGACCTATCAAGCAGAGACCTTTGTCATTTGAAGATCATTGTAAATAATGGCATGAATATATTCCTGGGAGATTCCCAACTCAGTAGCAATGTACCACTCAGTTGGTCATTGATCCTCCATCCTCATGTCACAGATTCTGCCTGTGGTTTCATCGGTGCTTACCATTCTTGGTCTTCCTGGACGAGGATCATCTTCCAGACTCCATGTTTGAACTGAGCTGCCCATTTCTCTACCATGCTGTAAGAAGGGGCACTCTCCCCTAGAGTCTCTACCATATCCTCATAGATCTCCTTCAATGATAAATCCTTGATGCAGAGGTAGCGAATGACAGCTCGATGAGAAATTTTATCCATTTTCTCAATTTCTGCCACCTTTTACCACTTCAGTAGCCTATAAAAAAAGTTGGTTGTAGTTAATTTCTTGATTCTTGGTGTTTAATCTTACATTAACCTAATCTACAAATGCATCTAATATCAACTGTGTGTTTCAAGTATTTGTACTTTATGCCGAGAACTTATCAATCACCCCTCGTATATCTCATATCATTCAGCACTTGGCCCACACATCACCACAAATTTCCTTCTGCTCCTACCATTTATCCATTTTGTAGATCCCTTGAACTCATTCAATGAAAGGTTGCAACCATTTATCATAGTTCTGGAAGCAATATTGGCTGAGACATGATTTTGTTGTTCTACTACAAAACTGAGTCCACACTGAATAACAGGATCTTAGAACTTATGTATTGTAAACAGTATTTCTTATACAATGGGAAAAATATGGCTGTGCTTGAGTGACAGGACAGTTTTTGAGTTTGGTGAACCAGGGAAAGCTAAAACTGTATCCTACCCCCTTTATGGTGCTCTTTGTAAAAGGCCAATGTCCTCTTTGCATCACACATGGTGGTGGTGGTGGCATTACTTAGAAGTCTGCTTCACAGAACCACTCCAGTTATCAAGAAAGCTACAGTAATTCTCTCTCCGTCCATCATGATGCTTGTGCTAAAACATCATCACAGCATCAGCTGCAAAGGGCACCATAGAAGAAAAGATGAAAGAAGCAGTCTACATTTTCTAAAAGTTGATTAACTGGGATTAAAACCTTGTATTCACTCTGTTGACAATCCTTTACTGATTGTTGAAACCCTTCACTGACTGTGGAAAACCCTTTATTGATCTTGAGTTTGGCATTTATTGAGTGTTTTAATATTTTATTAACTGTTGAAACCCTTTGCTGTTTGTGTAAAATCCTTTAATGACTGGTGAAACCCTTTGTTTATTGTGGAAAACCCTTTATTGACTGTTAAAATCCATTTACTGTCTTTGAGAAGATCTTTTATTGAGTGTGTAAAATCATTTATTGACTGTTAAAATATTTTAATGACTGTGGAAGGATCTCTTCTGATTGTCGACATACTCTGTAATTGGCTGTAGAGAGTTCCTTATGGGGAAAATCTTTACTGACTCTGCTTTCTGAGAATATCATGGAATATGTTTGAATTTTAAAACCTCAAACAGCTTTCCCTTTTTCCTACAGTTGAAACTCCTCTCTGGAGAACTGAATAATGACCGTAAGCAAGTGGCAATCAGGTTGAACACATTTGAGTCACAGATGATCAAGACACTGAAAGAAGACAAAGAGGAACTAGACAAGCGATTGAAAGGGATAGAGACTAGCCGAGAGCAGAGAGAAAGTAACATGATAAGAGATATGGACATGAAGGTCAGCATATTGAGGTCTGACATTACTGAGCATGCAGAGAGCATTACTAGAAATCTGGAATGTGTAAGTAATAATACTGAAATGATAATATATAATAGTAAAAATAATATAATATTTTTATAATAATATTTATTGTTAATAAGTAATAATTAGGTAAAGTGAATGGTGAAAAAATTTAAAGTTAAAAACGAGAATACAACTTACAGATTTTAGGTGGGTTGGAAGGGTATTCCAGAGGTGAGTGGCAGAGTAAGCAAAGTTTTTCTTTGATCAAATAGAGAAAAAAGAAAGAAGGCCAAAAGAAAAATAGTTCAATAGGTGACCAAACAGTGTAAAAAGTAAAGTAACAAAAAAGAGTATTGTATGGTTAGACCTCAAAGAAAGATGTGGAATTTTCAGGATATTTAAGAATAATGTTCTAAGTGTACTACTCTAAAGAAGTGAATGCTGGAAAATCATCAGAACTATAGAAAACAAGCTGAATTCTTTCCAGATTAAATATTTATGAAGAATTAGAAGAATATTTTAGCCAAACATCATAAGAAATAACATCTTGTTGACAGAAATGCAGATAAAGCCACTGACAACAATTACTGAGGAAAGACGCTGGCGATGGTTGGGACATGTGCTCTGGAAGACTGACAAGTCACTACCAAAAATAGCACTAAGATGAACACCACAGGGGAACAGAAGTAAGGGTAGACCAAAAGAGACATGGAGAAGAACAACAGAAAGGTTGTTGAGCAATAGAGGGCTCACCTGGGCAAGAGCAGAAAAAAGGCTAAGGACAGTTGTTTGTAGAAAACCTTTGTGGAAGCCCCATGTGCCTTAGGCACTTAAGGTTAAGAGAGAGAGCTCAAAGAAATCATAGGCAAAGCACTTTTAGATATGAGAGAAAGAAAATTACAAGAGAATTACCTGGGATTTGAACCACAGACTCCAACAGAATGAGCAGCCATCTAGCTATGAGAGAACAGCGCATTAATAAACTTTGCAATCTCACACCCCAAAGTATAGGAAGAGAACTACATTTGAACTGACTGAGAAAACCAAGGTCTTCACATGATGGAGAAGTAAGGCTTCAAGTGCTGTTTGATTCTATATATAATGAAATAAATGTTACAATCTTACATCTTACATCTTTCCCATGCCGTTAAATGTCACATAGGTCCCACATGGTAGTTCATCAAGATGTCTTGTCTTCAGCGAGTTTTTCAATCTCATCAAGGGATGTTATGCCCACTGAATTGGCTTCACTTAACATTGTCCTCTTTAGAGTTTCACGTGGTCGACCTTTGATAGCATGTTTGGGGATTCTCTGTTTGTTTCTTCTCATCACATGACCGACATATGTTCATCTTCTTTTTCTGATCACCCATGAGACAGGTTGTTGTTTGCTCATCTGTTTGATCTCTGCATTGTTCTTGAATTCATTCCACTTTATACCGAGTATTTTCCTTAGGCATTTGTTTTCAAAAGAGTCTAATTTCTTGTCTGTTTCTTTAGTTGTTTTCCAGCTTTCACATGCATAAAATGAGGGTGGATAATACATTTGAAATGAATAATCTATACTTGGTTTTTTTGCATATAACTTTTGAATGCCATATGTTCTCAAGATTCCTGAAGGTCAATGCTGCTTTGGCAATTCAAATTCTAACTTATTTTCTGGTGTCACCATTGTGGTCTATAAAGCTGCTGAGATATGCAAACTTATTTACTTCTTCAACAGCTGTTCCTTCTATGTATATTTGTCCTTCATTGTTGGGAAGTTCAGCTAGAAGGGATAAAAGAGAATACATGGACAACATGGCAAAAGAAGTGGAGAAGGCAGCAAAACTCTATATAACATACAAAAGAGGCTAGCAATTACTATTGCATCCAAAGCAGAACCAATCTTTAGCAAAACTGACATTTTTAACATCAAGTAAAGACCAAATCAAAGATGGGCTGAACACTTCCAAGAATTACTTAATAACCACATCCAGAAGAACTGATAGACCTTGGAACTGATTTACCATTCACACAACTAAGTGTAAACCTAGATGAAATTACATTGCATGAAATTGAAATAGCAGTGAATCTAATGGCTAATAACAAAGCTGCAAGTGAAGATGAAATAATTGCCGAAATGTTAAAAGGTATTAATATAAACAACATGAAACAACTACAGAGAATGTTCAATAAAGTTTGGAAAAAAGAAAAAGTCCCTTCTAAATGGAAAAAAGAAATCATTGTTAAAATACCAAAAAAAAAAGGCAACCTTAGTGATTGCAACTGGAGAGGAATAAACTTACTATCAGTTGTGTCAAAAGTATTTTGCAAAGTTATTCTGAATAGAATTAAAGATATAGTGGATGCTGCAGTGAGAGAAGAACAGGCAGTATTTCGAAAAGGGAGAAGATGTCTCGACCAGATCTTTACTCTAAGAACAATACTTGAAGAACATATTGAAAAGCAGAAACTGCTAATGCTGAACTTAATAGAATTTAAAAAGGCATTTGATAGCATACACAGAGAATCATTATGGAGGATTTTAAAAATATGTGGAATACCATCTAAGATTTTCAACGTCATTGGTGACCTCTACAACGGATATGTTTGTGCAGTCAATACAGACGAAGGAATGAGTGAATAGTTCCAGATTGAAACAGGTGTGAAACAAGGATGTATATTTATCTCCCTTCCTTTTTGGAATTGCCATAGACTTTATAAAGAAAAAATGTTGCAAAGGTAAAATGGGCATTGATTGGGTATGTGAGACCTAACTGGAAGATCTTGATTTTGCAGATGATATAACTCTTATCAGCAACAATATGAAATCAATCCAAGTAAAAACAGATACCCTGTCTTCAACGGCTAATAAAATAGGACTTGAAATTAACAAGGATAAAACAAAAATGTTACAATGCTAACATATTATTCTATAAATTATAAATTTGAGATTAATAGAAGATAGTCTATTTCCGTACACTAGCTACGAAAATGTTTAGTATGAGTAAATATAAGCTGTCATGTAACAAAGGATGTGAACATTTAATTTACCTTTTGCCACAATATGGTGAATTAAAAGTGAATTTCACTACAGTATGAACAATTATTGACAATGTAAATTCAATGCAAGAAAAAACAGACACCCTGTCTTCATTGGCTAGCAAAATAGAACTTGAAATTAAGAAGAAAAAAAAAAAGAAATTTCCCGTTTATCAAGAAGGAAAAATATACATAGCAGGAACAGCTGTTGAAGAAGTAAACCATTGTACATACCTCGGCAGCTACAAAGACCAGGATGGTGACACCAGGAAGGAAGTAAGAATTCGAATTGCAAAAGCAGCACTGACTTTCAAGAATCTTGAGAACATATACCACTCAAAAGTTTATTAGCACAAAATCCAAGGTAAGATTGTTCAATTTGAATGTAATATCCACCTTCATTTATGCATGCAAAAGCTGGAAAACAACTAAAGAAATAGACAAGAAATTAGACTCTTTTGAAAACAAATGCCTAAGGAAAATACTCAGCATCAAGTGGATCAAATTCAAGAACAACACAGATGTAAGACAGATGAGTGAACAACAACCAGTTCCACAGGTGATGGATATATGTCGGTCACGTGATGAGAAGAAACAGCCAGAGAATCCCAAAAAAATATCAAGTGGAACACAACAGCCCAAAGAAAAATAGATTGACCATGTGAAACTCTAAAGAGGACATTGTCAAGAGAGGCCAAATTAGTGGGCATAAAATCCCTTGATGAATTTGAAAAACTCACTGAAAACAGAAAAACTTGGCGAACTACCATGCAAGCCCTATGTGACGTTTAATAACAAATAAAGGATGTAAGATGTAAGATATGCCCGTGTAAGTTGTCGCTTCCAGTGAGATGATTTTAAAAAGTGCACGGCTACACACTGGGGATGTCAGATATCCTGTATGTTACACATTTGACAGAGACCCAGGTAGATATGTCATGCACTCATTTGAACAACTTACCCAGCATGATACCAACACCATCGATCAAGTAACATAAGGTGAATTTAATGTCAGCCCAGATGATGATGAAACTCAATAATGGATGAAATACTCTGAGTTACATATGAAACTATGGGTGGCCAGACAGATGTCAGGTTACAGTCGCATGATCCACTACAACCAGCTGGAATCCACTAGAACACAAGTAGCACAGACATATCTGTCTGTCTGTCTGTCTCCCTCTCTCTTTCACTCTCAGTGTGATAAATATCAGCTACAAGAAAGTATTACATCCTTACAAGTTGATGAAAACCTAGACAGATTCGAAAACCATAACTTCTATACTTTTCCACAAACATTCTGTCCTTCACACAAATCGTGGACAGGACACATTACTGTATGCTCAAAACTGAGCTCAAATACCAGAGGCAATCACCCCAGTAGTCTTATTATGTAAACAAACTCATGGCCATTAACTTTACATGAGTTTTTGCAGGGTTATTCACCCTGACAATTGTATTCTTTTACTTACTGTTTCACAGTTTGAGATGTCTGGACACATGCACAAAAAGGAGAATCTCAAGCTTTAAATTTTCTTTACATGTGACCCTAGAGTCAGTCATTCTAGAGTTAGTTATGTCATGTTTTGAAGCAGAAAACATGGTCACAAATGACATGTTGTGTGTTGTTAAGTAGTCCTAGCTACAAGGTTAAAAAATATTATAAAAGATATGAAATTTATTGTATTGAGTGAACACAGAATTCAAATGGCAAATCTGTGTTCTTGTTGTTATCACTGTTTTATTATTTATTACTTACCTGGCATGGAAGGTACCATGATCAATAAGGACATCCTTCTGTCCAGGCCAAGAAAATTTTAATCCAAAAACCCTCACTGCTGCGAGGTGGTAAACTTGTCTAGCGGCGCCCTCGCGGGTGTTAAGGAAAAAATAATGGAAAAAAAATCAGAAGTTTTACTCAAGAAATATAGAATAGGAACATGGCATACCTTAAATTTAATGACTTGGAGAATTATTATACATTTCTTATGTCTTTTTTCTTTATATCATTAGAAAACTTATTATGTTTAAGTGCCATATTAGTTAGCATATAATAAGTCTTCTTTAGTCAATATAGTCTTACTTGTTTTAGATAGGTTTATTTTTTTAATTTTGTGAACCCCAAAAGTTAAATTTATTTGTTTTTTATTGTTTAAAGTTGTTGCTTGAGTGAAGTATGTTTCAATTATGTTTTGTGATATACAGATAAACTATCTGAACACAAGTCTGTGTCAGATGCATCCTCGTCTAGAGATTGTGGGTAAGTGCTACAAGAGTTAACAGTGTGTGGTTTAGCTGAGTATAAATAGCAGTGCAAAATGTTTCAAGTTACCATACTTATAGCCACTGTCTATCAAGTATTGGTTGTGCTTCCTTGTATTTTTTTTATTTGCTGTGTCTTTTTTTTCACCATTTAGTAAAACACTCACTTGTGTTTAATACAATTTATTTTTTCTGTGCCAGTTTTAACAGTGATTGTTTTTGTATATTTTAACTGCATAAGATCTCATCGTCATCTTGTGCCATGCCATGTGGTGTGGACATCAAATCTGTCTATGAATACTGATGTAGATAGTTTCAACCAAATTTGTGGGGGTTTTTTTGTTGTACAATTATATCAGAAGTTTTTCCATTAACTTTTCTCTGGTTCCTCATCTGTCTCCGCTCTGATTTATCTTCCAAATTGTTTTCAAGTTTACCTGTTGTTCAATTAATGTTCAGTGTTTCTTCTTTTAGCATAAAATATTTCTTTATACCTTTTTTGTTGATTTATGCAAGACATTCTTTACTGGCCATTCTAGGTGCTCTTTATGTTCCTAATTTTATTTTATAAAGCCCTATCTGTTTTATCTATAATGATCTTGTTTTCTGCATGCAGCAATGCTGCTGTGATGTAGTGGTTAGTGCACATAGTCAGAAGATCCCTGGTTCAACTTCACGTTCGGACACTGACCAGCACCAGGGTCAACCCAGCTTTTGAAAAAATGGATATCTGGGGTTTCCATAGAAAAAAAAAAGCAAAGGCAGTGAGGACAGGTCCTGGCATCCCTACAGCATGCAGATGCCACGGGCCTTAGATTTATTTATTTTCTGTACTCACCCTCAAATGAGCATTGACTGTTTTGTGAAATGGTTCAGAATTTTCCAGCGAAATCTGTTTATTTTGACACCAACACATGGCTACCAGCTTTCATCCACTTTCACTGGGCAGGCTGTTGTGGGTTGTCTGGGGTGTCATGTGGAGATAGAATAGGTTGTCTGGGGTGTCATGTGGAGATAGAATAGGTTGTCTGGGGTGTCATGTGGAGATGGAATAGGTTGTCTGGGGTGTTGTGTGGAGATAGAATAAGTTGTCCGGTGTGTCATGTGGAGATGGAATAGGTTGTCTGGGGTGTCATGTGGAGATAGAATAGGTTGTCTGGGGTGTCATGTGGAGATAGAATAAGTTGTCTGGGGTGTCATGTGGAGATAGAATAGGTTGTCTGGGGTGTCATGTGGAGATAGAATAGGTTGTCTGGGGTGTTGTGTGGAGATAGAATAGGTTGTCTGGGGTGTCGTGTGGAGATAGAATAGGTTGTCTGGGGTGTCGTGTGGAGATAGAATAGGTTGTCTGGGGTGTCGTGTGGAGATAGAATAGGTTGTCTGGGGTGTCATGTGGTGATAGAATAAGTTGTCTGGGGTGTCATATGGAGATAGAATAAGTTGTCTGGGGTGTCATATGGAGATAGAATAAGTTGTCGGCCAGGTTTTGGTTCAAGAAACCTGACTGAGACAATCAGTTGTGGATCAGTTGACCATATCTAATTCAGCTAAAATACTGTCTCTTCACTCTGTCAGTCAATCAGTCAGTCTGTCCATCCGTCCGTCTGTCTGTCTGTCTGTCTGTCTGTCTAGCATTAGCATGCCATAGGAGCATGAAGTGTTAGTGCCTTCACATTTCTAGGTTACTATAGTATTTGAGGTAGCGATACCAACAGATTGCCTCGTTGCCCTTGTTTTTCTAGGAAAATCCCAGGTACCCTGCTTTTTGAGACACAGTTGATCCCAGTGTTGGTTGATCCCAGTGCTGGCTGATCCCAGTGCTTGTTGATCCCAGTGCTGGTTGATCTGAAAAACATCTGCTTGAGTGCCAATTGGAGCCAAGGTTCTTCCTATAAAGACTTTCATTTAAATCATTTATGATCAGTGTATGAGGAGCAATGAGGAAAAACTGGAAGAAGTGGAGAGTTTTGAATATCTTGGATCACTACTAACTAATAATGGAGATACAATGAGGGAAATTTAAAGAAGGACATCTATCGCTCTTCAGAAAGTAAAACGACTAAAGAAGCTGTGGAGAGGAGCAGACAGAACTACAAAAATACGATTTTTAAGGGCATGCCTCTTTCCCGTCACGACATATGCCTGTGAGACCTGGACACTTAACAAAGCAGCTGAAAAACACATAAATGCCTTTGAATCTATTTACTACACAAGCGTCCTTCAAATATCATGGACACAAAAAAGATCAAACATATCCATACTACAAGAACTTAATATTGAAGAAGGTTGGCTAGTAAGGAAGATTAAACAGAGAAAACTTAAATATTTTGGACATATTAAACATCATGATAACTTAGAGAAGACCGTCATGGAAGGGTACATAATGGATAAAAGAAAGAAAGGAAGACCAAGGTGAAGATGGCTGCAAGACATCATTGATGATCTGTGAATGGATGCATCAGCAGCAGGGGATCTTGCTTACAACTGAGAGGCCTACAGGAGAGCTGTTTAGGAGGCAAACAAGGGACATGCAAGTGACTGACTGGTAAGGAGCAGAGGAGACCACAGTACAGCAGTCTATGACTTATAGTCAGCTGCTTGTGTCAAGGTTGGCAAACCATAGCTGGCCAAGACCCTATCTCATCTGTCTGTAATAGGCCCCAGCCTGGCAAATGAGGCAGTGATCACTGTTGTTGCTATGACAATGAAGTCTCCTAAAGAAGCATTTTTGCACATTTCCTGGTTTTTTGGCTCCACTCTTGTCTGCAGAAATAGCTTCTGTAACCCACTCCCCATCCAGCATCATGCATGTGCTCCAACACCTTCACTACATCAATTGCTAACAAACATCCTGCTTATAGTTCCAATTATCATCATCAGCATCATCATCATAATCATCAGCAACAACATCATCATTTACATCATCAGCAACTCACTTTATCAAGCCGTATGTTTCTTTTATTTTGCCAGAAAACATCCAGAGACTTCCAACAGTAGGTTTTACTGCCCGTTCTCTTGGGTATCAGCTCAACTGCAGGTCCCCAGTCATGAAAGGTTTCAGAGAGGTGGTGTACAACGATGGAGGACATTACAATGCTGCCACAGGGATATTCACCGCCCCAAGGGCTGGCCTGTACGTGGCCAGCCTAACTCATACACAAAGTGAAAATGGCGAGATTAATTTAGCCCTTGTTCACAGCAGAGGAGGTCCTGCCGGTGCCAAAACATGTGTAGCATATACCTGGACATATGGGCAACACTGCAGTTGCAGCGAAAGTGCTTTGGTCAAGATGGAGGCAGGGGATATGATATATATTCAGATCCAGCATTTCACTGGCAACGGACACATATGGAGTCCTTCAAGTTTTTCCTGCTTTCTCATTGGCTAAGTCTCCTGTCATCTTAGCTGGGTTAGCCAATGGTCAGGTCTTCTCTTTCTTTTGCATCCTGTCATCTTAGCTGGGTTAGCCAATGGTCAGGTCTTCTCTTTCTTTTGCATCCTGTCATCTTAGCTGGGTTAGCCAATGGTCAGGTCTTCTCTTTCTTTTGCATCCTGTCATCTTAGCTGGGTTAACCAATGGTCAGGTCTTCTCTTTCTTTTGCATCCTGTCATCTTAGCTGGGTTAACCAATGGTCAGGTCTTCTCTTTCTTTTGCATCCTGTCATCTTAGCTGGGTTAGCCAATGGTCAGGTCTTCTCTTTCTTTTGCATCCTGTCATCTTAGCTGGGTTAACCAATGGTCAGGTCTTCTCTTTCTTTTGCATCCTGTCATCTTAGCTGGGTTAACCAATGGTCAGGTCTTCTCTTTCTTTTGCATCCTGTCATCTTAGCTGGGTTAGCCAATGGTCAAGTCTTCTCTTTCTTTTTCTTGTTCTCTTTCTTCTTTCTCTTTTCTTTGTCAGTACCTGAAGAAAAGAGCAGCTTTTGTTTATAGAACATTATCAGTGCCTGTAGAAAAGAGCAGCTTCTGTTTATAGAACATTATCAGTGCCTGAAGAAAATAGCAGCTTCTGTTTATAGAACATTATCAGTGCCTGAAGAAAATAGCAGCTTCTGTTTATAGAACATTATCAGTTCTGTAGAAAATAGCAGCTTCTGTTTATAGAACATTATCAGTGCCTGTAGAAAAGAGCAGGATTTTTGTTTATAGAACATTATCAGTACCTGAAGAAAAGAGCAGGATTTTTGTTTATAGAGCATTATCAGTACCTGAAGAAAAGAGCAGGATTTTTGTTTATAGAACATTATCAGTACCTGAAGAAAAGAGCAGGATTTTTGTTTATAGAACATTATCAGTACCTGAAGAAAAGAGCAGGATTTTTGTTTATAGAACATTATCAGTACCTGAAAAAAAGAGCAGGATTTTTGTTTATAGAACATTATCAGTAACTGAAGAAAAGAGCAGGATTTTTGTTTATAGAACATTATCAGTACCTGAAGAGAAGAGCAGATTTTGCTTATAAATGATTTTGAGTGAATGGTTATGCTACCAGTCTTCAGATTCATGTTTCATACAATGAACAAATGAGATATTTTGAGAGACTCTGAAGATATTAGAAGATATATTTTTAAAAAAGCAGACATGCTCAGGCCAAGTCAGCATTCTAGAAAATGAGAAACATCTTGTGCAACAGATCCATATCAATGAAAACAAGATTCCGAGTACTTAAATGTTACATCGGGTCAGTTTTGTTTTATGGATGTGCCCATGAATAAGAGAGTACAACGAGAAATGTAAGCCATTGAAATGTAGTTCATAAGAAGGATGTCGAAGGTACCATGGACAGCTAAGAAAACCAATGAAGAAGTCTTAAGAGAGGCTAGAGTTAAAAGGCAAATTACAGCAAAGATCAGAGGCAGACAGCGAGATTTGTAGGACATTTTCTAAGAAGAGGAAAATCGGAACATATTTTGGCAACTAGAAAAATTGAGGGAATAAGAGACAGAGGAAGACAGAGAGAGAAGTTACTGGATGGGCTGTTGGTGTGGCTAGGAAGAAAATCTCATCATATCTCATAATCAAGTCTAAAGACAGGGAATCGTGGAGAGAAATAATCGCCTACGCCGCACGGCACAGCACTTGATTGATTGATTGATATTCAAATCACGGCACTCACTTTGTGTATTTTTATAATAGATATTCTCTTTTCATAACAGAAATTCATCTCTTTCATATTATATTTCATTTTAAAAACCAGATTTTTTTTAACTTTAGGTCTTTTGAGTTTTGTGAATTCTTGTGTCACAAATATGAAATTGCAATAGCAGCATGTGGACATAAAATCACTAAATAATTATTTGACACCAAATTCCATGAACATGGTTGGGTTGTGTCAAAGAAAATGGAAAGATTACTTGCACATATAGGTGATAGATAATGAAACAAACAGGTACTGAGAATATTATTAAAGAGGTCAAAAGATGAAGTTGGAAATGGCTGGGCCACACATTGTGAATGGAAAAAAACAAGATACCCCTAAATCACCTTGACTTGGACACCTCAAGGAAACAGAAAGATGGGCAGGTCATTAGGAACATGGAGACGCACAATACAGGAAGAACTAAAGGAAGTGGGAAAGACATAGCTTGAGGTATCCCAATCTTGCTAAAGACAGGATTGGCTGGAGAACTTTTGTTGATGCCTTATGCTCCATTGAGAGTACAGCAGACTGATGATGATGATGGCCATGTGTTCAAGTAGCCAATAGAACTGAGATACCACCATAGCTACATTTTGAAAGTAAGGTACATTTTTTATTGACCAATTGTGTGTGAATTACAGTTTAGAAAGTTTGAATTCACTTCAAAGTTCATCATGATTTTTGTGTGATTTTAACCAGTTCATCATGAAGTTCATGTGGTCTTAACCAGTTCATCCTGATTCTCATGTGACCTTCACCACAAAAGACCAGTAAACCTCTATGAACTTGCTTGAATATGAAATCTGAAACAATCATGAATATGAAGTCTGAAACAAGCATGATTATGAAGTCTGAAACATGCATTAAAATGAAGTCTGAAACAAGCATGAATATGAAGTCTGAAACAAGCATGATTATGAAGTCTGAAACAAGCATGATTATGAAGTCTGAAACATGCATTAATATGAAGTCTGAAACATGCATTAATATGAAGTCTGAAACATGCATTAATATGAAGTCTGAAACATGCATTAATATGAAGTCTGAAACATGCATTAATATGAAGTCTGAAACATGCACTAATATAAAGTCTGAAACATGCATTAATATGAAGTCTGAAACAAGCATGAATATGAAGTCTGAAACATGCATTAATATGAAGTCTGAAACATGCATTAATATGAAGTCTGAAACATGCATTAATATGAAGTCTGAAACATGCATTAATATGAAGTCTGAAACATGCATTAATATGAAGTCTGAAACATGCATTAATATGAAGTCTGAAACATGCATTAATATGAAGTCTGAAACATGCATTAATATGAAGTCTGAAACATGCATTAATATGAAGTCTGAAAGAAGCGAGGAATTCAAGTGATCCACTCCACCTGGGAACACACTTATCTTAACATAGTCTTTGTGAGACAGGGAATATAGGCTATAGGTGGCGGGGAATTGATATCGTTGAGGCACTCATCGGATTCCTCATCCCAAAGTCAGAGTGTCTCTGTGGAACTGTCTCAAATACGCCTGGCCAGCCAGCGTTGCATGTTGGATCTGACGTGGAGAAGGGGCTTAAGTATAGCCACCAGAGGCTGGAAAACAAAGTTTTGGCCAGGACAGCCTACACCACTGTCTTCATGGCAGTCCGAGCAAGACCACAGTCTGCCCTAGCAAGGAAAGGTGCTGAAGTCAGAGGTACCCAGCCTAAAGGCGCATCGCAAAAATCAGGGTACCATGCATCATCGCCAGTGTGCATATGAAGAAGTGATCCACTTTCTTCTTAGTTCAAATCAGTCAGTCTGTATGTCAAATCAAAATTCTGTTTCTGTTATTACCAAAGAAGTTTTATAACAACAAAACTCATTAAAATTATAAGAAAAACACAGTCAGAATTTCTTGGACATGTTATGAGAAGACAGAATTTGGAGAACTAGGACACATCATGAGAAGATAGAAGTTGGAGAACTTGGACATGTCATGAGAAGATAGAAGCTGGATAACTTGGACATGTCATGAGAAAATATAAGCTGGATAACTTGGACATGTCATGAGAAGATAGAAGCTGGATAACTTGGACATGTCATGAGAAGATAGAAGCTGGAGAACTAGGACACGTCATGAGAAGATAGAAGTTGGAGAACTTGGACATGTCATGAGAAGATAGAAGCTGGATGACTTGGACATGTCAAGAGAAGATAGAAGCTGGATAACTTGGACATGTCATGAAAAGATAGAAGCTGGATAACTTGGACATGTCATGAGAAAATAGAAGCTGGATAACTTGGACATGTCATGAGAAGATAGAGGCTGGATAACTTGGACATGTCATGAGAAGATAGAAACTCGATAACTTGGACATGTCATGAGAAGACAGAAGTTGGAGAATCTTCTAATGACTGGAAAATTCAAAGGAAAAGGAAAAGAGAGGAAGGTCAAGAGAAAAATATCTTGGTGCACTGACCAAGTGGCATAAAAAAAAAAAAGAAAAGCATGTGAACTAATCGGAAACACCAAGGACTGTGCAAGATGGAGAAGTATACCTGCTAATGCTGTCCAGCATGGCATGTAATAATAATTATTCGTAGTCCCAAAATGAGCACTTAGTAATAATTTCTGACAAAGTTAGCTGGTCTGGAGAAAGATGCAAACCTATACTGTCTGTTAGAAGAAGTTTGTACTCCATCCTGATCTGCATTTATTTTGTACATTTGTACAAAAATAATGAAACATCCCATTAATCAAGAAGGAAAAATATACATAGAAGGAACAGTTGTTGATGAAGTAAACCAATTTGCATACTTCGGCAGCTACATAGACCAGGATGGTGAGACCAGGAAAGAAGTTAGAATTCGAATTGCCAAAGCAGCATTTTCCTTCAAAAATCTTGAGAATATATGGAATTCAAAAGTTATAAAAGTTATAAGCACAAAAACTAAGTTAAGATTATTCAGTTAAAATGTGATATCCACACTCATTTATGCGTGCGAATGGTGGAAATCAACTAAAGAAATAGACAAGAAATTAGACTCTTTTGAAAACAAATGCCTAAGGAAAATACTCGGTATAAAGTGGAATGAATTCAAGAACAACACAGAGATATGACAGATGAGGACACAACAACCTGTCTCATAGTTAATCAGAAAAAAAGATGGACATATGTAGGCCATGTGATGAGAAGAAACAATCAGAGAATACCAAAACAAGCTATCAAGTGGAGCACAACAGGCTGAAGAAAAAGAGGTTGGCCACGTGAAACTCTAAAGAGGACATTATTGAGAGAAGCCAGTTTAGTGGGCATAACATCCGTTGATGAAGTTGAAAGACTCGCAGAGAACAGGAAAACTTGGTAAACAACTATGTGAGCCCTCTGTGACATTTAACGACATGGAAAGGATGTAAGTTGTAAGATGTATGGTACATCTGTATTGCACATTTATACATTTGTATTTGTATGTACTTGACAATGGTGAGCCATTACCAGCTTGTCAACTTTTTTTTTCTTGTATGATTTTGTTTGTTTGTTAATCCTGGTTATTCATTACCTGCCACAGACAAATACTCAGACGTTCCATTTCTGCCAGATTAAAAGCACAGGTTTTGATATATATAGTGGGCATAGTTGAAAAAGTGAATGTAACAAAGTATTTCCATCTTAAAAGTATACGTATTATACATTAAAATAACTATAAATATCTGAAGATTTTATAAACACAGAGTTTTTTTTTCTAGGAAATCTGAAATAGGAGAATATTTTTAGCTGATGATTATGTTTTACTTCCTATCAGCTAATTCTAAATCTACATTACCTATCATCAGCTAAGTCTAGATCTACACTACTAGCCATCAGGTAAGTCTAGATCTACACTACTTACCATCAGCTAAGTTTCGATCTATACTATGTACCATTGACTATGTCTAGATCTACAATACTTACCATCAGCCATGTCTGGATCTACATACTTACCATCAGCGATTATAGATATATAGATATATTATAGATAATATTATAGATCTAGACATAGCCAATGGTACATAAATTAGATCTAGACATAGCTGATAGTAAGTAGTGTAGATCTAGACTTAGCCAATAGTAAGTAGTTTATACCTTGTGTTGTGACAGTATGTGGCATGCTCACTAAAAATAATATCTGAAATAACCTTCTAACTACTTTTCCAGTTCACCTGATAAGTCTAGATCTACTTGTGGTACATTCAAGAACAGTGATCTGGTCATAGTGCCTCCAAAGTCACAAAAAAGTTGAATATTCTTGATCGAAACTTCAATTTTCACACTCGTTGCTATAATGCTTCGAATATGATGAAAAGGGTCACTGGATATGCGCAAATAAAACGTTTACAATAAAAATTTGCACCGGTTACTTTCATTTTTTCAACGAAACAAAATATTGAGCCTTAAATGGCAGTACGGCAGGAACGCGTAGACTGGAAGCAGCCTCAAAGGGGTGTGCGAGTGGGAAAGTTAAACAACATGCATTTTTAAGAATGTTTTTATGTATGCTCATATATATATATATATATATATATATATGTTCTGTGTTTTCTTCCTTCGTAATTATGTTAGAGCAAAGGTTCTAGAACGTTTTGAGCTGTCACCATCTCCCCCCCCCCCCCCCCACCAACCAGCGTGTATTCAGGCCAAATCTATAGCAACCCCAAAAGTGATTCAACTCACTAGGTTCTACTGTCTCCCTGATGTAGCATTTCCCCTTACCACACATCTGAATCTTACCACTGCCCCTAGAAGGGGTGATATGACCTACTTTAGAAACCACTGCCCTTTTGAGGGGTAATACGACCACTGTGTCCTCTAAGATGCGCGGCCGCGCACAGAAAAAAATCATACCGCGCACAGCATTTTTGGAGCCGCGCGCAAAAAAAATGAAACTGCTACTTTTATTTTCCAGTTTCCAGATGTTTCTCCGTGCTATAATTGCGATCAAGAAAAAC
Organism: Achatina immaculata; assembly: GCA_009760885.1. Lineage (NCBI taxonomy): Eukaryota > Metazoa > Mollusca > Gastropoda > Stylommatophora > Achatinidae > Lissachatina > Lissachatina immaculata. The sequence continues at coordinate 13,791,475 of CM019714.1, read as the reverse complement.
TACAACGATGGTGCATGTTTTCCTTTACTGTTTCTTTCTTATTGAGATATGACTTTCGGATCGGATGTTTCAACTGGTCTTTTATCTCGTAGTTTCTGTAGTACTGTAGCAGAGTCGTGACCAGGCAAGTGGGCACACAGAGAATAGAGGGTAATGAAAATAAACAGGAAGATGAATTTCCACTGCTGAAAAGTACAACAGTTTTATCCTGTTATTAAATGAACAGACCTTTACAGTCACACACACGTTGTTACTACGCACATTTGCACACACAATATTTTTTTGCATATGAGCTAAACATTTTGCACACAGACCGCAGACCCTTAGAGGGAACATTGAATATGACCTACTTTGGAAACCACTGCCCGTAGGAAGAGAGGCACAACCCCTAACAGAACCGACTGCCCTTAAGAGGGGTGGTATGGCCCGCTTCAGAAATCACTGTCCTTAAGAATTCTGTCACACCATTCTCCCTGATGGCAGTAGTTTCAAAAGTGGGTTATAACACTCCTCTTAAGGGCAGTGCTTCCCAGAGAGGGTCATACCACCCCTCTTTAATGAAATAGTTTCCAAACTGGATCATACCACCCTTCTTATGTTTAGAATCAAAACACTAGACTGCTCAGTCGAAGGGACGGAATTGTGGTATATTATAATACCTCATGAATTATTTCCCTTGGAGTTTGGACTTTCAATAACCTACGGACGAAGAAAAATCAATAACTGTCAAACCATGATTTTATAGGTCATGTTTTGATCCAACTTAAGACAGAATTCTCGTGAACAAGCGACTGTTGTCTCGGAGTAATGTTAAAAATAGCCACAACAACTGTGAATTAGGTACAAAGACAATTTGGCTAGAATTTTCGCAGTAGTTGAAGGTTAAGTAAACAGTGTTTCTCGCGGAAAGGTTGAGACTTCTCGAGACAGAAGTTTCTAGATGGGGGCTGAGAAAATCTGTCGTATAAAAGAGGCAGACCTGACCAAGCAGGATTATGATGGATGGTTAGGAGTATGTAGAGACCAGCAGGTAACAGTAGCAATAGGACTACCTAGAAAGATGGTCATGTTTTGGTTCAGAATGTTTGTAACAGGGAGATTTTTATAGGCTTGTTCAACCAGTTTTTAGATTTTGACTTGATGTACTCTGGACTGCGTGTATAGTAGTTATTCATAGATCTCGCTTCATATAGTGAAAGTAATAATTGCTGTCCTTCTTAGGGCAGAACATTACTTACAGTTAGAGTAGAATGTGACCTCAGTTATTGTTGATAGCAGTTTTTTTTTTACCATTTTGGTCTGATGTGAACTTACTAGTTGTGATGGCTGATGTGAGCTTACTAGTTGTGATGGCTGATGTGAACTTACTAGTTGTGATGGCTGATGTGAGCTTACTAGTTGTGATGGCTGATGTGAACTTACTAGTTGTGATGGCTGATGTGAACTTACTAGTTGTGGTTGCTGATGTGAACTTACTAGTTGTGGTTGCTGATGTGAACTTACTAGTTGTGGTTACTGATGTGAGCTTAATAATTGTGGTTGCTGATGTGAGCTTACTAGTTGTGGTTGCTGATGTGAACTTACTAGTTGTGATGGCTGATGTGAACTTACTAGTTGTGATGGCTGATGTGAACTTACTAGTTGTGATGGCTGATGTGAACTTACTAGTTGTGGTTGCTGATGTGAACTTACTAGTTGTGGTTGCTGATGTGAACTTACTAGTTGTGGTTGCTGATGTGAACTTACTAGTTGTGGTTGCTGATGTGAACTTACTAGTTGTGGTTACTGATGTGAGCTTAATAATTGTGGTTGCTGATGTGAGCTTACTAGTTGTGGTTGCTGATGTGAACTTACTAGTTGTGGTTGCTGATGTGAGCTTACTATTTGTGGTTGCTGATGTGAACTTACTAGTTGTGGTTGCTGATGTGAACTTACTAGTTGTGATGGCTGATGTGAACTTACTAGTTGTGATGGCTGATGTGAACTTACTAGTTGTGGTTGCTGATGTGAACTTACTAGTTGTGGTTGCTGATGTGAACTTACTAGTTGTGGTTGCTGATGTGAACTTACTAGTTGTGGTTGCTGATGTGAACTTACTAGTTGTGGTTACTGATGTGAGCTTAATAATTGTGGTTGCTGATGTGAGCTTACTAGTTGTGGTTGCTGATGTGAACTTACTAGTTGTGGTTGCTGATGTGAACTTACTAATTGTGGTTGCTGATGTGAGTTTGCTAGGTGTGATTGCTGATGTGAACTTACTAATTGTGGTTGCTGATGTGAACTTACTAATTGTGGTTGCTGATGTGAACTTACTAATTGTAGTTGCTGATGTGAACTTACTAATTGTGGTTGCTGATGTGAGTTTGCTAGGTGTGATTGCTGATGTGAACTTACTAATTGTGATTGCTGATGTGAGTTTACTAGTTGTGGTTACTGATGTGAGCTTGCTAGTTGTGGTTGCTGATGTGAACTTACTAGTTGTGGTTACTGATGTGAACTTACTAGTTGTGATTGCTGATGTGAACTTACTAATTGTGGTTACTGATGTGAGCTTACTAGTTTTGGTTGCTGATGTGAGCCTACTAATTGTGGTTGCTGATATGAACTTACTAGTTGTGGTTGATGATGTGAACTTACTAGTTGTGGTTGATGATGTGAACTTACTAGTTGTGGTTGATGATGTGAACTTACTAGTTGTGGTTGATGATGTGAACTTACTAGTTGTGGTTGATGATATGAACTTACTAGTTGTGGTTGATGATGTGAACTTACTAGTTGTGATTGCTGATGTGAGCTTACTATTTGTGGTTGCTGATGTGAGCCTACTAATTGTGGTTGCTGATGTGAGCCTACTAGTTGGTTGCTGATATGAGCTTACTAGTTGTGGTTGCTGATGTGAGCCTACTAGTTGTGTTTGCTGATGTGAGCCTACTAATTGTGATAGCTGATGTGAGCCTACTAGTTGTGTTTGCTGATGTGAACCTACTAATTGTATTTGCTGATGTGAGCCTACTAATTGTGTTTGCTGATGTGAGCCTACTAATTGTGTTTGCTGATGTGAACCTACTAATTGTATTTGCTGATGTGAACCTACTAATTGTATTTGCTGATGTGAGCCTACTAATTGTGTTTGCTGATGTGAGCCTACTAATTGTATTTGCTGATGTGAGCCTACTAATTGTGTTTGCTGATGTGAACCTACTAATTGTATTTGCTGATGTGAACCTACTAATTGTATTTGCTGATGTGAACCTACTAATTGTATTTGCTGATGTGAGCCTACTAATTGTGTTTGCTGATGTGAGCCTACTAATTGTATTTGCTGATGTGAGCCTACTAATTGTGTTTGCTGATGTGAACCTACTAATTGTATTTGCTGATGTGAACCTACTAATTGTATTTGCTGATGTGAACCTACTAATTGTGTTTGCTGATGTGAACCTACTAATTGTATTTGCTGATGTGAGCCTACTAATTGTGTTTGCTGATGTGAGCCTACTAATTGTGTTTGCTGATGTGAACCTACTAATTGTATTTGCTGATGTGAACCTACTAATTGTATTTGCTGATGTGAACCTACTAATTGTATTTGCTGATGTGAACCTACTAATTGTGTTTGCTGATGTGAACCTACTAATTGTGTTTGCTGGTGTGTGGATTGTTTTCCACTTGGAGTATTCTGATGTTCAGTAACTATGGCAACATTTTGTTTGATTTTAAATGCTGGTAGTCCTGATCTAGGTATAAGAGTTATCCCACGTCTGGTATTCCTGATCTAGTTATAAGAGTTATCCCCCCGCTGGTAGTCCTGATCTAGTTATAAGAGTTATCCCCCCTCTGGTAGTCCTGATCTAGTTATAAGAGTTATCCCCCCTCTGGTAGTCCTGATCTAGTTATAAGAGTTATCCCCCCTCTGGTAGTCATAATCTAGTTATAAGAGTTATCCCCCCTCTAGTAGTCCTGATCTAGTTACAAGAGTTATCCCCCCGCTGGTAATCCTGATCTAGTTATAAGAGTTATCCCCCCTCTGGTAGTCCTGATCTAGTTATAAGAGTTATCCCCCCTCTGGTAGTCCTGATCTAGTTATAAGAGTTATACCGTCCTCCATACAGGACAGAGTTCTTGCCGGGAATTGGAGCCTGTCAGATTGTTAAATTTATTAATCTTCCATCCGTTAAAATAGCACAACCCGCACCAAAATTTACTGCCCTTAAGAGAGGTGATATGACCCACTTTGGAAACCACTGCCCCCTTAAGAAGGGTAGTATGACCCACTCTGGAAACCACTGCCCTTAAGAGGGGTGATATTACTCACTTCAGGAACCATTGCCCTTAAGAGAGGTGGCATGACCCACATATGGGCAACATTGTCTTGTAAAGGTTTTCCTGTTTACCCACCTGCTGTCTATATGTCTTAATGTATGGTGAATGTTTTTGTCTTTGATCATAATTTTCATGTATGAAAGTTTTTTTTTTTCATATATATTTGATTTTTCATGAAAAACCTTTTAATTGCATGAATTATTTTATATTTTTAACGTGTGACTGAGTTTTCATTCTAGACATTTATGTTTTCAGGTATACTGGGATTTTTGTGCTTAATAAATTTTTCATGTATGTTTTCATGCATGTTATTTTCACTACATAACAACTGTTGTGATATCTTTTTTCCATATACTTATTATTATTGTGTACATATTATCACTTTATAACAGTGGGAGGTATTTTTTTTCCTTCGTTTCTGATTTTATTTTTAAAAAATAAAAATGATTAATGATATTGTTTTGTTGTTGTTTTGTTATTGGCTGATGATGATCTTTAAAAAAAAGAAAAGAACAAAATGTTGAATTATTTCAGCGGTGTAGACAATGTCTACATCTTGTTATGTTATGAAATCACGATCCTCTTCTTGAATCTTAAATCTACGAATTTGCATGATCGCACTCGGGGCACCTATACATGCCCTGCTTTCTGCTTCAATAACCACAGAAGAGTACCAGTCAGTTGTTTGGCTCTGGGATCCTACCAGTAAGTTGTTGGCTCTGGGATCCTACCAGTCAGTTGTTGGCTCTGGGATCCTACCAGTCAGCTGTTGGCTCTGGGATCCTACCAGTCAGCTGTTGGCTCTGGGATCCTACCAGTCAGTTGTTGGTTCTGGGATCCTACCAGTCAGCTGTTGGCTCTGGGATCCTACCAGTCAGCTGTTGGCTCTGGGATCCTACCAGTCAGCTGTTGGCTCTGGGATCCTACCAATCAGCTGTTGGCTCTGGGATCCTACAAGTCAGTTGTTGGCTCTGGGATCCTACCAGTCAGCTGTTGGCTCTGGGATCCTACTAGTCAGCCACACGCCTCTTCCTTCCCCTCTCCTCACACTTCCATCTTTCATCCTCTGTAGATATATATATATATATTATCAGCACATGCCACTTCCTCCTCCTGCACCAGTTCCTCGGCCACCGACTTCAGTGTTATCCGAACTATCCATAGGAATCATCGTTGCCTCTCACTGCCGCATGTACTGGGCAGTATGGTTATCTTTATGTAGGTTATAGTGTAACCACATTCATTAATTGTTTGACTCTGCCACAGTTAAAGACACGGTTAGAGAGTTACAGATAACACCGGTATCACAGAATATATACGCATATAATGAAAACACATCAAACTCAACCCGGTGTGTGTGTTTCGTGCACACTGAGCTACACGTAGTTTTGAAGCCCAGTTGTTTTGGATGTAAGGCAATATGGCGATCAGAAGGGTGAGCGTGTTTTAACACTCTGAAGAAAATGTCCTTCACTGTATGAAATGAGGACAAGTGACTCAGTACTTGAAATGAATGACATGGCGGTTAGCTAGGGTAGGGAGTCCCATGGCAAATGTCGTAGGAGATGAAGTGTTGGAGGCCTCATTATGCTGGGCCATTAGTGAGTGAGACAGAGTGGCTAGTTCCTTTCCTCGCTGCCTTTCCTTCCTAGATGATCTCTGGTACCCATTTTTACAGACTTGGTCGACCTCGGAGAGGATTTTGTTGATAAAAAAAAAATCCCGCTCAGCTGGGTATTCGAACCCTCGACCATTCGGTTGCTAGACGACTGCTCTAGCCACTGCGCTAGCCTGTTCCCAGTGGACAGCTACCAACAGTTAAATGTTTACTTCAGACCTGACAGAGTACAGCTGACCAATAACTTGTTCTACCCCCTCCCCCCAACCCCACGTAATTAATCATAGAATGATGGTGCCCGGAGGTTCGCTTTTCGCAGCAAAATAGAGCCCCCCCCCCCCCCGCTGTTTCATCGCTCCTGTTTCGTCATTTCGCTTTTTCGCCGTTTTTGACAACTCTAACTAGCCCTCATTCACAAACAACGTGGTTCGCTGTTTCGTTATATTTCGACGCCCCTATAACTTTCCATCTTCACTCCGAAGCAGGAAGTTAGATGATTCTATTGATTCTATCACAGTTCCAAGTTAGATATTTCTGTTGAGCTTATAACACAGTTCCATGTTAGACTCTCTGTTGAGCTTATAGCACAGTTCCAAGTTAGACGCTTCTGTTGAGCTTATAGCACAATCCATTCTTTCTCAGGAATCAAAATATTTATAAAGTTAAGCATTTGTTCATTTAGCATTCGCAGGCACTTGCAAGTGTAAAAGCTTCGTTCTTTCTCGTGTGAAAAATTGTGTACCTGACATCTCGAACTGTTTTGTGTAAAAAGTTTTTTTTTTTTTTTTTTGCTGTCTAAGAAATACAAGACATTTGCCGGAAACCAGGTGTGTATGTTTTCGTCTAAAACTGGTGCACGCCGGAGGGAGTGAATTTAAGCAACAGAATTTCTGTGTCATGACCTCGTGTCCTTTCCAGGTGTCATGATTTTCAAGGGCATATTCAAGCACTTTATTTTAGAGGTGTAAGATAGCCGAGTGGATAGAGCACTGCTCTCATGGCTAGGCGGGTGCTCCTACTGCTGGAGTCCATGGTTCAAACCCCTTGCCAATTTTCTTTCTCTCACCTCTAAATATTTCTCAGGTGCAAACTCACAACACTATGCTGTACCACTTGAATGTGCGAAGATTTCGTTGTTTCTCGTTTAGAAAGGTAGATTGAGGTGTATGGTTTTGCAGAAAGACAGAGGGGATGTAGAAAATGAGAAAAAAATACAAATGGCAGAAAGTATGAAAGTAGGATGAGAATGTATAAATAAAAAGAAAAAAACATGCAACATCCAATATTTCGGCGTCAGCATTTTTCAAGGGTTACATATAAGAACAACACAACACATAAATAAAAAGAAGAAAAATTTTTTTAAAAACTTAGCTTTGTGGTATCCTCCCAGTACAGAATCGAACAAATGCGCCCCAAAGATGGGGAAAAAATGACTGGCAGACGACAAAGAAAAACAACTTCGACCAATCAGATGTCAGCTGCGTGTAGGTGGTGAAAGGGAAAGAACAATGAGAAAATGGGGAAGAAGGGGGGGGGGGAAGAGGTTAGAAAACTATAAATACCTTGTGGCTGCTAAAGAAGAAGAGGAAGGGAGGGCTAGGAGATAAAGCTAAAAATTGCGAATGAAAATCTGCAGCGAAATGAGTGGGGTCAAGACAAGAAAGTAGAACATGGCTAGCAGAACACAGGTGAAAGTTTAAAGGAAGCTCAAGTTAGTGCTAATTCCAGCTCTGGGTGGACACAGACAGCCTGGAAAAGAAGGCGCTGTTCTAGGGCCTTCCGAGATCCTACATCACAAGAACAGGCGCGGTTTTCCTTGGTAGTTTCTTTGACAGCTGTCAAATAAATGCACACACACACACATACATCCATACACATACTTATATACATACATATATACATACATACGTACATACATACATATATATACATACATATATACATACACTCATACATACATATAACATATATATACATACATATATACATATATTCATATATACGTACATATATACATACGTATATACATACATATATACATACATTCATACATACATACATATATACATACATACATAAATACATACATACTTACATACATATATACACACAAGTTCTGACAATTAAGTAATGAGACTAATTACATTAAAAAGAAAAATAAACAACAGTTGATGATATGATCTGTATTTTATTCAAAGTAAGCCCCTTGTGCATTGATACAGCGAGTAGCACGATCTAACAAACACTGAAACGACCTCTGTAGTTCTTCTGTTGGCATAGCTCTTAAACTCGATGTTACGGCCCTTTGGATGTCATCAGTATCGTCAAAGAAGCGTCCTTTCAATGGTAACTTTAATTTTGGGAAAAGAAAATAATTGCAGTGAGACAAATCTGAGGAATAAGGTTGATGGTTGAGAACACACACTTGTTTTTGAGTAAAAAAATCCTGTACAACTACCGCCCGGTGAGCCGGTCCATTATCATGAAAAGGAAAAAACTTCCAGGTGTTGAATACTCGGGTCGGACTCGGAGAATCCTTTTCAATAGGCGTTTCAAAATACTTAAATAAACTTTAGCAGTGAAAATCTGTCCCTCTGGAATAAATTCTTTGTGAATAACTCCTTTGCTATCGTATGGGCACAGTAGCATTGTCTTCACTTTCGACTTTTGAAGACGAATTTTTGCGTTTTGATGATGATGATGATGACTTCCACTGAGCACTTTGTCCCTTAGTTGTGGGATCATAACGGAAAATCCATGTTTCATCCTTTGCAACAATCAAATCTAAGAAATGTTTATTTCTGCGACAAGTTTTGATGAAGTCTTTTGCGTATTCGACACGTTGATGTTTTTGGTCATCAGACAAAGAAACTTTTTTTCTTGCCCAAATCTTCCACTAAAAGTTTACGAATGGTCTCTCGGTTAACACTAAATTCACCTGTCATCATCCTCACAGTCAAATAAGGATCTTGTTGTATCCGTTCTCTGACTTTAGTAATGAGTTCCTCATTGTGAACAGAAATTGGGCGTCTATGTCTAGTTGCATTTGTTGCATTTGTAATCATTTCCATACCACTTTTGAATCGTGAATACCACCTGAATATATGTGCACGAGAAAAACAATTATCCCCATAAACTTGTTGCATAAATTGAACTGTCTCAGTTGCACTCTTTCCTAGTTTTAAACAGAATTTATTGTTAGCTTTTTTCTCCATGCTGATTACGTGACAATGCACCTCTTACTAGGTCAACAAAATGGCGGCTTATTTGTCGTCTGCGTATCAGGCGGCGATGAAAAGTTGCCAGATCGTAGATGATGGTTGACTCTTTGCTTTGCTTTATAGATGGAATTTTTGTCTCAGCCATAATAAAATCACATTACTTAATCTTCGGACCTTCTACACACACCTACATACATACATACATACATACATACATACATACATACATATATATGCATACATACATACAAACATACATACATACAGCCATTCATCCAACCGTCCATACATCCATCCATTCATCCAACCGTCCATTTATCCATCCATCTATACATCCGTCCTTACATCCATCCATCCATCCATCCACCCATTTATCCACCCATAATTATGTTATTAATAACCTGATTGGATGTCCTTGCTAAAAAAAACCTGATCCTATATTTAGATTATAATGACGTCAAATTGGTCCAGTCTCGTTGAGAGAAAAACAGAACATGGCGATTACCACTTGCTTCCGAGAATAGCTTCCGTTCGTTTTTGGCTACGCTATCTTCGAAATAGTCCGCCATAGCTATGGCAGTATCGATCGACGCGAGGTGCGGGCTAAATCGGTGAGGAAAATAGACTGTCGCTTGCTATTTCTGGCCTGTGAAGAGATGCCAGCTATTCCGGACGGCAGAAATCGATAAAATCACAGAGCGAGTTATCGATTCCAGTCAATTTCGTTACCCAAAATGACGCATGACCCGACGTCACGAATGAAAATTGTCCGGGCGGAATGCAGCAAATGAAAGCACATCGATACTAATTTACGCATTTGCACAGTTGCCTTGATGTGTATGTATATATAAGGGCTTGCCGGCTGACCCACATGGAGTTCTGCCTGGCCTCTCCACTAGATTTCCTCACTGTGGTCCTCGACAGAGATCAGCTCATGCAGACTGGAGTTAGCATGCTTAGTTTGTCTGTGCTAGTTTCATAAAATCATTCCATTTGGCAAAGAAATACGAAATTTTACGATTACCAAATCATCCGCAAGACGCCGTGCTGTACATGTGATTCCAGGAACTGATGAGGCAGAAGAAACATGATGCTTGGATCTTTACCACGGTCTCCACATTTCAAAGGAATGATTACGTCTCGATTCTGTGGTTTTTCTGGGATTATTTGTTATTTCTGTGGCAATTTTCTGCGGTGGAAAGTTGAAAGTTTGAACATTTCTGTTTTGTGGCCTTGATTCTTATTTTTGGAGGCAGGGAAGATGTGTCGCTGTCCGACAGCTGAAGCATATCCTTGGAGAGATCGACCCTAGCAGTTTCATGAGGGGTGGAAGTAGTATATGGTCATTCTGAGGAGTTTGGACCTAACATCTTATTACAGGTAGGTGTAGCTACTTTCAGGTGTAGCCACATGCAACCGTAACCACAGGTAGCTCTGACCACGGGTAAGTATAGTCATGTATAGGCTACCCCACTGGTAGTTACAGCTACTGGTAGCTGTAGCCGCCAACAGGTGCAAATGTTGGTAGATTAACACTGATAAGTGTAGTAATATTCAGGTGCAACCATTGTAGACGTAGTCAACCGCAGGTGGAGCCAGTAGTATTTCTGTCTACATGCACGTAGAATCACTAGTATTTGTAGCAACAATCGTGTCTGCCTCTGTCAGCAGCCACACAGACGTAGGAAGACAGTATCTTAGTGTCTAAGATCCAGATTCTCAGAGCAAGGTGCCCTCAGACAGATCTGATGTGTTTGGGGCAGAAGAAGAGATTTAATTCTATGTCCCTGTCCTGTCTGAGGTAACCTTGTTTGATGGCCTACTTTCAGAACGTTTTGTTTCCTGGCAGAACATTAAACAAAATAATCCTGTACATAGAAACAGCCACTTTTCTGTCAGAAAACAAACATTTAGTTTTTAGTATGTGTCTAACATCCATCCATCCATCCATCCATCCATCCATCCATCCATCCATCCGTCCATCCGTCCGTCCGTCCGTCCGTCCGTCCGTCCATCCATCCATCCATCCATCCATCCATGTACTTAAATAAACATAGTCATCCATACATAACATAACATAAACAAGATGGCGTCTGTGATCATCTGACCGTGCTGTCATGTTTAAAATAAATAGGCAGCAAAAGCGAGAACTAACATGGCTTTTTAGAATTTCCAATCTTTCATCAGATGGTCAATTCCTGGTATAAAATGGATTTATTTAATAAGAAATTATTATTTTATATTAATTATTATTTTATGGTTGATATTTATTAATGTTGATGGTTTATTATGGCCAGGTCGACCAGGTTCGTTATCAGGCGACACTTGTCATCAAGGTCATTTAAGGGTCATTTACTTTTCAAGTCACGTGATTGTTAAAGTTCCTGGGGGGGGGGGGGGGGGGGGGTGGAGAGAAGGTTCCTTACCCCAGCTCTCTAGTGGCCTGTAATCATCAAAACAAAATTATAAATTTTCTGTGTCAGTGATGTCAGCGATGTCAGTGATGTTAGTGATGTCAGTGATATTGTAAATTTCAACCATATGGCCTGTCAGGTCTGCTTTTTTTTAGTTACATGGGCGTCGACTTAATGTGGAACACACGCCACTTTTCATGTTGCAGGAGCGATACTTATGCAACTGTGAAGGTGCATTTGTGTTACATATAATAAAATCAGAACAAATTATTTTTTGTTTGCTTCTGCAACACTGTCAGAGTCGACTAATTATTAGAAAGATACCATGTTTCCTTGATTAAACGCCGGGTCTGAAATAATTGCACTATTAAACACTGGGGGTGGGAGGGGAGGGGAATTAGTCAGGCTTAGAATAAAATTGGCGAACTACTTTTACGAGCCCTTGGTGACGTTTAACGGCACGGGAAGGATATAAGATAAGATATAAGATAAGATATAAGATAAGATATAAGATAAGATATAAGATAAGAAGAATAAACACATGCTCAAATAAACACCGGAAAAGTCCGTCGTCTCTATCCGATGCTGCAGAATATAACTGGCATTTTCAGGAATAAAAGCCTGCCTTGAATAGACGCCGGGCACTATATAAACGCCGAATCATGAAGCCGGGCCATTTATTTAAGGAAATCCGGTCTATCAACAGAGTCGAATACACCATACCAAAGAAGACATTTGTCCCAAGAATGGTAACACACACACATACACACACACACAGAGGTCGCCATCTTTGGAGGTGACGGAGGGAACAAGAGCACTGAATTATCTCCCTTACGCGATACAAACGATCGAGCCTTATCAGGACGTCCATGTGCCACCCTCAGCGCTGGAAGCAACAAGACAAGGTAATCACTTGAGTGTGGATGAAAAGGTTGACTGATGTTATGGTTTAGTTTTAGGGGGGGGAAAAAGGCAGAAAGGTGCAGGCACGGGGACAGAAATATCATAAAATAATATAAAATAATAAAATGAGCAAGTAGAAATGAAAAACAAAAGAAAAACAATCCAGTATTTCGGCAGGATGGCTTCGTCATTAAGGACAATAGCACTAACAAAATTAATGCACTCAAGAAACTGGATCTTATCTGTCAGAGATGATTCTTGTATCACAGGCGGGCACAAGGAGGTAGAGAGACGCAATACTTAGATCAGTTGTGATCTTTTATTAACAATTGGGGGCGGGGGGAGGGGAGGGGAACTGTGTCCGTTTTGGCAGCCAGCGACCCGTAACTGACATGCTGGGGGGTCAAGGTCGGCGAACCACACCTGACACAGACCCTCCGTCCTCTCCGTTCGTACCTCCAGTAATAAGCTTAGCAGGGAGTGCCTTAGTGTCCACGGTGGTGGAGTCTGCTAAAGAAGTATTTCACACCCCCCCCCCCCCGCTTTTATAGCTGTACTCAGGGACTGAAAATATAGTCGCCATAACTTGCTTCACAACCGACACAGTGCTGATCCTCAACATCTTCACCGCATCGGCTGCACAGAACACCAGCTCTCAGTTCCAGGGAGACTGAAGAAGAAGAAGATTCAAAATTTCAAGATTCTGATTCATATTAGAAAATTATCAGGACATTATGCTTATGGTTGTTTACAATAACTTGATTAAATTTGTAAACATAGATATTACTTATCAGTTATAGTTCCACAGACTTAAGTTTACTAATCTTATTTTCATTCTTTCTCCTTCATTTTTGACTGGTTGTCGCTATTTCAGAAGTCCGTCCCCCCATCTCCCCCCTCTCTTTTTTCCCACCGTTGGAAGTACTTCAGAGTATAGCTTGTTGGCACACGAACCTCATGGCAAACTATTCTTCGAACCACACAAAAGCTGCTCAGTGAGCCACTGCAAGCTTTGCTATGAACCACTCCTAGCCGGGCGGTGAGCCACTCCAAGTCACGCTTCAGGGTGGTTCACTGAAGTTTGTGGGGTACTATCTGAGTGCTGCTCCTTTCAGAAGGCATGGATCACCTGGGAACAACCGTGTTAAGAGCACACTTATCTTAACATAGTCTTCGTGAGACAGGGAACATAGATCTGTTTGCTTAAAAACTCTGACCTACTTCTGTAACCCAGAAACTTGTAGCAATCAACACTAATTGTAATTGTTATTTTTGTAAAATGTAATGTAAGGTTGATGGACAGATGGGGACATGGAGACTGCCGGCAGGGATGAGGAAAATCTGGTGTGGAACCAATGAATCCAGGACGTGGCAAGCCTATAGGTCTTTACAACAATGGCTATCAGAATGATGTAAACAAAACAGACCCAGCAGGCTATAGGCGGTGGGGAATGGATATTGTTGAAGCACTCATCAGATTCCTCATCCCAGAGTCGGAGTGTCTCTGTGGAACTGTCTCAAAGACGTCTGGCCAGCCAGTGTTGCATGTTGGATCTGACACGGAGAAGGCGCTTAAGTAAAGCCACCAGAGGCTGGAAAACAAAGTTTTGGCCAGGTCAGCCTACATCACTGTCTTCATGGCAGTCCGAGCAAGACCACAGTCTGCCCTAGCAAGGGAAGGTGCTGAAGTCAAAGGTACCCAGCCAAAAGGTGCATTGAAAAAATCAGGGTATCACGCATTATCGCCACTGTGAGTAAAAAGAAGAAGAAGAAGAATAAAAAGAAGAAGAAGAAAGCATGGAGCAGTTCACTTAACTTTGTAGGAGAAACTTCGCAACACTGGTCTCAGTCTCTCATCTTTATGTTGTAGGGTTACTGTACTTGTTCATTATCTTATGGTCGAAAGTTGATACATAGATAGACAGACAGACATGGAGATAGGTATACAGACAGACAAACAGACAAACAGGCTGGCAGACAGAGAGACAAGCAGACCGACAGACATAGATAGACAGACAGACAGACAGACAGATAGATAGATAGATAGATAGACTTACGGACGGACGGATAGATGGATGGATAGATTTAGCCAATGAATTCGCATTTCTTCTGATAAATGTTTACATATGCAGAAATGCAAAGACTAGAATCGACATGTTTTTCTTATGTCACCCATAATGCTATGTGCTGCCGTATCACTTCCCATGCTAGTCTTGGAAGTGCCAGCACAGATATATGATAGTACTAACCAATGCTGACACATGGCAGTTTGCTTTACTCACATTAAAATTGTTACACACACAAAAACCGACATATTGAACAATACAAAAAAGTTTGATATGAAACAAGACATCTATGGGAGATAATGCAATTAATTTTACTTCACAATGAGAAACCATGCGTTAATATATCAATTACTTCCCTTAGTATTGGGTACATTCCGCTACGGAACATTTCGGAAACTCGTTCTCTTGCACACAATTTTCATTTGTTATGTTTTATATTTTGACTCATGAAACAAGAATTTAGCAGGCATTTCGGCACCACAGCTTAGCAAGGTGGGGTTAAGAATTACCGAGAGAGTATTTCAAAGGAAATTTAATAATCCATAATTGCCATGCTTACATACAGGCGAGTTCAGTCTTAACAATCGTGAGAAATACAAAGTTACACATGTCCTAGAGCTGCATCCTACCTCCATGCGATATCCCACAAAACAGCCTGTTGTGTTTTCTAATCATCACAGAACAGCATGGTTTCCATGGAAATAGAGGATTCTGGTAATCGAACATCATCATTATGTGCCATGTACCCAGGGATGAATAGATGCGATTTCTTTTTTAACAGTGCATCGAACCAAGCTGAACCTAGTCCTATTATCAAAGCTATGTACCCGATAGGTGGCCTGCTTGGCTGAGTGGTTGAGCGCTGGGCTTACTAATCTGGTGTTACCAGGTTCAAGTCCCAACAGTGGGGATTTTTTTTTTCTGGTACACACCAAAAAAGGCCCCGGGATCAACCCAGTCTAAGGGAAAAAAAATGGGTACCAGAGAAATCTTGGAAGGTTAATACGGCCAGGCGTGATACTGACCTCGTCACACTTTCACGTGCCGAAGGTCATGGAAAATAGGGGCCTGACACCGTGTCCCAGATATGTCTTAATGGCACGGAAACGGGGATGCTACCTCTATCTTTATCTACCGGGATATATCGTTTTCAAGTTCTTCTATGTCTACATAGTCTAGTCTGAGAAATAACACGGCCTGCATGAATGACCTAGTCTGAGAAATAACACAGCCTGCATGAATGATCTAGTCTGAGAAATAACACAGCCTGCATGAATGATCTAGTCTGAGAAATAACACAGCCTGCATGAATGATCTAGTCTGAGAAATAACACAGCCTGCATGAATGATCTAGTCTGAGAAATAACACAGCCTGCATGAATGATCTAGTCTGAGAAATAACACAGCCTGCATGAATGATCTAGTCTGAGAAATAACACAGCCTGCATGAATGACCTAGTCTGAGAATTAACACAGCCTGCATGAATGACCATACTTGAGTGTTGATGAATGTTTCTGCCAGTCACTAAACTGAGCTGAAGTTCGCAGCTGCCGGGAGACAACCAACCACCTGGTCCCGACAGCCATTTCTGTGGGAAGTTAGGCTAACTAAGGCTCTGGTTAGTTTGTGGGGTGGAGAGGGGGTTAAAAAGAGACCTCGGGCTGTCTTCATTCACTGTCTCGTGAAGCATCATCCAAGACAAATATACTGCCACAATCATCATCATCATAGCTATTATTATAATGTTTATGATTAATTAGGGTTTATTATGTGTGATTTTTCATAAGAGACGATATCGTCAAGTTCCGGGATTGGTCCTAAAAGAAAAAAAAAACAAAACACAGGCTTGTACCTTATTTAAATTCGGTTGCTATGTAGCCAGCCCCCTCCACCTCCCCCAAATAGTTAGTTCCCTTCTGAAAGTACACAGCGATTCTGGCACCTCTTCCACGCACCGAAAGGTACAGTCACGGCAGATACAGTCACGGGAACTTTCCAGTACCCAACTCGTATAATGAGATCAGTGATAATTTTTTTTCCCTCTTTCTTGCAGCCCCCGCCCCCCCCCTTTTTTTTTTCTCAGTTACTGGCGATCTTCTTAATGTTCTTTATTTTATCGTTTCAGCCCAGAAGGAGCTCCAAGAACGTAAAAGGCGTCAAGGAAATGAAATGGCAAGAGATCCACGTGTTCTCAGGATGGTCTGTTGCATTGTCGCCCTCGTGTATGGCCTCCGAGGTTTAGGCTGGGAGCCTTGTCCTCGGGCTGAGAAGACATGGCGGAATCTCGCGAGAGTTTGTGAGATCCAGCGTACGGGGACTTGTAAACGAGGTGGAATCAAAGATGTTGATCAACACAACGGTGATTATTCTTTCTATAATCAAGAAGATGTTTACTGCAGCAATTTGTACTGTATATACATATATATGTATATATATAGTTCCCGTTTTCCGTTGTCCCGGTTTACGCATATTTCTTTTTCCAGAACGTCGGTCCACTTACATATTACACCTTGTTATTGTACATTTACAAACACATTTAAAAATTATATACAGTACGGCACTTATTGAATATAAAAACTACTCATTGTAAAGTCTATGTACAAAGTAAAAGGTTAGTATATTTAATTGTTAAAATCACTGTGTATTGACAGTAAAGTACCATATCATTATCAGTTTGTTTCGTTCCGTCCAGACTAGCGGTACAAGGCAGATTTTTTAAACATGTTCTGAGACGCGCAATATGAATTGCATAGTAACAGGGGAGAGTACAGTTAAAAAACTTTGAACTTGAAGATACAAATTTGAAGAGTTATGTCCCTTCCTTTATATCATTTCTACACATGGCTGACTGTTGCGTCTCCAATAGAACCTACAATACCCTCACAATGGACGACAAGCCAGCTATGCCATTTTATACCATTACTGTTTTGTTTTATACTTGAAGTTCACAAACACACAAACACAGCTGTATCCTACAAGCCACGCGTCTTATAGTGTATTCCTGTATGGAAGAGCTTTACAAATTTATGAGAGATTGTTTTAGAGAAAAGCGAAACCAATCGCCTGCTTCTACTTTGTGCTTACCTATATCTCTTTGGGCGCATTTTGTGCCCTCTTTTTTTACAAGGAGGATGCGAGAAAAGTAGACAAAATTATCTCGAAAATTTGTAGACAAAGGACTTTAGACGTGAGAGAAGAAAATGCAAATAATAATAATAATAAAATAATAATAATAATGATAATATAATGACTGCCACTCATGTAGAAAGTTGAAATATACCGAATACAATGGCAGCTAGCATGAACAGGAAAGAAAACAAAGAATCGTTAAATCAACTTCTTTTGAAGAGAGCAGTACTAAAAGAACAACAATAGAGCCAGGCAGTTGAAATATTTCGGTCACCCCAAGAGACATAATACAATAATGAAAACCATACTGCAGGGAAAATTACAACGGAAAATGAGGCAAGAGGTCGACAAAGACATAGATTAGTTTATAACATAAAGAGGTGGATAGATTCAGCGTGAGATGATGAATTATTGTAAACAGAAATGTATAATTCAGTTGTACACAAAAAAAAGAGATAGATGGAGACTGTGTGAATTATAAATAGGAATGGTAGAAAAAATTAGAGGAACCACTGCAGAGAATCTTCCTAAGGGGAGGAGAGGTCACATGATAGTGATGATGATAACTGTCACTCGAACAATGAACTCCATTAAGACAAGCAGTCGTCTAGCAATGATAGAACAACAGATCGTCTAGCAGTGATAGAACAACACACCGTCTACAACGATAGAACAACACACCGTCTAGCAACGATAGAACAACACACCGTCTTGCAATGATAGAACACTACATATCTAGCAACGATAGAACAGCATACCATCTAACAATGATAGAACAACAGATTGTCTACAGCGATAGAACAACACACCGTCTAGCAATGATAGAACAACATACCATCTACAACGATGGAACAACCCACTGTCTAGCAATGATAGAACAACATACTATCTACAACGATAGAACAACCCACTGTCTAGCAATGATAGAACAACATACTATCTACAACGATGGAACAACCCACTGTCTAGCAATGATAGAACAACATACCATCTACAACGATAGAACAACACACCGTCTAGCAATGATAGAACAACATACCATCTACAACGATGGAACAGCATACCATCTAACAATGATAGAACAACAGATTGTCTACAGCGATAGAACAACACACCGTCTAGCAATGATAGAACAACATACCATCTACAACGATGGAACAACCCACTGTCTAGCAATGATAGAACAACATACTATCTACAACGATAGAACAACCCACTGTCTAGCAATGATAGAACAACATACCATCTACAACGATAGAACAACACACCGTCTAGCAATGATAGAACAACTCGCCGTCTAGCAACGACCGTCTATCAACGATAGAAAAAATCTCAACGACAGAACAAGAACAAAATTAGGACTCGCCTGTTCTATACCTCCTTACACACATGCGACTCTCATCACTGCTTCGTCATCTCTGCTGGTTATCAACTACTAATTCCGATTTCTCTGCTTACTGGTTACATTTTGGTTACAAACCGTAACACAGAGCAACACTTGAGAGCGCCCTAGCTACCACCATCAATAGATTCACTCGATGGGAAAAAAAGGGGAGAAAACCAAGAAAAAACCCAATGTTGCTGTAAACAGTGTTTGAGAGACATGAGTGGGCCCTGAAGTGTCTGTACAGAAACAAGATTTTTTAACCATTTTTTTTTCTCTCAATCTGAGACCAAAAGGCCCCGGAGAAATGAACTGGTAACACACGCCAACATGTGAGAGATATAAAAGTTGCGAGACAAGTGCTCGCCACAACCCGGGCTTTGAGAATCACAAACGCTGGCCTCTGCGCCGAGCTCTAAGAGAATGTGTGCGCGCTGTTGCCTTCTTTCGTTCATACACAAACAAACTCGTCTAGGACTGACGTATAAACGTCAGATTGTTGCCTTCTCTCCATCCGTAACCTGCTGTCTATGGTCTTGATGCATGAAAATAAAAAGGCAAAACAATTTTACTAAGTCTGTACAAGGAAGAACAATATCGTTTCCAAATACCCACAAAAGCATGCAATATTTCGGCAGAACGGTTTCATTGGATACAAAAAGTATATATATACCAGAAAGACAAAAGAGGACATAACAAAATTACAAGGGTATCAAGGGAATGGAACTTTGTGTAGAGGGCAATCAAGAAATGAACCGACAACAATGAAATCTCAGTATTCGACCTGGGTAAAGATTATAAGATATTATAACGATTGAAAAATGAATGTGCAGATCAGTGGTGTTAAAACTGGGATCTGCAGACCCCTGGGACGTCTCGAGAAAGGTCAGCACATTCTATACTTTGAAGCTTTACTTTATGTGGAATATTAGAAATATGCGAGGATTATTAATTTAACACCACTTAACCTTCAGAGGTGTAAGAAAGGTGGCTCATCGAACTACTGTTACAGGTCTACGGCCTTGTAACAGAAAGCTTGAGGACCACCGATAGAACCCACCCGTTCCAAGTTACTGAATGTGCATATCCAAATACGTTATATGCAAATTAACTACAATGACATATATTTACAAGTGACGTAATACCATTTGAGTCACAAACAAACAAAAAATATTCAAAAATCTGTTCATTGTCCTCACTCAGAAGATTCTGTATGGGTAACTAAACTATCATCTATTTCAAAAGTAATTAACTTTCTTATCTTACATCCTTCCCGTGCCGTTAAACGTCACATAGGGCTCGCATAGTTGTTTGCCAAGTTCTCCTGTTCTCCGCGAGTCTTTCAACTTCATCAGGGGATGTTATGCCCACTAAACTGGCTTCTCTTAAGAATTAGCTCTTAAGAGTTTCACGCGGTCGACCTCTTTTTCTTCGGCCTAATTAACTTTTCAGTCTGGAACTTACCAAACATTTCGCACCACTCAAAGAGGTAGACGAGACAGATATAGATGAATTATGGAATTCATACAGCACAGCCATAATCACGGCAGCAAAAGCAAGTGCTGGACTGCAATCAACAAGTAGGAAAGCATGGATATCAGATAACACATGGAAATACATACATGAAAGAAGAGTAGCCAAATTAGCCATGTTGAATGTAAAGACAGATCTTGGAAAAGTTTTAGCAAAAGCAACATAAAAAGAACTAGACAATGAAGTAAAAAGTTCAGCTAGAAGAGACAAATTAACTTTAATTAAGTAAAATTAAGTATAATAAGATCAGGAACGAGGAAGTCTGGGAAAGGCCAGGACAAGAACCTATGAACTTACAAATCATGTCCAGAAAGTGGAGGTGGATTGGCCACACACTGAGGAAACCCGACACCAGCATAGCAAGACAGGCACTGACATGGAATCCTCAATGAAATAGAAAACGAGGAAGACCTAGACTTACTTGGAGAAGAGAAATTATGACAGTGCTCAGAGACAAGGGATACACAAGGAAGGAAGCAGAGAATAATTCCAAGAACAGGGATGACTGGAGAGCGTTTGTCCATGGCCTATGCTCTCAGGGAAGTGAAAGGCAATGATGATGATGATGATGATGAAAGACAGTATGGTACTACCTTGCTAGTTTTCGTGTACCAGCAACTTTGACCGGAGCAAGATACTTACGGCCTTTTTATAAAAATGTTAATTTGCAACCATTTGGAATACATAAATATAAAGATTCAAAAAGTAGTTTGAATATGAAACCATAATATAAACTAATAAACGTGCAATTTTCTTACAAATAAACGATAGAAGAATAAATGATTTACAGAAATCATACTAGAATTTTCCATCGAGCCACTGCAATGGCTCCGGTAAGGTCGACGACCCGTAGCTGTTATGCTAGCCATCTGGCCTGTCGTGACTGACCAAGACCCTGTCCCACCTCTGCTTAGTACCCCCAGTAACAGACATAGCCTGGATAACGGGGGCAAGGATCACCTAGTCTCCATGGTGGTGGAGTCTGATAAAGAAGTATCGCACTTTCCCCCCCCCCCCTGCTTTATAGCTGTACTCAGGGACTGACATAAAAAGCTGTTGCAACTCGCAGTTTCAGGAAGAAGAAGAAGAAGAAGAAGAAGAAGAAGATGGGGGAGAGGGGGCTGTAACTGATGAGAAAGGACTGGCTAATGAACGGGTTAAAAGTGAGGGAAAAGTTCTACGTCACTTACAAAACACCCCTAAAAGACCATGGCGACTGACAGAACTTATTTCTCTAGTTTATTTGTAAAAGATGATCTATTTTAGCTAGGGAGAATGGTATTTTCTAAAATCTACATCTGATAATTCGATAAATGATATCGGCTTTATTCTTCTGTCCAGCGATGATTTGTACTGCAGTAAAGATGGCAGTCGATGACGATGATGATGATCGAAAGCTACGGTTTCGCTGGCATATCGGGTACGCAGACGAGTCGACGAGCACTCATGTAGACGAGTAGACGAGCATACGAGTAGACGATAAGACGAGACACGACCCATGCCAGTGAGTTGCAGCGAAATATGCCAGTCTTTGGTCAGGCTGTTGTGGCTGACGATCTGTAGCAAGAAAAATGAGGTAGGGTCTTAGTCAGTCATGTTTTCTGAACAGGCATTTCTTCTCCATCAGTATATGTAATAACTGAGTTCATGTAAACAAACGCACATACACAACATGTATTTATATACATTAGGGTACGTACTTGGGTATATTTTGCATTCTTACAAACACATATAATACATGAAATACATATGCACATAATACATATATACACATTTTCTTGCATAATACATACGGATACATACATACATGAACAAAACTTACGTAATACATCCAGACACACAAGCAAACATACATGCATAGATCAGATTAGACGTGTGGACTTATCAGCACACATACACATATATATATTTGCATACATACATTTGCGTATAATTATTAAGACATACGTAATTATACACATACATATATATTTAAAATTAGCCTCTGTAATATGTAAAAGGTAAAAGTTGGAATGTCTTTCTAACTGAAACAATTCACAACGAAACAAAAATAAAAATAAATCTTAACTCTTTTGTTACTTTGTTATTCCCCGCGTCAGATTGTCGCAATCCCGCCTCATTTTTTTTTTTTTTTATTTGCCGTAAACCGCGTAAAAGAATTCATTTTGCAGGATTGCGAAATTCTGTCAGAAACTTTTCAAAAACAAGCAAATATAAAAAAATGTCAGAAGAAAGAGTTGAAATATACGGAAAACCCTAATTACAGGACACAAATCTGGGGCGGGCGGGCTGGCGGGGGGGGGGGGGGGATACCCCCTCGTTATGTTTATTGATTCTGGCGTCTGTGACGCAAACACATGCTGGTGCCCAAAACACGTATGTTTTAGTATAACAAGAGGGGAGATACTGTAAACAGATGTATCCTTTTATCTCGTATCAGCATACGCTAGCATCTCCTGTAGTTTGGCACTTTCCCCCCCCCCCCTGCTTTATAGCTGTACTCAGGGACTGACATAAAAAGCTGTTGCAACTCGCAGTTTCAGGAAGAAGAAGAAGAAGAAGAAGGGGGAGAGGGGGCTGTAACTGATGAGAAAGGACTGGCTAATGAACGGGTTAAAAGTGAGGGAAAAGTTCTACGTCACTTACAAAACACCCCTAAAAGACCATGGCGACTGACAGAACTTATTTCTCTAGTTTATTTGTAAAAGATGATCTATTTTAGCTAGGGAGAATGGTATTTTCTAAAATCTACATCTGATAATTCGATAAATGATATCGGCTTTATTCTTCTGTCCAGCGATGATTTGTACTGCAGTAAAGATGGCAGTCGATGACGATGATGATGATCGAAAGCTACGGTTTCGCTGGCATATCGGGTACGCAGACGAGTCGACGAGCACTCATGTAGACGAGTAGACGAGCATACGAGTAGACGATAAGACGAGACACGACCCATGCCAGTGAGTTGCAGCGAAATATGCCAGTCTTTGGTCAGGCTGTTGTGGCTGACGATCTGTAGCAAGAAAAATGAGGTAGGGTCTTAGTCAGTCATGTTTTCTGAACAGGCATTTCTTCTCCATCAGTATATGTAATAACTGAGTTCATGTAAACAAACGCACATACACAACATGTATTTATATACATTAGGGTACGTACTTGGGTATATTTTGCATTCTTACAAACACATATAATACATGAAATACATATGCACATAATACATATATACACATTTTCTTGCATAATACATACGGATACATACATACATGAACAAAACTTACGTAATACATCCAGACACACAAGCAAACATACATGCATAGATCAGATTAGACGTGTGGACTTATCAGCACACATACACATATATATATTTGCATACATACATTTGCGTATAATTATTAAGATATACGTAATTATACACATACATATATATTTAAAATTAGCCTCTGTAATATGTAAAAGTAAAAGTTGGAATGTCTTTCTAACAGAAACAATTCACAACGAAACAAAAACAAAAATAAATCTTAACTCTTTTGTTACTTTGTTATTCCCCGCGTCAGATTGTCGCAATCCCGCCTCATTTTTTTTTTTTTTTATTTGCCGTAAACCGCGTAAAAGAATTCATTTTGCAGGATTGCGAAATTCTGTCAGAAACTTTTCAAAAACAAGTAAATATAAAAAAATGTCAGAAGAAAGAGTTGAAATATACGGAAAACCCTAATTACAGGACACAAATCTGGGGCGGGCGGGGGAGGGGGGGTACCCCCTTGTTATGTTTATTGATTCTGGCGTCTGTGACGCAAACACATGCTGGTGCCCAAAACACGTATGTTTTAGTATAACAAGAGGGGAGATACTGTAAACAGATGTATCCTTTTATCTCGTATCAGCATACGCTAGCATCTCCTGTAGTTTGGCACTTTACCTTAAGATGGGCCCATCTCTTCCTGTCCTTGTATTTGATTTCCTTTTTTTTCTAAAATGTCTAGCCCTAGGGCGTAGGTCATCGGGGCCAAGAACGCATGCAGTCACGGGGGCCTCTGAGAGGAATCTTCATTAGCATGAAAGATTCCCCCCCCCCCCCCTCCAAACCAGTGACTACCCCCATTCATTCTGTCTTTATACACTACCCCCCCCCCACCCCAAGCTTATGTTTGCTCTCACATAAATCAAGGAAACCCTCCATACCCAGGATCAATGTACCCCCTCCTCCCCCCCCCCACAAACTCTCATTACCCCCACTTGTAGTTATTGGCCTACAGACGCGCTTCAACAGCATAATCTTAATAAAGTACCTACTAACCAATGATCCGTCATCTGGTATATCTTTCTGGACATTCATTAAAAAAAAAAGACAGGAAGAAGAAGAGAAGGCACGGGAGCGGAGAGTGGATGCAACGACACTAAAAGTTTGTCTATGTAGGTGGGGCCACATTAACCCTGCAGACTTCAGGCATTCCGTGGTAGTTTGTTTTATGTGGGGGGTAGGGCTCTCTGCAACGCACGGCGTATTCAAATCTGTGGTGGCTGGTTTTTTTTTGGGGCCTTCTCTGTCATATTAAAATCTGTGGGGTGGGGGGGGGGGTTTCGGGGCCCCCCTCTGTCATTTTCAAATCTGTGGGGGCCTGGTTTTTCTGGGCCTTCTCTGTCATATTAAAATCTGTGGAGTAGGGGTGGGGGTGGTTTTTCCGGGCCCCCTCTGTCATATTCAAATCTGTGGGGGGCCTGGTTTTTCGGGGCCTTCTCTGTCATATTCAAATATAGGGGGGGGCTGATTTTTCAGGGCCCTCTCAGGCGTATTCAGATCTGTGGGAACTGGTTTTTAGGGGCCCTCTCAGACATATTCAGTTCTGTGGGGGACTGGTTGTTTGGGGTCCTCTCAGGCATATTAAATTCTGAGTGGGTCTTGTTCTTCTGGGCCCTCTCAGGCATATTAAACTCTGTGGGGGCTTTTTCCAGGGCCCTCTCAGATATATTCACATCTATGGGGGCTGATTTTAGGGGCCTCTGTGTATAAGTTCATTTATAACTTTTTGTTCATAATCATTGTCCCCCTACTCTTCACCATAAACTTCCTTTACTTATCAGTAATTCTAGATTTGATCGCTGAACCAGCGGTTCTCAAACCTTCTGAAAGCATTGACGCAGGCATAAAAACTGTGAAGTCTTTGAAGTATACTCCTGATACCCAAGAACTGGCACGTGAACTATTTCAAAATAAAATTATGTTGATTGTATCAGTGAAAAATAACATCACTTATTTAAGTATAAACAAAAATTATCGAAAGACGATACGAAGGAGACAGAATTTCCCCTCTTTTCTGCAAAATGAAGACACACCTCCAGGGATATAAGAACTTAATAGTTTTGAACGATTTCCCAGATAGTTTTAAATAATCCCGTCGTGTTCAGGAAGGCTTCTCTCCACACAGTTTGAGAACCTCTGCTCAAGATATCTGATGGCAGACAAAATATGCCCAGAATTTTACCACTTCTTCTTTTTGTGGTGCACCTCAGTACGGGTTCAACATTCATTAATACTCAAATAAGCTACAAAGTATTCTACATTAATTGTTCCAACCAACGCAGCGGTTATCAAACTTTTTAAAACGGCCCTCTTGCTTCTCATCATATCACACTCCGAGGGCTCTACGGCAACATTTTTAGCTCCGATAACCACGGCCTGCTACGCTCTTTTTATTCATAATCTTTCTAGTTCTTCCCAGCTCTCATAGAGGGGGGGGGGGGTCAGTTCAGCTAAATTTGGAAACCACTAGTCTACGCGTTTCAGTTTTAATGGTTGCGATTTTTCTTCATAGCCTTTGCATGATTTATTCTCATGAGTCATTTTTCTTGCTCTCATTGTTCTACAGCTGCCGATGTTTTCTCTTCGAGGGGGTCCTGCCACAGAAGCTGCATCCAGCAAAGCTGCCAACATCGCCCAGATGATGCCGGAGTTGTTCAGACTTGTGAGTACCGACTTCAGACAACATTTGCAGTATACAAGGTCTCTGGGTAGAAGTTTCTCTGCTCGGCGTAGTCACACCACCGTGGCACGGTCATCTCCTTCGGTTGCTGCCAGCAGAGAGGGAGTACAATCAGAACCTTCGCTTTAATCATCAGCAAAACTGTGACACGATCGTCGCTCTCATTATTCATCAAGATTTAAAGGAAACCATCAGCAACTTCAGTCATCGGCGACTCGAAGAATTTGTTAGCACCCTCAGCCATCGACCATGTGAGGGGATTGTAAACACCTTCAATCATCAAATGATTTGAAGATATTATCAGCATATTCCATTATCAGTCATTCAGTCATTTGCATGTCCCTTGTGGAACTTTGCCTCCTTAACAGCTCTCCTGTAGGCCTCTCAGTTGTACGACAGATATCCTGCTGCTGCATCCATTGCAAATCATCAACAATGTCTTGTAGCCATATTCGCCTTGGTCTTCCACTCTTTTAACATTATGTACCCTTCCAAGATGGCCTTTTCTAAGTTCTCATGATGTTTAATGTGTCCAAAATATTTAAGTTTTCTCTGTTTAATTCTCTTTATTAGCCAGTCTTCTTCAATATTAAATTCTTGTAGTATGAATATATTTGTTCTTTTTGTGTTCATGATATTTGAAGAACTCTTATATAGGATTTACATTCAAAGGCATTTATGTGTTTCTCGGCTGTTTTGTTAAGTGTCCAGGTCTCACGGGCATATGTTGCGATGGGAAAGATGCATGCCCTTAAAAATTGTATTTTTGTAGTTCTGTCTGGTTCTCTCTACAACTTTTTTATTTGTTTTAACCAGTCATCAGTGACTTCTATATATCATCTAGCACTTTCAGTTATCAACGACTCAGTAAATCATTAATCAAAATCAGTCATCAAAAACATTAAGAAATTATTGGTACTTTCATCCCCTTGACTGACCAGACACAAAGCTCTAGCACATCTCTTCCTAGTTCCTCTATCCTTTCAGCCTCCAAGACACACGTGGCTGCTTGTAGCAAGAGAGGTTTCAGTTTATATCAGCCCTGACTACCCCATGTGACCACTAGCATCATCAAGAAACCATTTGACACCTACTGTCATCATCAACATCAGCCACCATCGTGAGAATGTGTCTCCAGCAACTTCAGACACATAGTGAAGAATACATCAGTACCTGGTTTACCCGCAACATCAGTCATGATCATGAAGAATACATCAGTATCTGGTGTCTCCAGCAACAACAGTCATGATCATGAAGAATACATCAGTATCTGGTGTCTCCAGTAACAACAGTCATGATCATGAAGAATACATCAGTATCTGGTGTCTCCAGTAACAACAGTCATGGTCGTGAAGAATACATCAGTATCTGGTGTCTCCAGCAACAACAGTCATGATCATGAAAAATACATCAGTACCTGGTGTCTCCAGTAACATCAATCATGATTGTGAAGAATACGTAAGAAGAGAGAGCGACAAATGTGTGGTATTTTATTGATTTCACATGAGATGAGTTTGTAGAGAGCAGCTGAGTCAACTGAAAGCAATGTAATCAACAGAAACAATGTAATCAACAGAAAACAATGTAATCAACAGAAAACAATGTAATCAACAGAAAACAATTTAGCAGAAAGCAATTTAACCACTTAAAAACCGCAGCGTCAACAGAAAACAATTTAATAAACAGAGAACAACTGAGTTCAGAGAGAGCATTTCAGTCCAAAGAAAATTACAGGGGCCACCTCCGAAATAGAAGACAACTTTTTTTTGTCTTTTTAAACCAAAAAACAAATGTTTTAAAACATGACAGAGTTCTAGAAGCGGTCGTTGTAGACTACAGTTTAAACATTTGAAACTTTTTAATTCAGTGAAATTAATACTTTTAACTCGACTGGTTATGTTTACTTCAAAATGTGACAGATAAACAAAGAACATGTACTAGAAGGTGCGAAAGAGATTGCAAAAAAAAAAATATATATATATATATATGATATCGATACTACCATCACTGTCTATTTGTACAGCCAGGAACGTCTTGTATATAAATATCTGATGTTAAATTCTGCACAAGAAAATAAAGCAGACAGTGATACCGGAGAAATTCTTTATTGTATAATAATATCTTATCTTATATCTTATATCCTTCCCGTGCCGTTAGACGTCACATAGGGCTCGCAAAGTAGTTCGCCAATATTTCCTGTCTTCGGCGAGTCTTTCAACCTCAACAAAGGATTTTATGCCTGTTAACTTGGCCTCTCTTAATAATGTTCTCTTCAGAGTTTCACGCGGTCTGCCCCTTTTTCTTCGGCCTGTTGTGTTCCACTTGATAATAATATACGTATAATAATTATTATTATTATATAGTTATACTTTATTTTAGTTAACAGACTAAAGAAGAAAAAACAGCAGAAGAAGAAGAAGAAAAAGAAGAAGAAGAAGAAAAAGAAGAATAAGAATGATCTTTATTTTTAAAGGGTAAGGAATCGGGCACACAGGGCCGTCTTACATTCTGCCCTTTCTGAAGAATAAGAAGAAAAAGAAGAAGAAGAAGAAAAAGAAGAAGAACAACAACAACGACGACGACAAGAATTTCATAAATTATTTCAATTTATTGTTTTGCTTCAGTCAATCACTTGCATGTCCATTGCCTCCCTAACAGCACTCCCGTGGACCTTTCAGTTGTGAGCAAGATGGCCTGCCACTGATGCATCCATTTGCAGATCATCAACGATGTCTTGCAGCCATCTTCGCCTTGGTCTTCTTCTCTTTCTTTTTCCCATTATGTACCCTTCCAAGACGGTCTTCTTCAAATTCTCATGACATTTAATGTGTCCAAAATATTGAAGTTTTCTCTCTTTAATCCTCTTTACTAGCCAGCCTTCTTCAATATTAAGTTCTTGTAGTATAGATATATTTGTTCTTTTTTATGTCCATGATATTTGAAGAACTCTTCTGTAGAATTTACATTCAAAGGCATTTATGTGTTTCTCAGCTGTTTTGTTAAGTGTCCAGGTCTCACAGGCATATTTTGCTTCATGAAATAATAATTTTATTAATGATTTTTATTTTTTAATTAGGTGCTTTTTCAGACCAAGTGTGAATTATCCAGTATTTCATTAATATTTTCCGGGATATGTGCCCTTTCTTGCTCAAAGGTATGAAAAAACTGTTAGTAATCATTGGCACTGACTGATTGGCGCGTGTTGTCTGTAACATGACAGCCTCAGGTTTAGAAGCTGAGACTGGAATGAAAGTCTTAGGACTCAGACTTTTTTTTTTAGGTGGAGGCGTGGATGTATCTCGGTTGGTGGTGGAGCCTGCTGAAGAAGCCTTGCATCTTTTCCTAGGTCTCCAGCCCCACAAAAAAATAATAGCCGCCGCTTTCCCCGCCACGCCCCAGACAACACATTGCCACGCCCCAGACAACACATTGCCACGCCCCAGACAAAACATTGCCACGCCCCAGACAGAAACATTGCCACGCCCCAGACAAAACATTGCCATGCCTCAGACAAAACATTGCCACGCCCCAGACAAAACATTGCCACGCCCCAGACAAAACATTGCCACGCCCCAGACAAAACATTGCCACGCCCCAGACAACACATTGCCACGCCCCAGACAACACATTGCCACGCCCCAGACAACACATTGCCACGCCCCAGATAAAATATTGCCACGCCCCAGACAACACAATGCCACGCCCCAGACAACACAGTGCCACGCCCTGGACAACACAGTGCCACGCCCCAGACAACACAGTGCCACGCCCCAGACAACACAGTGCCACGCCCCAGACAACATATTGCCATGCCCCAGACAACATATTGCCATGCCCTAGACAAAACATTGCCACGCCCCAGACAAAACATTGCCACGCCCCAGACAACATATTGCTATGCCCTAGACAAAACATTGCCACGCCCCAGACAACACACTGCCACGCGCCAGACAACACAGTGCCACGCCCCAGACAAAACATTGCCACGCCCCAGACAACATATTGCCATGCCCCAGACAACACAGTGCCACGCCCCAGACAACACAGTGCCACGCCCCAGACAACATAGTGCCACGCCCCAGATAACACATTGACACGCCTCAACATCTTCACCGCATCAGCTGCAGAGAACTTGTTCTGCTCGCAGGCCCCATGAATGAATGATCTTTGAATGAATGAATGATCTTTATTTTTAAAGGGTAAAGAATTGGGCACGCGGGCCCGTCTTACATTCTGCCCTTCATCACTCCATCTTTCATTCTTCCCACACACTTGATTAAATACAAGTATACAAATTACAACAGGAAAAATAACATATCAAAAGAGTGTAAGATTAAACTACTACATTCCAAGTAAAAGAGAAGAAGTAATTAACCTAATAAAATAGCTCTCAAACACGCATACACTCACACACACACAGACATATACATAAACAAAAATATATTTTCAGTACAGATCTTCAAGCATATATATATTTTTTTAACAATCATTAAAATAATTTCTAACAATATCTAACAAGTTAATTTTCGAACTGTGTTATTTTAGTACTTGATGGTTGGCGAGCCACGAGCTGAGAGAGTGCTGGTTATTCTATGGAGGCATGTAATTACAAGCAAGTAAATAATGAAACAGGTTTGAGTTAAAGGATGAAGTATTACTCTCTCTCTCTCTCTCTCTCTCTCTCTCTCTCTCTCTCTCTCTGAACCTTAAGTGCCCAGGGCACATGGGGCTTCCGCAAGGGTTTTCCACAAATGCCTGTCCTTCGCCTTTTTTTCTGCTCTTGCCCAGGTGAGCCCTCTATTTCTCAACATCCTCTCTGTTGTTCTTCTCCATGTCTCTTTTGGTCTACCCTTACTTCTGTTCCCCTGTGGTGTCCACCTTAGTGCTATTTTTGGTAGTGAGTTACCAGTCATTCGGAACACATGTCCCAACCATCGCCAGCATCTTTCCTCAATAATTGTTGTCAGTGGTTTCATCTGCATTTCTGCCAATAAGATGTTATTTCTTATGGTGTTTGGCCAAAATATTTTTCTAATTCTTCGTAAACATTTAGTCTGGAAAGAATTCAACTTGTTTTCTATGTAGTATTACTTATCTTATCTTATATCTTATATCCTTCCCGTGCCGTTAGACGTCACATAGGGCTCGCAAAGTAGTTCGCCAATATTTCCTGTCTTCGGCGAGTCTTTCAACCTCAACAAAGGATTTTATGCCTGTTAACTTGGCCTCTCTTAATAATGTTCTCTTCAGAGTTTCACGCGGTCTGCCTCTTTTTCTTCGGCCTGTTGTGTTCCACTTGATAGCTTGTTTTGGGATTCTCTGCTCATTTCTTCTCATCAAGTGGCCAACATATGTCCATCTCCTTTTCCTGATCACCCGTGAGACTGGTTGTTGTTCAGTCATCTGTCTTATCTCTGCATTGTTCTTGAATTCGTTCCACTTGATGCCGAGTATTTTCCTTAGGCATTTGTTTTCAAAAGAGTCTAATTTCTTTTCTATTTCTTTAGTTGTTTTCCAGCTTTCGCTAGTATTACTAGTGGAGTTTAAATGGTAGGAGAAATAGACAACAGGAAGATAGAACAAAGAGATCCCCTTAACTGGCTCCTAGAAACCACAAGCCCACCCGGCTCCTAGAAACCACAAGCCCACCCCCTCCCCTCCCCCATACTACTCCCACCCCGCCCCCCCCAACCCCCCGTGAGGAACAGAGATCAGTCCCTGTCTTACTGGTCAAAGCTGGGTTAACGCCATCATAGACTGTCTCAGTGAGAACTCCAAGTAGTTTGAATGGGTCTTGACCACACCTGCCGTGGCAGCTCCGACACTTGTACACAATGTCCGCCACCACATTCTTTCGGCACCCTCCCCTCCCCTCCCCCATCTTACTCCATCTTACAAGGTACATGGTCAGAAAGCGATGGAGAACTAGAGAGAATTTGTCAGAAGACCCTGAAAAGAAATATTAAATGTTTCAAGAATTGCTTAAGTATTCTCCTAACAGCTCTTCGGCGTATGACTGACAATGTCATGATTGACTTCTGACAATCTGAGGGGGTGGGACCCTTCTGGATCATGATTCTCAGAAATCTATAAACTTTTACAAAAAACATCCAGCAGCCTCTTATAGACCTCTGAACGTCGCGATCTATAAGATCCCTTCCCTTGGATTGTCAGGAGTCTAAACAGAAGGCCCCCCTTCCCTTAGATTGTCAGGAGTATAAACAGAAGGCCCCCCTTCCCTTAGATTGTCATTAGTCTAAATAGAAAGCCCCCCCCCCTTGGATTGTCACTAGTCTAATCAGAACCCCCGCCTCTTAGATTGTCAGGAGTCTAAATAGAAGACCTCGCCCCTTAGCTTGCCAGGAGTCTAAATAGAAACCCCCACCCCTTAGATTGTCAAGAGTCTAAATAGAAACCTCCGCCCCTTAGATTGTCAGGAGTCTAAACAGAAGCCGCCGCCCCTTTGATTGTCAGGAGTCTAAACAGAAGCCGCCGCCCCTTAGATTGTCAGGAGTCTAAATATAAGCCGCCGCCCCTTAGATTGTCAGGAGTCTAAACAGAAACCGCCGCCCCTTAGATTACCAGGAGTCTAAATAGAAGCTCCCGTCCCTTAGATTGCCAGGAGTCTAAATAGAAGCTCCCGCCCCTTAGATTGCCAGGAGTCTAAATAGAAGCCGCCGTCCCTTAGATTGCCAGGAGTCTAAATAGAAGCTCCCGTCCCTTAGATTGCCAGGAGTCTAAATAGAAGCTCCCGGCCCTTAGATTGTCAGGAGTCTAAATAGAAGCCGCCGTCCCTTAGATTGCCAGGAGTCTAAATAGAAGCTCCCGTCCCTTAGATTGCCAGGAGTCTAAATAGAAGCCGCCGCCCCTTAGATTGTCAGGAGTCTAAATAAAAGTTCACGCCCCTTAGATTGCCAGGAGTCTAAATAAAAGCCGCCGCCCCTTAGATTGCCAGGAGTCTAAATAGAAGCTCCCGCCCCTTAGATTGTCAGTAGTCTAAATAGAAGCCCCCGCCCCTTAGATTGTCAGGAGTCTAAATAGAAGCTCCCGCCCCTTAGATTGTCAGGAGTCTAAATAGAAGCCCCCGCCCCTTAGATTGTCAAGAGTCTAAATAGAAGCCCCCGCCCCGCCCCTTTGATTGTCAAGAGTCTAACCCCATAACCACGTGAGAGAGAAAACTAGTGGAATGATTTAGTAACGATAACGGTCATCATGATAGTGATAACAGAAAGGATAATTGTGTGATTGATCACGACAAGAAAAGGGTAAAATTCCAGATGAGATAAGCAAACAACAAGAACAAAGTTGGTCAAAGGCGAAATCTTCTTTTTTTTTTAACGTTAAAATTATACAACTTATAAATGCCAGCAAAAGTATCAGTAAACTACAGGAATTATGTTACATTGACTTTCCAAAATGGCGGAAAATTGTTATAAAGTACACGCAAAAAAAAAGGGTCGTAAATAAGTTAACATATAGACTAGAGCGCTAAATATATCGTTGTTTCCTCGTTTCAATCTTCATTTCGTGCAGCGTCTGCAGAATGTTAACAATATACACATATGTAATAAAAAAATAAATAAATAATTCAGAATCCCCTGGCCTAGTTTCCCCCTCCCCCATTTTCCTGTTTTGTTTTCGGTTGGGGGGTGAGCGGGGTGTTTTCTTTCGAAATTTTTCCTCGTGATTTCCAGTTATAATTCAAAAATAATTATTGGTCACAAAATGAGAACAAACAATACCCTTGCACCAGATGACGTCAAACCGAGATATGGGGATCGATTGGGGGCCAGATTTGGCCAAAACCAGAATGGAAAACACCAGAGACCCCGTGATGTAACATTGATTACTAGTAAATGACGCAAACTGCGGGAGAAATATCTCGCGGAAAGCAATTTAGGGCAATCTCCCAGTCGTTAATCTGTCGCGGCAATGACGTCACGATTGCCTTTTAAGGTACGTTTTATTTCAGTCTCCCCTCGCTTGTTTCTTTTTTTATCCCCCGCTCTCGGCTCGAGGTACCTAGTAAGGAGTTTCCCCCTCGTCTTTGACGTCATCTGCCAATGACGTATTGATCTACCCTCGCATCCTCTTCGAGTATCAAAGACAGAAAAGCCTTATCGAGCGCAGTCCACAAGGTCGCTGCAATGACGTCATTACGCATCGATCGCGTAATTATGACGTCACCAAACTGGTGGGTTTTTCTCGAACGTTTTTATCTTCAAATTATTTTTTATCTTTTTTTTTTTTTTGGCTTCAGCCGAAAGTGATAAAAAAAATCTTCCCAGCCGTGAATGGAATCGGTGTGTTTCTTCTCTCTCTCTCTCTCTCTCTCTCTCTCTCTCTCTCTCTCTCTCTCTCTCTCTCTGCCTTCCCCTGTAAAAGAGAAATGTGGGTTCTGTAATATGGGGATGTGGGGAGGGGATGTATTTTCTAGGTCATCGATTGGAAAGGTGAAGGCGATATCAGAAAAATGGGCGCTGATGCCAGGCAACAAAGTCCGGATCTCCTAAAGATGGCTCCAGGAACAAATCTAAAGTGTCGTCTTCGGCTGGGAAATATAGAAGATAATACTTGCTAGATAAATAAATGAGGGGATGTAAGGCAGGGGATCTAGGGATAAAACAATATTATCCTTTTTTTCTGAAAAGGGGAGAAATGTATCTTGAGAGGGCGTGAGAGGAGGGTGGGAAACAGAAACATACGACAGATGACACAGTCTGACGTTCTGTTTTATAAAAGAAGTTCTTATGTGGGCGGGAGAAATTTGTGACAAAAACCAAGTTCTGTGTTTGTGTGTGTGTGTGTGTGTGTGCTTTTTTTGTGTTTTATCCCTCTTATTTGTGTACTCCACAGAAAAACAGGAATTAATAATGATCGAGCTTACGGTCCCATACGAAACTAGAATAGAGGAACAGCATTTATTCAAATTGGAGAAGTACAATGATCTAGTCAAACAACTGAGGCAAGGGGCAGGAATCAGGGCAAAAGTGATAGCTGTAGAAGTGGGAGCAAGGGGATTCGTAGCAACATCAGCATATGACCTATGTAAGCAACTGGGCATAAAGGGACAAGCAAGAACAAGGGCATTGAGAAGCCTTTCAGAAACAGCAGAAAAGGCCTCATGCTGGCTGTGGAGTATGCGAAACAAGCATTGGGAACATAAATAATTTCATTTGCCACAACCAATACCAGTCCTCCGTAGCTAAATCGCTAAAGACGCACTGTAAAAGTGCAGTGGCAACTGGAAGATCATGGGTTGAATACCGGGACTAAAAAAAAAGCAACAACTCACAAGACCTCTGGGAGTCATGGCCCAGAGGGGCCCACCCCCCCTTAGAGTGTCAGGAGTTTAAAGGGCCGAAACACTTGTCTGAGGGGGGGGGGGTACTTCCTCTGATGATCTGAAGGACTTGTGTTGTTGTTCCGCTCTCTACAGTAGAGAGTTTTCTGCATATCACTATCATCGTGCTGTTTGTAGAACAGCAGAATTAATATATGCGATAATTATCCAGAGATCATTTTAATAGGTTCGTTCTTGTGTATTGTAATCAGATCTAGTACCTTCTTTTTCCTGTGACACTTTGGCAGCTTGTCTGATTGTTGTTCTCATCTCGAGTCCATTAGCGATCTTCTTCTTCTTTTTTGTCTTCTTCTTCTTTGTGCTCTTCTCCTTCTTTGTCTTCTTCTTCTTTGTCATCTTCTTCTTCTTCTTCTTTGTCTTCTTCTTTGTCTTCTTCTTTGTCTTCTTCATCTTTCTCTTCTGCTTGTTTGTCCTCTTCTTCTTCTGTTTTGTCTTCTTCTTCTTCTTCTTGATTGTCTTCTTGTTCTTCTTCTTGAGTGTCTTCTTGTTCTTCTTCTTTGCCCACTCTTTCTTCTTCTTCTTCTCCTTTGTCTTCTTCTTCCTCTCTCTTCTTCTTTGTCTTTTTATTCTTTGTCTTCTTCTTCCTCTCTCTTCTTCTTCTTCTTCTTTGTCTTCTTCTTCTTCTTCTTCTTTGTCCTCTTCTTCTTCTCCCTTATGTCTTCTTCTTCTTCTTCTTCTTCTTCTTCTTCTTCTTCTTCTATCTCCATAGAACTGCCAATTGGTAATCTTTGCTGCCAGTGCTACAGAGATGTTGAAAAAAGCATCATATCCGATTGTGGGCAGGTCACAGTAACTATTTTGTCGGTCCATGAGTTCAGCCAGAAAGCATGATAATGTGCAATACTTCTTTGATAGACTCCACCACCATGGGGACTATGGCGATCTCTGCCCCGTTAGCCAGGCTAGGCCTGTTAGTTAGATTACCAACAGAGAGGTGGGATAGGGTCTTGGTCTGTTATGGGTTGCTTATTATCAAAACCAACAGCAGCTTCGAGTTTCGACTTACGAACGCACCGATTTACGACCGGTCGTAATTACATCGCAGATTCCACAGAAATTTGATGTGTCGTGATCCACTGTACGATTAATTTCCACACAGTTATTGTGCTCATCTAATATGCATTCTGTTATTAAAGTGATATTAAACTTGTCCATCTTGCAGCATGTTATAGTAGTGCATTGTAGTTAGCGTCTGACCTCCCGCTATAGCGACCGATTTAAGGCCACATCGACTTACGGTCTGATTTCCCAGTCCCAAATGCGGCCATAAGCAGGGGCACGAGCGTATGAAGATAAATTCCAGCAACTTCATTCAATCTTTCATGAAAGGCAATCTATGAAGTATTTGTTTTCTGTGATGTTGTCCTTTCATAAAAGACAGTCTATGAAGTATTTGTTTTCTATGATGTTGTCCTTTCATAAAAGGCAATCTATGAAGTATTTGTTTTCTGTGATGTTGTCCTTTCATAAAAGGCAATCTATGAAGTATTTGTTTTCTGTGATGTTGTCCTTTCATAAAAGGCAATCTATGAAGTATTTGTTTTCTGTGATGTTGTCCTTTCATAAAAGACAATCTATGAAGTATTTGTTTTCTATGATGTTGTCCTTTCATAAAAGGCAATCTATGAAGTATTTGTTTTCTATGATGTTGTCCTTTCATAAAAGGCAATCTATGAAGTATTTGTTTTCTATGATGTTGTCCTTTCATAAAAGGCAATCTATGAAGAAGTATGTGCTTTCTATGAAGCTATCCTTTACTGAAGGACAATCTATGAAGTATTTGGTTTCTATGAAGTTGTCCTCTACTGAAAGGCAGTATATGAAGTATTTGTTTTCTATGATATTGTCCTTTCACGAAAGGCAATCTATGAAATATTTGTTGTCTCTGATTACGAGATTATTAATCTACTAAAGTGATGAATGTATAAGTGATATAAATAAACTATTACACGTAACCAGGCATTAGATGGAAGTCTAGTGGCGGAATTTTACGCGAAAGATAAAAATATTCAGTAGAGTACTTTCATTCAGATATCTGTAATCTTAAATGTATGTCAGCTTAACCCTTGTTCAGTCTTTCTCGATGAAGGCGGCCTGCCGAAATATTGCTTTGTTCGTTGTTCTTCATTTACGACACTTTCCTTGGTGTCTTTTATTCTCACTTTTAACATTTTCGTACTTATATATATATATATATATATATATATATATATATATATATATATATATATATTGTGTGTGTGCGCGCGCGCGCAAGGTCAGACAATTAGACAATGAGACTGATTTTATTATGGCCAAGACAAAAATGCCACCTATGAAGCAAAGCATGGAATCCGCACAGACAACCTTCATCTATGATCTGGCAATTTTTCATCGCCGCCAAATAAGCAGACGACAAACAAGTCGCCATTTTGTTGACCTAATCAGAGGTGCATTGTTACGTTATCAGCAGGGAGAATAAAGCAAACATTAAATTTTGTTTAAAACTCTTAACAAATGCCATTAAGACAGTCGAATTGATGCGACAAGTTTATGGGGATAATTGTTTATCTCGTGCACAGATATTCAGGTGGTATTCACGATTCAAAAGTGGCGTGGAAACGATTACAAATGCAACTAGACATGGACGCCCAATTTCTGTTCATAATGAGGAACGCATTGCAAAAGTCAGAGAACGGATACAAGAAGATCGTTGCTTGACTGTGAAGATGATAATAGATGAATTTAGTGTTAACCGAGAGACCATTCTTAAAATGTTAGAAGAAGAATTGGACAAGAAAAAAAATTACTTGCCGTTTTGTACTACATTCGTTGTCTGATGACCAAAAACACCAGCGTGTTGAGTACGCAAAAGACATCATCAAAACGAGTTGCAGAAATAAACTTTTCTTAAATTGGATTGTTGTAGAGGATGAAACATGAATTTTCCGTTATGATCCCACAACTAAACGTCAAAGTGCTCAGTGGAAGTCATCATCATCACCAAAAGGCAAAAAATTCGTCTTCAAAAGTCGAAAGTGAAGACAATGTTGGTGTGCTTCTAGAACAGCAAAGGAGTTATTCACAAAGAATTTATTCCAGAGGGACAGGTTGTCACTGCCAAAGTTAATTTAAGTATTTTGAAAAGTCTATTGAAAAGGATTCTCCGAGTCCGACCCGAGTATTCAACACTTGGCAGTTTTTTTCCTTCTTCATGAAAATGCACCGGCTCACCGGGCGGTAGTTGTACAGGAATTTTTGGTCCAAAAGCAAGTTTGTGTTCTCAACCATCCACCTTATTCCCCAGATTTGTCTCCCTGCGAATATTTTCTATTCCCAAAATTAAAGTTACCATGGAGAGTGCGCTTCTTTGGCGATACTGATGACATCCAAAGGGCCGTAACATCGAATTTAAGAGCCATACCAACAAATAAACTGCAGAGGTCGTTCCAGTGTTTGTTAGATCTTGCCACTCGCTGTATCAATACACAAGGGGCTTACTTTGAATAAAATACAGATCATATCATCAACTGTTGTTTATTTTTTTTTAATGTAGTCAGTCGTATTACTTAATTGTTGGACCTTATATATATATATATAAAGACTCACTATACGCCTCTATCGGATATATCTTCCCGTAAAACTGCACTATACGCCTCTATTGGATATATCTTCTCGTAAAACTGCACTATACGCCTCTATCGGATATATCTTCCCGTAAAACTGCACTATACGCCTCTATCGGATATATCTTCCCGTAAAACGGCACTATACGCCTCTATCGGATACATCTTCCCGTAAAACTGCACTATACGCCTCTATCGGATATATCTTCCCGTAAAACTGCACTATACGCCTCTATCGAACTCTATGTTCTAGAGCCATGAAAAATGAATCTATTGCTACATATTTTTTCTCGAACTAGAGGCTCTTTTCTCTGTGTCGTCGATCTCCTATCGACCGAGCTATGAGAATGAGTACTCTACTCTTTGCATTGAGGAGAACTGATTCAGGAAACGAAGAAGACTGGCCTGTTTGGTAAGGCGTGTAGGATGTTGAAAAAAACAAAAAAGAAATTGTCGTTTATTGGGCATTTACGAGTTTCGTAGCGTCAGCTCTCAGGTACGTTCAGATGTTGAGAGATTAGTGGTAGCGTATCTAGAGCAGCAGCCTTTGTGTGTGAGCGAGCCGGATATTTAATTTCGACCTGGAAAGACGAAAAAAAAACACACTGGAGCTTACTGAGACTCGAACCCATGCCTCCGAAGAGATGCACGTGTTCAAAGAACAGGCCAAACCTCAGGATCAATACAAAGTTTCATGTTGCGAATTCCATTTTACAGTGCACTGTCAGCGCCATTCTCTTTCACTTCTCTGCAAACGATCTGGAAAAGTCCGCCTGACATGTCAAAACCGGGAATAATCACCTGTAGAAGACGCCCAGGTGAGAGCATGCTCAACACGCCAATCAAAACGATTTCGGGGTGGGGGGGGGGAATGGGTATACTTATCCAGGTTTCTCTTCTCATGAATAAACAACTGCTGCCATCGACAGATTTTGAAGAGCATTCTACGCTGCAAACAAAATAATGTGTTGTAATGTTCTCTACCAAGCCGCTCCCGTGCAAACTCCACCAGCCATCCAGCTAATTTCTCCTCCATATTTAGAAATATAAAGTTGTCATTATTTATATTCTTCCAGGGCAACCTTGACAACATCAGCAATTATATGACAGCGCGAAAGGAAAACACTTTTAAACGACAGCCAGTTAAATCTCTTGCAGAATCGCATTAAAGCTTTCTCCAGAACGCGAGAGCAGACGCAGATAAAGGCAAGCCGCCATACGAGGCATAAATACTCGGTATCGATTAGGTTTTGTCTTGCCTGGTCTGCAGGCGTATTAAAATCGATATCAGACCATTTTTTTTAAAGGTAGAAAATTATGTCACATGCTAGGTAAAATGTTTACAGGTAGTTCGTTCCAATTCACTTGATTGCAGCTTTGTTCCCCTTTAACTTAAATGCTGTATTCTTGACAGCGTTTTCTATGTTGTTCAGCCTCCCAATATATTCATCCACATCATCAGATCACGTGCGAAACGACCGTGACACGTGGTAAGTCACACTGACCCAACGAACTGGCAAGCAGTTTTGCATTAACTCTTTCACTACCGAACACAAATTTCGAAGAACACATCTCTCTCTCTCTCTCTCTCTCTCTCTCTCTCTCTCTCTCTGAATCTTAAGTGCCCAAGACACATAGAGCGGGCTTCCACAAGGGTTTTCCACAAATGCCTGTTCTTTGCCTTTTGTCCGCTCTTTCTTACGTGAGCCCTCTATTGCTCAACATCCTCTCTGTTGTTCTTCTCCATGTCTCCTTTGGTCTACCCTTACTTCTGCTCCCCTGTGGCGTCCACCTTAGTGCTAGAACTAAGATCGTATAACCAAATTATAATAAATACAACTGCCATTGTTTTTACTCGTAGTTTGCAAGTCTATATTTGACTTAAAATATATATATATATATATATAAGGGTTGTGAAGCCACTGACAGCAATTATTGAGGAAAGATCTGGTGATGGCTGGGACATGTGCTCCGAGTGACTGAAACTCACTACCAAAAAATAGCACCAAGATGGACACCACAGGGGAACAGAAGTAAGGGTAGACAAAAGGAGACATGGAGAAGAACAACAGAGAGGATGTTGAGCAATAAAGGGTTCATCTGGGCAAGAGCGGAAAAAAGGGAAAGGACAGGCATTTGTGGAAAACCCTTGCGGAAGCCCCATGTGCCCTGGGCACTTAAGGTTGAGAGAGAGAGAGAGAGAGAGAGAGAGAGAGATTTGACTTACGCAATAAATGAAAATGTGAATCTCCAAAGCCAAGAATAAAACTAGATAGATACAACCAGACAGATATAAATAATGTCTTACTTCTTTATTCATTTTTAGGTAATTTTTTTTATAAAGTCCTTTAAATGAGTTATAGTGCTCACTGAGTTAATGGCAGCATTTGTTATGAAATTAAAGTTCGTACCGCCGATTCAGATTCGCTTAGGAGACAGTCTCCAAACTTTGTCTTTGTGCACCATCAGCGGCAGATTCACGCTCTACTACAGGACATAACACGGTGTCACTAGCTCCTTTTGCCACTTCCTTGTTTGGTAGAGCCAGAGATTTGGAGGTTACATGAACTGAAACTCAAAATATAAAGTGTAATGACTCCTTTACTGAAAAACAAATACGTTAAAACTGAAACGAAAAGGGCACTGTCCGACACAATTTTCCTCCCAACTCTGTGATATCAATGTCAAACATGGACACTAACAGCCGAGAACTAAAGAAAAATCATCGCGACAGAAATGAGATGTAGGAGAATACTAAATATGAAAAGAAGAGACAAAATAAGAAAAGACACCATCAGGGCAAAGGTTGGAGTAACACCAGTATTACACTATATCCAGAAACAGCAAGTCAGATAGTTTGGCCATGTTACACGGTTACCGCCAGACAGTGTATCACAGAAAACATTCACACTAAGATTTGTAGGTAACAGAGGAAGAGGCCGCCCATGCAGGAGATGGAGAGAGGAAATTACAGAAGCGTTAACTATCCCATTATATGAAGCAAATCGTCGAGCCCTA
This sequence comes from Achatina immaculata, assembly GCA_009760885.1. Taxonomy (NCBI): domain Eukaryota; kingdom Metazoa; phylum Mollusca; class Gastropoda; order Stylommatophora; family Achatinidae; genus Lissachatina; species Lissachatina immaculata. The sequence continues at coordinate 13,748,915 of CM019714.1, read as the reverse complement.
TCGAGACGTCTATTTGTCCCCTCAACACTGAGAAATATATGAGGAAGGAGACAAGACAAGATAAGACACGACAAGATAAGATTAGATAAGATAAGACATAATAAGACACAAGACAAGATAAGACAAGGCAAGATAAGATAAGACAAGACATAATAAGACACGACAAGACAAGATAAGACAAGCCAAGACAAGACAAGATAAGACAAGACAGGACAAGACATGATAAGACAAGACAGTGTTTCGGCCCGAGGTCATCCGTCTGTGGAGATGGACTCTCGGCCGTTTCTGGAGCTGGGGAAGTCAAGGCCTTTGTGGTGCTGACCACTTCACGCTTTTCTGCAGCGACGCTTAACTGGGGCCCATGGGCTCCCCTCGAGGGTCCGCAGAACGAATTTTTAGAGTTCATGAACCAGCAAATGGTTTGGCTGGAGTAAAAAAAAACAACATAACCCCATCTGGATTGTATTTATTGTTTTATTTTAAATGAGAAATCCACAGTTGTTCCCAAGCCGGAAAGGGGGTCGACCGCTATTCTCAAGCCAGAAAGGGGGTCGACCGCTATTCTCAAGCCAGAAAGGGGGTCGACCGCTATTCTCAAACCAGAAAGGGGGTCGACCGCTATTCTCAAGCCAGAAAGGGGGTCGACCGCTATTCTCAAGCCAGAAAGGGGGTCGACCGCAATTGTCAAGCCGGAAAGGGGGTCGACCGCTATTCTCAAGCCAGAAAGGGGGTCGACCGCTATTCTCAAGCCGGAAAGGGAGTCGACCGCTGTTCCCAAGCCGGAAAGGGGGTCGACCGCTATTCTCAAGCCGGAAAGGGAGTCGACCGCTGTTCCCAAGCCGGAAAAGGGGTCGACCGCTATTCTCAAGCCAGAAAGGGGGTCGACCGCTATTCTCAAGCCGGAAAGGGGGTCGACCGCTATTCTCAAGCCAGAAAAGGGGTCGACGATGAGGAAAGTGGTAAGAAACACTTGTGTAGTGTGGTTTCAGGTCGAGGAAATTCTAGAAACTTGGAATATACACCAAAGCGGCTGTTTATGGCGCAGTAGGATTATGATATTCTTCACATACTTGCATGTAATAGGATGAACTCTACATATCTATATATAAGAAGGGTGAACTCTACATACCTCTATATAAAAGGGTGAACTCTACATACCTCTATATAAAAGGGTGAACTCTATATATCTATATATAAAAGGGTGAACTCCACATATCTATATATAAAAGGGTGAACTCTACATATCTATATATAAAAGGGTGAACTCTACATGTCTATATTTAAAAGGGTGAACTCTACATATCTGTATTTAAAATGGTGAACCCTATATACCTTCATATAAAAGGGTAAACTCTGAATGTATCTGATATTAAAGTTCTAGAAAAACAAAGACTGAAGTGGTTTGGCCACTTATCGAGACTGATACACATACGGCCAGCAGTGAGGGTCTTCGAAGAACTACAGGACACAGGTCAAGAGAAAGACCCAGGGACTGATACACATACAGCCAGCAGTGAGGGTCTTCACAGAACTACAGGACACAGGTCAAGAGAAGACCCAGGGAACGCCTGGTAAATGGAGTTACAGAAACACTCACGAAATACGGCACAAACACCAGCGAGGCCACACATTTGGCCCAACCACATCAGCTGCATCTCATCTCTACACCTCACAGTACACGAGGAAGGATAAAGTAAAATAAAGTAAAGTAAAGTAAGAGTAAAGCAAAGTAAAGTAAAGTAATTTCCTTCCCGATCTTTTGTAATCTTTGCTAGACTCCCAGGTGTAACTATTTCCAATTCTCTTTCTAACATTAGCAATTAAGTGGCTTATATTTTGTAAAAAAAAAAAATGATTATAACTTCTGATTTTATTTATTTCTTTTCTGGATTTAAACTTTTAAATTATTATTAAAGTTAAATGTTTGTTTTTGATCTTGCTGGGAAAAGAAATCACTGATGGATTTATTACCAGTTTTAAATGTAGTTTTGATACGGTAATTTTATAGTGAAATAATTAAGGCAGACAGAGTCATCCTTGCGCTCAGAATAGATGGAGTCATCCTTGCGTTCAGAATAGGTAGAGTCATCTTTGCACTCAGAATAGATGGAGTCATCCTTGCACTCAGAATAGATGGAGTCATCCTTGCACTCAGAATAGATGGCGTCATCCTGTGCATTCAGAATGGATGACCCATTCTTTTCACTAATGTGTTACTCAATACTTACTATGTTGACTGTAGGATTCTCTATGTGACTTCAGCACCTCTTTCTTGTTAGTGGCAATAACTCTTTTGTTTCAAGTTCCTTTATCATCGTTAGAATTCTTTATATGCCGAAATAAGGAAGAGGCAGTTAAAGGACTGAAAGTAGAATGAGAGGATTTGAAGGAAGATACCTCAGATAAAAAGTTGAAGAAAGCACGTGATAAACGAGGAAATAACCAAACTAACAGGCATTGAGAACATTACTAAAGAGGTCAAAAGACGAAGTCTGGAGATGGCTGGGCCACATGCTACGAAAGAACAAGACTACTCCTATACCACCTTGACTTGGACACCTCAAGGGAAAAGAAAGAGGGGCAGGTCATTGGGGACATGGAGACGCGCAAGACAGGAAGAACTAAAGGAAGCGGGAAAGATGTGGTTTAAGGTATCCCGACTTTCTCAAGACAGGATTGGCTGGGGGAACCTTTGTTGACGCCTTATGCTCCATTGGGAGTGCAGAGGACTGATGATGATGATGATGATGATGATGATGATGATGATGATGATGATGATATGCCATAATGTCAGGCCGGAAAGGGGGTCGACTGCTATTCTAAAGCCGGAAAGGGGATCGACGATGAGTTGGCCATTTCTACACTTTACACTCATCTCCTTTGTCATCCTTCAGAGTTCTTTATACGCTTTTTAATATAAAGATCTTGTCAGCCATTTCTAAGCTTTACTATCAGCTACTTTATCATCCTTTAGAGTTCTTTATACGCTTTTAATATGACGATCTTGTCAGCCATTTATACGCTTTACTGTCAGTTCTTTTATCATCCTATACATAAATATGCCACTCCATGTAAATTGTTAACAACGTCTGCGTCATCTAGCATGTATCGCAGATGATGCTGGAGATGTAGCTAACCCTGCCAAGTGATCTTGTCTTACGTATTCAGAAAAAGCATGTATCTTCCAGAATAAACAAATATGGAAGCCCTGTCTTGACGAGGTAGAATCTAATCTTGGTGCCCATATTTCCTTGACCAGTTATCGGACTCTGGTGTTGGCTTTCTATTCTCCGGTTTTACAAGAAGTCTGGTATCTTTTTTTACGTTTTCCGTTGAGATTGTTTTGTTTTATTGTCTAAGTCACTCAAAACTAAAGACAAGACAGACGGACGGACAGACGGAAAAGTAGTCAGACTAACAAACAGACAGACAAACGGACGGACAGACAGACAAACAGAGTAACAGGCAAACAGCGAGGCAGAAAAACAGAGGCAGACAAACAGATAGAAAGGCAGACATACCGACTTACAGAGAGGCAGACAGTCAGAAAGCAGACAGACTAACAGAGATATAGACAGACAAACACACAAACAAGCGGGCAGAGAGACAGGCAAATAGCAAGACAACTAGTCTAAAAACAAACATAATGGACAGACAAACAGGCAGACAGTTAGACTAACAGACAGCTCACCCAAACAGCAAAAACAAAACAAAAAAAACAACCATACACTAGCAGACAGACAAACAAATAGACAAACAAACAAACAGTCAGACAGGGGATATTTTTTGTACTGACAACTATTCCGGAGTGATGACACTTGTCCGTGGAGGCAATCAGCGACCCGTAGCTGACCAAAACCCTGTCTCACCACTCCGTGGTACCTCCAGTAACAGGCCTAGCCTAGCTAACAGGGCAAGTGATTGCCACAGTCTCCATGGTGGTGGATTCTGCCAAAGAAGCATTGCACATCCCCTGCTTTTTAACTGTACTCCGGGACTGAAAAAATACCCACCATAACCCGCTCCCACGTCGATGCGATGCTGTCCTTCAACACCTTCACAGCACCGGCTGCAAAGAACAACAGCTCGCAGTTACAGGGAGTTCGTGCAAGAACAAGTGTCAACTATTCGACAACTTAATCTTCCCTGTGTGGGCTGAAGGCAGAGTCTGGAAGATTCTAGTACAGCTGGGAGAAATCACTTTCTTCTTAGTCCGGAGTTCTGTCGTAAATAAGTGAGCGGGCGTTATAGTTATAACGCGAGGCTGGTTATTACTGTTTATGCTGTTGCTACTGTTGTTACCGCTATTTCTGTTTGCTCTAGTGCTCCTGTTGTTTAAGTTGGCTCTGTTGTTGCTGCTGACACTGTTGTTACTGTTACCACTGTTATTGATGTTGTTACTACCGTTACTGATGTTGTTACTACCGTTACTGATGTTGTTACTGTTGCTACTGTCACTAATGTTGTTACTGTCGTTACTGATGTTGTTACTACCGTTACTGATGTTGTTACTGTTGCTACTGTCACTAATGTTGTTACTGTCGTTACTGATGTTGTTACTACCGTTATTGATGTTGTTACTACCGTTACTGATGTTGTTACTGTTACTACTGTCAATAATGTTGTTACTATCGTTACTGATGTTGTTACTACCGTTACTGATGTTGTTACTGTTACTACTGTTACTGATGTTATTACTGTTAGTACTGTTGTTACTGTCACTACTGTTATTGATCTTATTACTGATAATACTGATGTTACTGTTACTAGTAGTGTTAATATTGCTACTGTTACTACAGTTGCTACTGTTGATACTGTTAATACAGTTCTACTGTCACCACCACTGTTACTACTATTGTTATTGTTACCACTGTTTTTTTTTCTGTTATTACTGTTACTACTGTTACTAATGTTAGTATATTTGTTACTGTTACTACTGTTGTTAGTGTTGTCACAGTTGCTAACTTTACTAACGTTGTTACTGTTACTACTGTTGTTATTGCTGCTACTGTTTTTACTGTTACTGCTGTTTCTACTGTTGTAAAACATAAAACTGTTGAGCAAACAAATGTAGCGATCAAGTGGACGTCCATGATGGCGTGGAATAGTAAATATTTGTGACTCTCGTTTTTTTTAAATTTTTTTTATTTTTACTGGTATGACTGAATCTATACAGTTTCACTATTTCTTTTTCTAAATGAACAACAACTATTGTTACTACTGTTGTTATTACACGTGTAACTACTGTTGTTACTGTTACTACTGGTGTCTTCTTTTTTTTCTTTTGGTACTGTTGTTACTGTTACTACTGGTGTCTTCTTTTTTTTCTTTTGGTACTGTTGTTACTGTTACTACTGGTGTCTTCTTTTTTTTCTTTTGGTACTGTGTTACTGTTACTACTGGTGTCTTCTTTTTTTTCTTTTGGTACTGTTGTTACTGTTACTACTGGTGTCTTCTTTTTTTTCTTTTGGTACTGTTGTTACTGTTACTACTGGTGTCTTCTTTTTTTTCTTTTGGTACTGTTGTTACTGTTATAATATACTATGATCTATGTTATAACAACAGACATAAGATTTATAGAATAGCAACATAACTAAAACATACACATAACAGCAGACGCAAAACACCTTATAAGAAAACTAAAATATTTGTAATAACAAAAGAGGTGAGATTCATATTATAACATCATAAGACTAGGATGTATCCTATAACAACACAGACAGACAGACAGACAAACAGACAGACAGACAGACAAATCTTCCAGTGGATAACACCAGAAATGCAGATAAAACTGGTTCATAAATACGGTACATAAAACTGTTGAGCAAACAAACAGAACGATCGAGTGGACGTCCATGATGGCGTGGGATAGTAAATATTTGTGACTCTCCTTTTTTTTCTTTTTTTTTTTTTACTAGTGTGATTGAATCTACATAATTTCGCTATTTTTTTTAAAAAATGAAATAGCATAACTCATGAAATTAGCATGCAAGACAAGGGAGGCTTAATTCAAGACAAGTGAGATTTAAACTCTTCAAGACAAGTGAAATTTAAACTCTTCAAGACAAGTGAGACTTCACTATTCAAGACTCTTAAAGACAAGTGAGACTTCATTCTTCAAGATAAGTGAGATTTCACTATTCAAGACAAGTGAGACTTCACTCATCAAGACAAGTGAAACTTCACTGTTCAAGACAAGTGAGACTTCACTCGTCAAGACAAGTGAGACTTCACTCTTCAAGACAAGTGAGACTTCACTCTTTAAGACAAATGAGACTTCATTCATCAAGACAAGTGGGACATCGTTCTTGAAGACAAGTGAGATTTCAACTATTCAAGACAAGTGAGACTTCAACTCTTCAAGACAAGCGAGACTTCACTCTTAAAGATAAGTGGGACTTCAATCTCCAAGACAAGTGAGATTTCAACTCTTCAAGACAAGTGAGACTTCACTCTTCAAGACAACTGAGAATTCAACACTTCACGATAAGTGGGACGTCACTGTTCAAGACAAGTGGGACTTCGCTCTTTAAGACAAGTGGGACCAACTCTTCAAGACAAGTGAGACTTAACTCTTCAAGGCACGGCTACCTAAAAGGAGTTGTGTAAAATGGTGTCGAACTCCACCCCAACCCCCGCCCTTCTCCCTCCCACCCCAACCTCCCCCCGAATAGTCATTCTGTTTTAATCACATCTGCGCTTCCCCACCACCCCACCCCACCCGACCCCCACCCCCCTTCTTGAAAACTTCTGGCCCTACCCTTAAAACAAAAGAAGTCCCCAACTCTAAGCTACGCACAAGCTGAACTCTCCTCTATAAAGCCTCGGATGTTGGAGGCAGACGTTCACTCGCTAGCTTTCTTCCTCAACATACACGTACCGAGTACCTACTTTGAGCTGGCCTGGCGGGAAGATGGCGAGATATAAAAGGGAAAAAAAAAGACAGAAACAAGATAATGTAAAGCCAGGATATACCGTAACTTCTGGCGTCTTTGACGTTAGGTAGATTCTTTTTTTCTGTTTTGTTTTCTTGCTAATGGGAGGGTGGATTGCCAGGGGTTTTAAAGAAGTATAGCAGGGCAATCTTGTTGGTTTTTACTATTATCATGCCCAGTCGGCCTTCCATTTATGACGTGCTACAAGATGATGGTGAGATAAATGTGAGTTATCATGCAAGGTGAGAGAGAGAGAGAGAGAGAAAGAGAAAGGGAGAGAGAGAGTGAGAGAGAGATTCTACAGATCGATTTTCATATTGACAGCCTTAGCCACCTGCAATGGCGGAACGCAAAGAGCAGAGAGAATAGCTTTTGTTGTGTTGGGCACTGGTTGGTGTATAGAGCGGTAGGTGAGAGTACAAAGCGAGGAGGGACCGAGGGAGGAGAGAGAGAGAGAGAGAGAGAGAGTGGGGAGCGGGGAGCTTAAGAGGGATATCATGAGGGAGATGCAGCCTTGCGAGATTCCAGACTCTTAGACTCTTGGAGGGAGGCACAGCAAATCGATTTGTCAAAGCGCTAGGCCATCGTGACGTCATTAGCTGACCTATATACGTCGGGGTCGCAGAGGTTTCCCGTAATTGTTCCGCGCCGGGGACCCCAATCCGCGGGGAAAAGCCGCGTTTTGCACCAATCAGAATCCGGGGATTCCTGCAGGCTAATTACCGGCGAGCACCGTGACGTCACTAGGTCGATACCGCAGTCTGTGACGTCAGATTTTGTGCAGCGGCCACCAGAGGAATACCTCGGCATTCTCCAATCATTTGTGAACTGGATTCGCCGCGATTCAGTCTTGTCTGTTACCATTTTTCTCTAGATCGTGTCTTTTCCTAGTCTCCCCTAGTATTTGCAGATGTTTGCTCTGTGCACGGCTGTGTAGTAGCATTGTATCCACGTTTAACAGTGTGTGCGGTGTTTGAAGTATGTATTCCTATCTAATATAAGTCGCTGCATTTAGAAAATGTGGCAGGTATAAGGCGAAACACAAAAGCGAAAACACTGGAGTTGCGAGCGGATACCTTGGACCCATTTTCTACGGGGCCAGTGTCTTCGTTGCTCTCGTCTTTGAACCCCGTGCCGAAAACAGAGAGTACAAGCACTCCATCCACACTAACGCTACAGTCATCGTCTCCGCCCACGATCTCTTCGGCCTCAGCAACTTTGTCGCTCGTGTCGCAAGCTCTCCTGGGAATCTGTGAAGGTAAGTGCACCTGTAAGTGTTGCTGTTTGAAGTTTAATCCCCACCAAAAGATCCACGATAATCTAAAGGTGAGTTGGAGGAGTATGGAACACCGGCTTGG